>JAJJMB010001692.1:1152320-1234646 GCA_023531105.1 Papaver atlanticum
AAAAAAAAATGAAATCCAACACAAACCCTCAGAAATTAAAGAAAATTAAATTTTCCAGTAAACCCTAAGAAATTGAAACTAAAGAAAAACAAATTTAAATTTAATTTATTTAATCACAGTAGTGAATACAAAGAAAAAGAGGGGAAATTTCACCTGAAAGTTTACTCCTTTAGCTCCTGTAAAACAAAGAAAACAAGCAATTTAAAGAAAAACCAGTCCTTAATCAAAGAAACAAAGAAACAAAAAGAGATTAAAAGTAATACAAAAAAAGGGGAAATTTCACCTTCAAGTTTACTCGTTTAGATCCTGCATTCAGAACAAAGAAATATGAATTAACAGTAATTGAAGCAACCCAGATCTAAAAAGCTTTAAGCAAATCCAGTCCTTAAACAAAAAAACGAAAATTAAAATACAAAAAAATAGGGAAAATCACCTTCAATTGACTCCTTTAATCCTGCAAAGCAAAAAAAAAAAAAAAAAAAAAAAAAAAAAAAAAAAAACCATTAATAGATGAGAGTAAACTCAAGAGTAGTGATGGATACAGACGAGATAGACGAGATGGAGAGAAGGTAAGATAAGCAAACCTCTCAGCAAACTTCTTCAGTGGAGAAGAACAGAAGGAAAGAGAAGAGGAAAACCAGATCCGTAAGAAGATAAGAGAAAGGAATTATAATATAGAAAGGCGAAAATTTCAGCGGGAGAGTTTGAAATTCACCAAAAATTCACCGCCTTTTCTGAAATTTTTTTTGACGGATTTGAGAACCGCAACAATTGATGAAAGTTTCATCTGTCGAAATTATAGAACTGGTGAGATTTAGTGAGATTTGTTGTATCGGAAACTCAAAACTGACAAAAAAGTCTATTGGACTTTGACTAACGTGTATTTGTGGCGTTTGGTCCAGCAAACCCTCACAAATTATTAGGTCGGACCCTTGAAACCGACATGATTTTAGCAGACTTTGACTAGCTTTAGTATTTGTGGCGGTTGGTCATAAACCCTCACAAATAACCCTTATTTGTGACGCCCCTCTTTAAAAAACCCTCACAAATAAGACATGTTTTTGTAGTGAATGTCTCTGAATTATAATAGAGGTTTGTAAAGAAGAAGCATTTTTCTCCTCAAAAATCCTATTACACCTCTCTTTTCAAATAAACCAACATTTTGTAGCATTAATTTAATTTATATTACCTTATCTCCTTGCAATTGCCACCAATTGTAATATTCAATGAAAGAAGATCTTAGAGTAATAGATGTACCTTCACCATCAAAAGGTGGCTGCATCCATATTGACTTAGCATACCAGCAATCGAACAAAAGATGATGAATAGTTTCTAGCGATTTGGGAAGTGACTTCTTTGTGCTCACATGTCACTACATTTAACTGGAAAGTAAGAAAATAGAGTTAAATCGTGTTCTTTTGGTACAAACTGGGTTTAATCAAAATGGTCGATTATAAAAGATTGAATTTAATTTTAATTCAGAATATATCCTCCAATATACATAGTTATATACTACTCCTTATGAATGTGCCTTCTCTATTTTTTAAATCCAAAACAAAATGAAAATACTACTGGGGAATTTTTTATATTAAGAACCCTATGTTAGTTATCACCATTACGGTCGATATTTTTTTCCTTCATGTCGATGCCACAAACGTGGAATGTTTAATTGTAGTTTTTTTATTTTAACAAGAAAGCACAATTAAACTAGCCTATGTTCTCAATTGTAAGTACCTACATGAGGTAAACTGGACCGATTGCAAATTTTGATGTTACGAATTAAAGTCCATTTGGAGTCCGAAAACAAATTAAGATAAATTGATGAAGGTTAGTTGGTGGTCTTTGGTGTATAAGTACATACACGGTGCCAAGTCGGCAGGTGCATGATGTAGATAATAAGTGTATTTTATGTAAAGATAAAATAGAAACATGATGTTGATAAAATAATTGTGGGGATTTTTCTTTTGGATTTAATCGAGATTTTCTTTAAGTAAATGAATTTGATTAATTACTGAAAGATACACAATTACTGAAAGCAAGTATTGCATACTTTTGGAGAAACTGAAAATACAGGTGAAAGAAAATCCTAAATGCAAACTTCAGATGTTTTGGACGTTTGTGCGTCAAACACCCAATACCTCAAACGTCGAATGTCTCAGACGTTAAATGGTTTAAGCAAATTCTCTTGTATTACCGCCACATTTGACTTGCCATCCACATCAACTAACTTGTAGTATCCACCAAAAACAGACTTAGTGATCATAAAAGGTCCTTCACAATTGGAGTTCATCGTAGAGTAAAAATTGCGCTTAGTCGCTTTGAGAACTAAATCTCCTTCATGAAACTTATTAGACTTGATTGATCTTCTGCTGGTTTGGCATTCCTTTTACAGTGAGATTCCATGCTTGTGCATACATATAAGCTTTCCAATTTTATGGCACATATGGACACTCGTGCAAGGTTATGGGGGAATACCAAGGATATTCTTTGTGCTTAGACACCATTTCATCAATGAATGTTTTGGTACGTTGCTCGATTTAGAGAGGTGATAGGTTCAACCAATTGGTAAAATATCATTGTTGTGAAGCTACCCATTCATAGTGTTTTGCAACAGCAGAGTTACTAGCAGAATTGAGACCTCATTCTGGTAGAGCATGTGGGAGAATAAATAATGTAGACATAGGTGGAATGAGACTTTCCTGAGTGAGGAATCTCTTGAGGAATGTCAATGCATCTTCTCCAGGTTCTTACTTCAATTTCATCAGAATTCGAAATTCCTCAAAGTGCCTCGATGATGGAATGTCCAACAAATCTTCTGGATCGAAACCTTTCTCGTCAGAGAGATGTGCGGCTGGAGGCGCTTTGTCAGTAGTCTTCTTTTCAGCATGGATCCATGTTCATCCGAGGATCATGTCATATCCTGGATCCTCCCTGATTATGTGAAACTTGGTTTCTGTCCAGGTTGAACCTAGTTTCATCTTAAGAGTGTGTAGCCATAAGTATCTTTGAGAGTTCCTTCATGGTCTCTGATTGAGACGGGAGCATGAGTAGCTTCTTGTCGAGTGATGCCTGTGGGTCTGAGGGTTTTCAGTGGAATAATGTTGATAGTGGTGCCAGCATCGATCAATGTTCTCCCAAATTCGCTTCCTTTAAGATGATTGTTGTAAGCAGTCCCCAGTCGTACATCTCTTTGTTTGTGGATGAAGGCTCGAGAAGTATTTCCGGAATGGACAAACTTCTTCCTGACACGATGTGATTCAATGCTGTGAACATGTATCTCCTTTGTGCCTTCGACATATAAATCTTTACGTATATGTTCGACCAAGGATTGAACTGCTTCTTTGACAGGTGGTTCAGAGAGAGTGAAAGCCCTGATTGGGAGAGGGTCCATGTGTACTCCTTCAGTCCCCAGGTTGAGCTATCTTGACTCGACCTTTTATTTGAAGATGCGCTTCAAAACTTTGCAATAGCTTGTTGGATGATTAACGAACCTATGAAAACGACAATACCGAAGATTCTCCACTTCTTCCTCAATCGGTTATTTTTAGATGTATGGCAATTTGCTTGTACCATCTTGGATCTAGACTTCTATTAACTCGATCACATTTTAAATGGGAAAAAGAAAATCCGGGTCCGCCTGGTCATTTTATTGACGTTGACTAGACACTTATTCATTTCGGGTTTGATTATCCTTCTTTTGTGCTTTTGGAAAAGTATGGGATATTATAGAAGCGTGCTTGTGCTGTTATTCCTCGGCTTTCCTTTTGCTCCCTTTAACAACAACGCTTGTGGAAGGTTAGAGATTGTATTGTTTGTTTCCATATGTTGCTACCGCGAGTTTCAAGAGGTTCCTCGACTTTTGTAGTTTTTGCTCTTTCTAATAAAGCAGGTGCAATAGTTACGGATCGTTTGGATACTTCATGAAGTTCTAAGAAAGTCTGGAATCAGAGATTTTCCAGTAAGGCTCTGTAGACCAGAATCATTCCATTTATGTACAAGTCCACAAGTTGCTGCTCTGTGATATTTGGATCATGATAATCCAAAGCTTGGACTCTAAACCTTTTCACATAATCATTGGGATGTTCCTTGTTCCACTGATACGTTCTTCCCAGATCAGATAAGGTAACTTGTTCTGATACAAAAAAGTACTTTTTGTAGGAAGCATTAATCATTTCACCCCAACTAGCGATGTTTCCTGGTGTGATGTTATTGTACCAGGTATATGCTCCGCCTTTTATAGACTTTGAAAACTCTTTCAAACAGAAGACATGATTGTACTTATGCTTGCCTAATGATTCTAGGAACCGATAAACGTGTTCTCGAGCATTTCCTATTCCATCATAAAATGTGAATGTTGGAGAAGTATAACCTTTCGGAAGAGGAACTCTCTGTATAGTAGAAGGATATGGAGGTTGGTGACAATGGACAGATGGTGTCTTTTCTTTCCCACGATTCTCCAAGAAACGTTCCAAATCTTCACGAGTGATGAAACTTGATGGTTCCTTTGATGGTGGCTTGTCATTAGCATTGTGGACTTCATCATCCTCCGGAATATGAATTGAGGAGATTTCAGGATCAACGGTCGAGGATGTTTCCTTGGATTTTCCTTTTTTTTTGACTGTCGTTGGGGCTGAGCTTGTTCAGGCAGCAACTTCTATGTGAGAGTCTTGAGATAGGTGCACAATTCTCAATGTGTTACATCCATGTCTGTCTGATTCTTGGCGAGAACTTCCTGAACGCTCATGAGATAAGCTATAGTAGGTGGATCTTCTCTGATTCCTTCAGGAGATTGTCTGAAGAGAGGATTGTTGCCTGTACCGGTGTTGGTTTCAGCAGGACACCGGTATTGTTGGTTTGAGGGGTAGTATTAGTAGCACCGTTTTTGGAAGCGGGAAGAGTGACTGGAGTACCACCACTGTTTCTAGTGCTAGCATTGTTTGGGTTAGGATTTGTAACTGAGCCTGACCTAAGATCAACCATATTTAAGAAAACTGGGATTGCAACCGAGAGATTAATCTCCCACTGTGGTCGCCAATCTGTTGATGGGCTAAAACGATTTGCTGGTTTTTGAGGAAAAGTGGTGAGACGAGTGGTTCCTCGAACGAGAAAATTGCCTATATCATTAACAAACAGATGCACTGCACGGGAGTGCTTTGAGTTCGAGATATCAATCTGTAAGACTCCGGCCTAAACCAAGATAATGATGATCAAGGATTGTAGATGTGTTGGAGACTTATGCAAGTTTTTTTGTGAACTGTTGAGTTCGAATAAGATAAGTTCTGATCGATTGAATTTTGTTCTGTTGATATTATTTTTCTTCAATCGTGGATTCATGAACTTATTTATATTGCAAGAGTAATAGACACATTGATCCCAGTAAGTGTGACGGTTGCCGAGGAGTGAAAGAATGGGGAAGTGGAAATCGTGTTTGAACCAGTTCCACATTGTGCGAGAGACCTGGTTGATTGTTCATCCACTACTTTGCTAACTCCTTCAACTGCTTGCACAACTTACTCACATTTTTTATCGTGGGTGTACAGACGTGTTGTAGGCCGCCAGACCAAAACCCTAGTGAATGTCCCCCCATGTCTCATGAATGTGGAGTCTGCAAAGTAGACGTGTATTTAATTGGTCAATTTTTGAATTGACTAGACATGATTCTTAGCCTTGGTGAGTCAAGCATAATGGACCATTGTCACGTGCTCTGAGGCTCATGACTGAGCGTAAGGTGTCTGCTGAGACAGAATAATGGACGTACATTGAGTCTTGATGAATTGTGATATATCATTTTACCAGTTGAGGTAGAATAATGCACATATGTTGAATCTTGATGAATTGTGTTATACCATTTTACCAGTTGAGGTAATAATGATATTTTGATAATTTGGATCGACGCGCGTCTGATGAGATTACTCGATCATGGACCTATTCTGATATGTCGAGTATTCGACCGATGTTGCTGAATTATGCTGAATGCTCATTCCTGATCTAATATGTCATGAATTATCGAATGACAAAGTAGGAATCAGAGTATTGGATTCGATGTAAATATTGAATGATCGTCTGTCCAAACCATGTTGCTCAGTCGAGCAAAATTTTTGGTAGCTGAACCGAACATTAAATATAAATTAAAATATTGATTGCTGGATCAATATAAAAGATATCGATGTTTATCGAATTATCATAAATTCGAAACGCTAATTTTGGAGAACTCTGGATCCTTTAGATGGAGAGTTGTCTAATGTGGGTGGAGAAATATCGACCAATCAATGGGCATGAGAGCCGGCCATTGGTGGTGGGTGGACGTCCGAGCGTGCGGAAATATCCCTGAACGAGGATTAATTATTGGAGAATCATGAAAGATATGAATTATTATTAAAATAATAATGGAGAGACATGGGACCCGCCAGCGGTGATGGCCAATGGACCGTCCAGATCTGGTCATGGTGGTGCACGGGTCACCATGTCCCTCGCGCGTCCATTCTTGAGAATTTTAGGTATTTTTGTTGGACGTTGAAGCAATATTTTGGATTTTCATAAGAGTTTGATCTTGACTGAAACTCTCAATTTTGCATGAATGAGCAAGTAGGAATTTTCCTGTGTGACCAATATTTTAAGGATATTAAAATAATGATATTTTAATATTTACCGTGAGAAGCCCGGACGGTCGTGGGACCATTTGACTTTTTTGTCTTTTTTGGAGATTTGAGCAATATTGGAGAAATATGGAAACCAAAAGTTTGCTCAAACGAGGGAGTTTCAAGAGATAATAGAAATAATAATAATAATAATAAAATAGGGAATTGGAGAGGCGGCCACGACCATGGCAGGGCCGGCCGACCGGTAGGCCCAATCTCGTGTCTCTTTCCTATTTTTGTTATTACTTCTTTAACTTTCCAACTCAGTTGAGCAGTATTTAGAGAAACTAGGAGTTTGATCAAGAGATGAGGAAAAATAATAAAAAAAGATTAAAAGAAAAGAAAAGATGGAGAGGCGTGGGACCGGCCACGACATCATGGTCGGCCGGCGGGACCGGTCCCATGCGTGCCTCTTAATTCTTTTTTTATTATTATTTCTTTTCCTATTTTGCATAGGTCTCCATATTTCCTCGTTCGTCCATATTTTTGGATGCTCGTTCGTGCATTATCTATAAGTACACTCGCACCATTTTCTCGGGGCTTACTAGGTGGTGGCCTAAATGCCCGAAAAGTGAATATCTATTACTAATCCATGGAATTCAGCTGAGAAAATCCGTGAATTGAAGTAAATAGATATTATGGTAAAAATAGATTATTTTCGAGGAATTCAATTGATGAATATTGCGACTAGAATTAATCCATTGATGGCTCTATGCTAGCAGGCAATCTGTATATGAGCATTATATTTATTCGAGAGTCGAGGTATGAGATAGTAGAAGCATCATACTCGTTTTGGATGCTTATTCTGCATTGTCAGGGAACATTTGCTACATCCTGAAGACGTTATTGCTATATACTAGTTTTCAATCCATCTAGGAGTCGTCCAATCATTCTCGATTCTATACAGAAGTGAATACTGGGATTGCTCAATATTGATGAAATGCGAAATATTAAAATCTCAGTTGAGAGACTTTAATGATTGCACATTTATGTATGCTCTTAGAGGCTATACACTCGTGACATGAGCTTTCATTTCTAAATTCTAAAATATGAATCTCACATACTCGTCCGATTGCTGGATCATAAATATACAAAATTATGATTTTAGCCTTTTTCAAAAATCCACAATCAATAATAAAATATCTCTCCCCAAGGGGATTCATCCGTGGATGTAGGAATAACATGCCGAACCACGTTGTTGATGGGTAAAAACGATTTGCTTGTTTTTGAGGAAAAGAGGAGAGTCGTGCGTATGAAGAGTCCTCGATTAAGCAAATTAATTGCCTAAACCTTTAACAGATGCACTGCATGGGAGTGCTTTGAGTTCGAGAGATCAATCTATATGACTGGCCTAAACCAAGACAATGGCCGTTCCAGAGTCAATTCGGTCACAAAGTGGGATGAGGGTCAATCTATAGGAGGGAAGCTGAGAATTGTGTGAGATCAATAAAAATTGATGAATAATGGGTGTGTTGAATTCTCCGTGTTGGAGACTTCTATAAATTTAATAGACTGAGTTCCGTTCAGTTACGTTCGACTAATACAGGTTAAGTTGTAAAATCAAATCATAGGTTGATGTACCTATTTATATTATAGAAGTAGTTAACATATTGATCTCCAGTAAGTGTGACGGTTGCAGAGGAGTGAAACTATGGGGAAGTGGAAAATCGTTGTTGAACCAGTTCCACGTTACATGGGAGACTTGGTTGATTTTTCGTCCACTACTTTGCTAACTCCTTTAACTGCCAGCACGACTTACTCATATTTATCATTGTGGATGTATTGTTACATCGTATGTGTTGTAAGCCGCCATACCAAAACCATAGTTAATATCCCACATGTGACATGATTGATGTCTCATGTATGTGGAGTCTGTAAGGAAGATATATATTTAATTGGTCAATTGTTGACTTGGTTAGACCATGAGTCTTAGCCTTGATGAGTCGAGCATAATTGAAGAATATGATATGCTATGTGACTCATGGATTGAGCATAAGGTGTTTGCTGGGACAAAAATAATGCGTACACATCGAGTCTGATGAACTGTGACGTATCATTGTACCAGTTGATCAGGTAGCAATGATGCTAGAATGTTGTTGATTTATAACTGTCGGTCTTATAAGATTGCTGGACCGTGACATGTTCTGATATGTCAAGTATTTGACATGTCAAATATTGCCGACTTATTGTAGAATATCATTCTTGATCCACCCTGTCATGAGTTGTCGAATGACAAAGTAAGAAATAGAGTATCGATGAATATTGGATGATCGATGGTTGTCCAATGAAATATTGGATGTTGACCAAGTGGATGGTTGTCCAATGTCATGTTGCGTCTTGGACAGTCGAGCAACATAAATGTTGCCAGCAAGTTCGAACATTAAATATTAATTAAAATATTGATAGTTGGATCATTACGAAAATTATTTATGCTCATCAGAATTATCATAAGTCTGAAACCCTAAGTTTTAGGAAGCCCTGGATCCAGGGGATAAAGGACCGTCCAACATGGGTAGAAAGACCGACCAACCAATGGGTATGAGGACCGGCCATTGGTGGTGGATAGACCGGCTAGGCGGTGTATAGAGGATTGTCCAACTGGTGGAAGAGGATTGGAGGATTATCCAAGATATGGAGGATTATCCAAAATATGGATTAAAAAATATGGGACCGGCAGGCTATGGTGGTCAAGTGACCGTCCATGGCAGTGCACTGGCCACCGTATCGACAACCATCCATTTCTGATAATTTTGGTATTTTTCATTGGACGTTCGTGCAATATTTTGTATTTTCGGAAGAGTTTGGTCTTGACTGAAACTCTCAATTTTTGCATGAATAAGCCAGTAAGGTTTTTCTCACACGTCCAATATTTGAAAATATTAAAATAATAATATTTTAATATTTATTGGTGAAAAGGCTCGACGGTCATGAGACCATTTGATTTGTAGGTTTTTGAAGAATTAAGCAATATTTGACAAAATATGGAAAATCGATGGTTTACACGAATGTGGGAGTCGAGGATTATGGAATAAAAATAATATATAAAATAAAAGAAACGGAGAGGTGTGAGACCGCCATGGCCTGCCAACCGGTGGGCCAGGTCCCGCGCCTCCCCCCCCCCCCCCCTTATTTTGCGTAGCTCTCCATATCATTCGTCCATATTTTTTGGTGCTCGTTCGTGCATTATTACTAAGTACACCCGCACCATTTTCTCGGGGCTTACTCTGTGGTGGCTCATATGCCCGAAAGGTATATATTTATTTTGAATCCATGAAATTCAGTTGAGAAAAGCCGTGAATTGAAGTAATTAAATATTTTGACGAAATTATAATATTTTCTAAGTATTCTCGATGACTTCTGCACTATAATTAATTAATTGATGGCTCTATACTAGCAGACAATTTGTCTAGGAGCATTATGTTTATTCGAGATTCAAGGTATGGGATAGTGGAAGCATCATACTCGTTCTGAACGTTTGTTTCGCATAGTCAGGGAACATCTGCGACATTCTGGAGACGTTAGTGCTCTATACTAGTCGCCAATCCATCTAGGAGCCGTCCAATCATTCTCGATTCTATACAGTGTTTACTGGAATTGCTCTGTATAAATGATGAAATATGCAAAATGTTGAAAGCTCAACTGAGAGACTTTAATAATTACATATTCATGCATGCTCTGAAGAGGCTACACACTCAGTCAGAGATTATCGTGACATGAGCTTTCATGTCTAAATTCTAAAATGTGAATTTGAGATACTCGTATGAAGCTAGGTCAGAAACATGCAAGACAATAGTTTTACAATTTTAGCCTTCGTCAAAAATCCACCATCAACACATGTTAAATTCTCTATCTCCTCTATTTATTTTTGATACTTTTTTTAAACCCTAAGTTCACATCGTCATTATCAAATCATTTATGTTTTGTGCCTAAAAATAATTTGTGGTACAAACACATTTCTATTTATAGAATGTAGATCTTAGTGTCCAAATGATAGGGTGCTGATAAAGGGAGCATCTATATCATAAACTTCCGTTATAACACATACAAAGTAGTCCAAATTGGTAAGGTTTGTAAATGGGTCAAAAGAGAGTGTATTACCAAGACTAATTATAGAAAGATGATTATCCAAAAATGAACAGAAATGCCGAGTGGGTGAATAGTCTACGGAGAAAATGTCGTAGTTTTCTGGTTGAAGTCCAAATATATACAGTGTATCTTTCGCCAAAATAAAGATGTTAACTACCAAGTCGCCAAAATAAAAATGTTAAATACCAAGATTTGTTTTTCTTTTGCAACAAGTTGATCTAAAAAATGGTTTCATTCCACTGTTCTAATATTCTTGTTGCCATTTGAGGAGTTGATTACTAGGTTATGTTGTCTTCACCAGACTTTTTTTTTTTTTTTTTTGCCGGTTCACGGGTCTTAATTTGTTGTTTAGCTTCCCTGTCAGATTCGATCTGTAGTGTTTTTTGACCTTCACATAGAAGGATATACACAAATTCAACTTATTGCGCACTGAATTGGACAAATTAAGAATTTGACTTATTAGACACTGAATTTTCCTATTTATATTCTGAGAGTGGAAAATGCATTTTCGAACCAAATCGACCGATGGTATCAGTTCAAGTGCATGCTGTTGAGTTCAATTATGACCCAGTTGTTGTGTCATAATACCTCCTAATTTGACTTGCCTTCGCGGTGCTGTTATTTGTACCAAAACTTAAGGGCAATTTCTATGACAATCAACAAACTTATTATTTTGTTGAGCCACGTGGATGAACAAACAACATTTTCTACTATGGGAAACAAGGTAAAATGAACAAATTTGATATTTTAGGGTCCCACTAGTGATTTTATTAATATAAACTAATAAGAGTTGGGTCTCACTAATGATTTTATTTATATAAACTAATAAGAGTTGGGTCTCACGGATTATTTAACTAATAAAACAAATAATAAAAAATAAACCCTAAATATAATAACCGGGTTTTGGAGAGAGAAAAGCAGGGGGCGTTTTTGTTTCAAACGCTTGCGTTTTTCCTTCCAACTCCAACGTTCTTCCTTCCAACGCCAGCGATTGTGGCACGATCGCACGGCCTTTCATTGCGCGCGCTACATGTTCCATCTCACTCAACAAACTAACAAATTTGTTGGTTTGTACATCCATTTTTCATGTTTGTTGAGTCCCTAATGGGAGCAAAATCAACAAACTTCAAGTTTGTTGAGTCCTTAGGAACTGCTCTAAGTATAGCAATTGCACTTTCAACCGGTGTGATTCTTTCCCAAACAGCAGTGACCAAAAGTAAATAAATAATCAGAAATCACAATGCGGAAACTGTTCTAAGAAAGTTATTTTCCAACTATAACGAAGATTTCTACCTCTGCGCCATCCTTGTGTTTGTCACAAATGTCTCGTCTGAAACCACAACTTGGTAGCTACCTAATATTACTAGTACAACCGTTTCTACGGTGGGAGGGCCGACCGAAAAAGAATCTGAAGATGAGGTTTGTCTGCGACTACTTTCGCCCCGTTTCAGAAAAAAATTATACTTTCGTCCCGTTCTAGAAATAGTGATACTTTCGCCCCGTTCCAGAAAAAGTGATACTTTCGCTTAGTTCCAGAAAAAGTATCAATTTTTCGAAACGGAACGAAAGTATCACTTTTCCCGAAACGGGGCGAAAGTATCACCTTTTCCGAAACGGAGTGAAAGTATCACTTTTCCTGAAACGGAATGTGAAAGTATCACTTTTCCAGAAACGGAAAATTAGTCGATCCATAAACCAAAATATGGTTGCATGACGTGTTATGCATCCTTTGTAGTGCTTTGCATAATGGTTGTGTATTCAATTTTCGAGAATTGTGCCTAAAGTGAAAGTATCATTTTTCTTGAAACGGAGGGAGTACATTGGTGTATTAGTTGCAACGGAAGATTAGTTATAGCTACATAAAGTATTATATATCCTTTGTGGTGGTTTGCATAATGAATATACATTTAATTTTCTAAAATTGTGCCTAAAATGATAAATACCTCCGAATTTTTCGTAAAAATTCTAAATTTGATATTGTTGTTTGTACTCATTGCGGATATTTTTGTATAAACTTTCCAACGAGATAAAATTTGTAAAATTCCAAGGAACCTATTTTTAGATATATTATATTAAAGTTTGTTTTCCAATTATACCCCTAAAAAATAAGATACATAATTAGACTAAAAGGGAGGGATAATTGTGTCAAGTGAAAAAGACCAACCATGGACACCAAATCCAATCTTTTTGTGTCAATTAATCACTTATTATTTACAAAAAAGTGGCCATACTAGATGACCGCTGCCATGGTGGAACGGCCGACCGAAGAAATCGACACGAAAATATCATTTTTCCTGACACGGCGGGAAAATATTACTTTTCCTGACACGGAAAATTACCCGATGCATAAATCAAAATATGATTGCATAATGTGTAATGCATCCTTTGTGGTGGTTTGCAAATGCATAATGGTTATGCATCTAATTTTCGAAAATTGTGCCTAAAGTGAAAGTATCACTTTTCTTAAAACGGAGGGAGTACATCATTTTATTAGTTGCAACGGAAAATAAGTTGATGCATAAACTAAAACATGGCTACATAAAGTAATATGTATCCTTTGTGGTGGTTTGCATAATTGATATACATTTAATTTTCGAAAATTATGCCTAAAATGATAAACTCCTCCGAATTTTTAGTAAAAACTCTAAATTTGATATTGTTGTTTATACTAATTGCGTAGATTTTTTATAACCTTTCCAACGAGATAAAATTTGTAAAATTCCGAGGCACGGATTTTTAGATATGTTATATTTTTGGTTGCCAATTATACCCCTAAAATAGTAGGATACATAAGGAGTTATAGTAATTGGACTAAAAGGGAGGGACAATTTGGAAATTTCCAGGGTATGACACCAAACCACCCAAATCCAATCTTTTTATGTCAAATTGGAAGAAAAAAAAGTCATACTTCACATTGACACAAAGTCATCATATATAGAGTCCTGCCTCACTTCCCTCGGTCGGCCCAATTAAATTTATTTTCATGTCAAAATAGCATTTTGTGATATTTGGCCTTGGTTACCGTTTACCTTGTCAAAACCTGACCTTTCATAAATTATTATAACAAAATAGCACTAATATTCTTGGTTGCTAATCAGTCAAAGAAACAAGAACAAGGACCAATCATATAATCATTCATACGTTACCTAAAAGGCTAAAATTTGACGTGGTTTATAAAATTAGGAAAGACTGAAAAGAAAAAAATGCATTTATATACCTAATGGTTTGTCGATCGAATATGACCTTTCAAGACAAATGTACATGGTTATACCTGTTTTTCTTTTTCTTTTTGAAGGGAGGTTATATCTGTTTTGTTCTCATATATGACCATCTAACCTGTTTGTCATTCTCATTCTCGTTTTTGGTTTCAATAGCCGGCCTTGATTAGTATATTGTCTGTTATCAGAGCTCAACCGATCATTCGCATTAAAACATAAACCACATTCCAAATTAGTGGATCGTTATTGCAGCACAGGTCCCATGTTTAAACGCGTACTCTTCATTTTACCAGCCAGCCTTTTCTAATTGATTAAGTATTGATCAAAGTGCGACCATCGTCAGTCTCATACAACACTCTCCTTAAGAATTCCTCCTCAAAAACTTGTATTGTTTTCGTGAAATCAGCTCGTAGATTAACCAATGGCAGTTGCTGTTCCGGGAGAGAGAACATTGGCGCAAACTCCGACTTGGGCAGTAGCTGTTGTTTGTGCAGTTTTTGTGATAATCTCTGTAATCATCGAACATGGAATTCATATTCTTGGAAAGGTATGTACCTGTTGCTTGTATTATTCATGGAATTCATAGGTTCGGTTTGAAGTGAACTAACACATCGAAATTCATTAAGCAGTTTTTTCAAAAGCGGCAAAAGAAAGCCATGATTGAAGCACTCGAGAAGATAAAAGCAGGTAAACACGCTGCACACTAAAATTTCTTGTTTTATTTCTTTTCTCTAGTTATTAACTAATTCGACAACTAAGAATTTGGTTATTTTTGTAGAGCTAATGTTGCTGGGATTCCTTTCCTTGCTTTTAACTGTCGGTACAAGTTACATAACGAAGATATGTATTCCAATAAGTGCCGGAAGTGTTATGCTCCCGTGTCGTAAAGATGCTGATCTTGGAGAAGCAGGAAAAGGAGATGGAAAAGGTGATGACGATGGGGATCACAAGAGAAAGTTGTTAGGCTTGGCCGAGGAGCTAGTATGGCGGCGATCGTTAGCTCCTGCTGCGGGCGGGAAAGATGATTACTGTGGCGCCAAGGTAAAAACTACGCTTATCTTACCGGAACCCACCCACTGCAAGTCAACTGCCAACTGCTTACGTAGATTGGCTCCTCACAATTTTGAGCACTTTGACATTTGTGTTGATCTTGTTAATCAGGGAAAAGTATCGCTGATATCATATTCAGGGGTGCACCAGCTTCATATATTTATATTCGTCCTTGCCGTATTTCATGTTCTATACAGTGTCATCACTATGGTTCTTGCACAAGCTAAAGTACGTATTTTAGTTTAGTTACTTTCTGATTTTGCAAGATAAATTTACCAATAAGTATGTTTTTCTGATTACTGGATTTTGATGTCAATGATCAGATGAAGAAATGGAAAGCATGGGAATCAGAAACGACTTCGTTAGAATATCAATTTACAAATGGTACTTAAATATTGATTAGTGCAGTTCCCAAAAATGATATTTAGATGGCATTAATTAGACCCAGTTGTTGTTAGATTATATTTGAATGTCAACTGATTCAACAATTGAAATGTAGATCCTGCGAGATTTAGGTTTACACATCAAACTTCTTTTGTGAAGCGTCACTCTGGAGTCTCCACAAAACCTGGAATCAGATGGGTTGTAAGTAGAAACATTTACTCATCTTTGATTCTTTGGTATCTCTGTATGTTTTCTACTTGTCTTACATGTTTGATATTTTGGGTTAGGCCCATTTTACCCACATGCTTAGTGGGATATTCACAATCTCTTATTTGAATTTCTGTATGTATCAGGTTGCATTTTTCAGGCAATTCTTTGGATCCATAAACAAGGTGGATTACTTGACAATGAGAAATGGATTCATCAATGTAAGATATCGTATCCTTTCGCTTCTCTGATACGATATGGTCAATTTTAAATCGATGTGAAATAATGTATAGATTTGCTGTTTCTACAGGCTCATTTTGCTCCAAACAGCAGATTTGATTTCCACAAGTACATCAGGAGATCCCTCGAAGACGATTTCAAAGTAGTTGTTGGCATAAGGTATGTTTCCACTTATAAATTTGGTATTGGATACACACATAATGCCGTTTTAGTTTGCTCGAAATATTTATAATCTCAAGTCCCTAACGCTAACGATGAATGTGTACATGCAGTGTACCATTGTGGTTTTTTGCTGTCATATTTTTGCTGCTCAACGTTTACAGTAATTACACATCTCTCTCTTTAATTCGAATACTACTAATTTGAGCAAATAAACTTCATAATAATGATGTTTTCTCTACATCTAAATGCAGAATGGCATACACTCTACTGGATATCTCTCGTACCTCTTGTTGTAAGAGTTTAAGACATACCCCTACATTCTCTCCATTAAGTAGCCTAAATGGACCCTAAATTTACTCTCTACACACGTGCAGATACTTCTAGTAGTTGGAACAAAGCTAGAAATGGTAATCATGGAGATGGCACTTCAAATTCAAGATAGAAGCAGCGTTGTCTCCGGGTCTCCTATTGTAGAACTTAACAACAATTTGTTCTGGTTCAACAATCCCCGATGGATTCTTTACTTGATTCAATTCACATTATTTCAGGTGCAGTAGACCAAAAATTTTTAGTCACTGTCACCTAGCGGAATTACCGATCTTCACACGTACTTATAATCAGGCAATAGTGTCAAAATGAAAATACCCTTACAGTATCTTAGACGGGTATTCTGTGCACTACTAATCCAATTTTCATTTTGTAAATTTTACAGAACGCATTCCAGATGGCTTACTTTTTGTGGAGTTGGGTAAATACCGATTTCAATAACTTCCTCCTCTCCTCTTTTTCTTGAATCTCTTTGGAGTTTAATTTTCTAATCAACATCTGTTTTTATGTGCAAATGCAGTATGAGTTCACCTTAAAATCATGCTTCAACGAAAACTTGCCAGCCATTTTGACAAGGGTTTTCCTCGGCCTCGCCCTTCAAATCTTATGCAGTTATATCACTTTCCCCCTGTATGCCTTGGTGACGCAAGTGAGTTAATTCATTTTATCGATGCATATCTCTTTATCTAATCCTTGGAGTAATTACTAATGAGAATTATGTAAATTTAGATGGGATCGCATATGAAGACAGCTATCTTTGAAGAGCATACAACAAGAGCACTAAAAAAATGGAGAAATGCTGCCAAGGACAGGAGCAAAGCGAGGAGAGCCGGGGATGATGGTTCTAGGTCCGGGTACTTGAGTGGTGATAATACCCCGAGTATTGGTTCATCGCCGGTACATTTGCTTCATAAAGTGAAACACAATTCTTCTGATATCGAAAGTTTCACGAATTCTCCACGGTCGTATCATTCGGATACTGATTTATCAGATTATGAAGCTCCTTCACCGGTGTCGCGGGAACAATACCGTGGATCAGGAAGACAAGAACACCAACATAATCATCAAAATTTTGATGGGGATAAAGAAATTCATAGTGCTGATTTTTCATTTGTTAAACCTTAAAACTAGAGATTGGAATTTCGAAACGAGCATATATTCTGTTTCTTCGTGATTAGCTTTTGGTATATCAAATTAGACTGATTAGATCAAATTTATGTGATGCTTAATTATACGTAATTGTGCAATAAATAAAATCAGTAATTTTTTATTTGTTTTTAAATAACAACTTTCTACTGTCAAGAGACTGTATTTTTGTCCATCGCTTCAACATTAATCAATCTAATTAATCGCTTCTATTGGAATTAACACTAAATTTCTTACATGATTTAAAGTAAAATGAGAATACTTTTGTCAATGAAAAGGGATCACGAACTCAACTTTTGCAAGGTTAAGTACCATTATGGTTTTAAGACCCACGATCAATCTTTTACTGTGAAATTAGTAAAAGTTTTTATTATGGGTTAAGATAACAAACATTTTCATAACAAATATTTTCTTTAGGTAAACATTATTATGGGTTAAGATTGTGTGGACGGAAAATCACTTCGCTACGTGTTGGCATCGCAAGGTACAAATACAAGAAAACCAAGTTCGTGATTCACATTGGATGTATTCGTAATAGTATTTTTCCCGCTTTCGAGATGAAAAGACGAAGGTACCCAAATATACCTCAATCTAAAACTTTTCCACCTATAAGTTCTTTCACCGAAAGTGATTGTCTATGGACTGAGTCGAGTCAATACAACTAATCGGTTCACACTTCGTGTGATCGTCTATGGATACGAGATCGAGACAATACGACAACAAGATAACTTGTGTGATTGACTATGGATACAAGATCGAGACAATACAACAACGAAGTATGTTTACTTGATAATAGGTTCGGACTTAACCAAACACAATAGGATTGCTATCAAGTAAATATGAATTAATTTTTGTGTATTTTACTTCTAATTATAATAAAACAATTATAATTTCGGAAATAGAAAAGTAAAAGACACGGAAAATTTTTGTTAACGAGGAAACCGCAAATGCCAAAAAACCACGTATGCTTGTCCAGATTTGAATACTCTCAGGATTAAACCGCTATACAAAATCGAACCAACTTCGTATAGTTGAGACTAAGCAACTAAACCCATAGTTCACCTAGTTCCCTCAGTATCCCTGTGCCTCCAACTTGCAATAAGTCACACACTTGGAACAATTTCTTTGGTTCGTATTCCAAACAGTAAAGGAACAACAAATCTGTTCGGTAACAACTCTTTTCAAACAACGTGATATTAGTTTGACAAAAGGCTCTTCCGTTTATCCCAATAAACTCCTTTGCCAGGTTCTTAGATCTATCAAATAACAACTACCAAAGTAATTGTTTAGATTTTGCAATCAATACTTTGAATCACAAAGAATTGTATTGATGCCGATCTACTCAACTAATCAATCCAATCTATCACAAAGATAAACCGATTATAGTTGGATCCCTTTCCAGCCGAAACAAGTTTTGTGCACACCAAAGATTATGAACCCAAATATCTTCTTTGTCTTCAAATCTTCTTAGATCTTCAATAAACACCTGCACACAAACAACTTGAATCTCTTGTGATCAATCACACACAGAACGGAGTCTGTTAACAATGGATTATCACAAGACGTCTTTAGATCTACAAACAGTCTAAAGATCTCCCATCGAAACTTCGATCTAGTTTGAGTGAATCTTATATCAGAAGAGAAGATTCTCAAGCATAAACAAACTAGGTGCAATCAAAGTTCAACAACCGTTAGTCAATCAAATCAATCGAAAACTAATAATAAACTGCAATTATCTAGTTTCCCACCAACAGTACTAATAGAGCTTCTCAATCCCAAAGAAGTCTTTAAACCGAGCGGCCGTAAGAGATTTCTCCTAATTAGGTTACTTTCCTCTCCGAATAGGCGGCTCCACCAGTAACAACACAACTAGGTAGTTTTGCTGGCTTTGAGGATTAGTTTGCTAGAAATGCAAACATCAGTATTTATAGACAAGGAAGTTTGGACACCAAGGAATTTCCAAAACCGAATATTCTCAAAGATATGCAATAAGGGCAAAAATGGTTTTCATAATTCCTGGAAATGCTCTTTTCAAATGTTGACCGACTCTCAGTAGAAAATCTCCAACTAGTAAATGCACATTACTAATTTTTATTTTCTAAAGATATGCATTTTAATTGCTGGAAATTAAAAGCATATAAAACTAAAAACCTTAATTAAAAGATTCTCAATTTATTTCGATCCGGGATTCTCCTTTAGCTATTAAGGAATATCTTTGAACAATAAAAGATAAGAGTTACTACACATGTTCAAAGTATGTCGACATCTTTACTTTGTAAATCCTTTTTCATATTTACAATCTTGGAACCGATTTGCCACACTTCAAAACAAGTTTAGAATCGGTTCATCTGACTTCCAAGAACTATGTGATTGATTATCCTATCAAATCACCATTAATAGGTTTCACGGTTCTACCTCAACATAAAGTTTCGGTTCTACCTCCAAGTGGGTACTAGGATCGGTTACACTAGTTACCATAAAATGGCTAACTAAGTACTAGAATCGGTTACCACTTCTTATGGTAAAACTTGTGATTGGTTAACCAAGTTATAGGATCGGTTACACCAACTTACTAAAACTTGTTAAACCTCTTACAAGGATCGATACACACTCTCTTGTGATCGGTCATACCTCTTACTAGGATCGGTTACCCAATGGCTAGTATTTAGTCACACCAATTTTAAGATATCGATCTTACCATCTCAGGTGATTACTTAAGATCGGTTTCACTAATAAAAGTCATACCAATACAAAAGTTAGGCCTTGTGAATAGTTTTACCAAGATACATAAGCAAGTTATGAACGGTTATACTAAACACACATATTGGTAATTCAAAAGATTTGCAATGTATAACAATACCAATAAGCCTAGCGATTTCCCTTTCGATTCACAAAACAAGTTTATGAATTTACTTCCTTTAAACGAATGTAAACATTGTTTCATAGGAAGAAATCTTCACCCATACCCATACATAATCACAATAGCATTCATACGATTATGTCGATGTCTTATATACGAAGTTCAAAAGATAGACGTTATACTTCGTATTGTAATTCCTTAATACTATGTCTAACTAGAGTATAATCATTCACAGCTTCGCAGTTATGTTTTCAATATGCACGACTTGAAAGATACGTTAGGAATGAAACAGTTCAAGTCAAATATTACTAATCTCAAGTTGAAGGATGCTGTCGTCATTGTAGTTCTTTACTTCTTCACATTCTTCAAGTCTTCACGTAATACTTGTAAGTCTCATATCCTAGTAACTTTCTAGCTAACCTATACGAAGTTGACTCTAGTAAATAATCAAGCGACTCTTTAAATGAGTTTTGGTTCACTAAAATATGATAACCAAACTTGACATACCAACGCTTGGTGGGTTCAACCGAGTTATGCTCTAACACGAGATATCTACCCATTTTATGAGATCAAGACACGTTGAAAGCACTAACAAGAAATCTTGTACCAAGTTTGAATTGGGTAGTTGGCCATTGAACGGTCATATCAACAGGCTACAATCTGACAGGATGTCATATGACGATACATAGAGCGGTAATGACAACTTCTACAAAGACCAATGGGCGAGTTGAAGATAAAAGTCAGCGATGATAAACCCTTCTGCAAGTAAGCTACAGTGAAGGCTCCTTGCGAGCTAAGCGAGTGAGCATTATGAGATGTCATCCACTATTGCAATTTGTCAACAAAAGGGGTTGTGAATAATGTAGGAAGGGTTGAGTTTTTAGGGTTCCTAGTAGGCTAAGAGAGTTTTACTGTAAGCAATCTTGTAATGAGCCAAGGATTTGTAACCATTTTTCATCCTTAATGAAAACACCCCTGTGGACGTAGGTTTTAACACATAACCACGTAAATCGCGTATGTTTTGCTTCTTTACTTCTTAAACACATAAACCTTGTCCTCATAACTTGAATGTTTGCTTGATACTTGTATTTATAGCTTAAGGACTGTTCTTTGGGTGTACTGTGGGATTCCTGCAGTTACATTTTGGTGCTAGAAACAGGATTAAAGTAAAGGATTTATCCTACCTAGGTTCTTCGTTTTCTAAAGGAAAGTGTGGATCTTGAGTTCTTAATAGTTTATTCGTTTGAAAACAGTTATTATCTTAATTTCTCTGAAAAAAGTCATAGATCTGAGTTTCTAAGAACAAGTCTCTGGAAAAGCAGAGATTTGAACATATAGTTATCTTTTGGATTTCTTAAAAATTAGGGTTTGAGCTTGTTCTTGAAGTTTTAAGCACATAGAGGCTAAACTTTAGGCTTTCACTGATTAACTTAACTTTTGTTTGCATATGAGAAGTACAAACCTCCAAAATCGCTGAAATCTTCATCTCAGGAAGTACTATTAGATAGATAGAATTGTTACTTTACGTTTTTGGAAAGTTTGCATTAAAGGATATTTATTTTTTAATATGACAATACTTTCAAGGCAAAGAATCATTAACATTAGATTCTTACTCGTGGGATTTTTCATGGATCTGTTGAAACAATTTTCATAAACTGCCAGGGGAAACTCCTGAAAAGTACAACACGCATATGTATCTCCTACCAACTGGAGAAAAGAAACAGTGAAGAAACAAAGAGATGTGCAGGGAGAACGTCCCGATGAGCGAGACCCGAAGAAGCAGATAGAATAAATGCAACAACAACTGAAGAAGGAAAGGGAACAAGCTTCAAATCGAGAAGTGTTAGATGAATTGAAGAGCCTCCGAGCCATGTTTCACGGCTCCCAAAGAAATAAAAATGGTCAACAGTTGGCAGATGCAATAGCAAAGGCGAAGCGGTCACCTTTCAGCATATAGATCCTGTACACAGCTGTTGATGGTGGTTTTCGGTTCAGTGCTAAAATTATAAAACCATGTATTTAATGTGCCGTCATTCTGCAAAGAGGCGGAGCCACTTAAAAGTGATGAGCGCCCAGGCCTCTTTACTTACACACGTATTGAGCAATTCAGTATATTTATATGAAATTTATCTAGAATGGTGCATGTAGCAACAATCCCAAATATTCTATAAATTTTAATCTCTCGCCTGCGTTATTCATTAATGTATGGCTTATTGAGTATTTTCCTATGCGATGTTCCCCGACTGAACCCTTAATATTGATATGACATGACAATTAGTGTTCACTCGCAACTGAGTAGCATGAATTTCCCGAAGTATCAAGATTAAGGTCTGCATGAAAGTACTCAGTCAGGAGACGTGCTGACTGCTCTCTAAGAATAAAATTAAGAATCTTGTGTCAACACACAGAATTCACCAAATTTGACCAATTTTGTGACAACTCGCAAAAAATTCAAATTTTAACCTAATTAATTTGCAAATATTAGGTTTTTTACGCTCTGCGCAATACCTCGAATCTTATTGTTCGAGACCAAACCTAGGTAAGCTAGGAAATTAATCCGCCATGGAGTAGTAGGAGCAAAATCCTGCCAAAAGAAGAAAACAAGAAATGAAGAGGAACTGCGGCAAGTAAAAGCAGCAACAAAGGGAGGCGTGGCCACGCTGTTTGGTCGACGGATCTGCTCCAGCAGGCGCCACTCATGGACGGTCGGCCACACTCCATGTTGCCGCTTGCCGGCCCTTTTTCCCATCGACTAGTAAGATCGCTTTAAATGCGCCACACGCACTTTTAAATAAAGTTGGAAGTTGGCTGGTCGGCACGCCTAAATTCCTTAAGGAATTTAATATAGACTGCCCATGGCAATCGTAAAACGATCACGGCCACACGTTTTGGTCAATCGATTTATCAAGCTTAGCCGCTCCCTAACGGGACTGGACAAGCATCATCAGGCACATCGGCGGGCCCATTAATACTTCGACCAATCGAAACCCTTCCAACTCGTCAACAGAGTCACTAACCGATTACCCAAAGTTAGATGGCCGCGCGACTTGCGAAACCCTAATTTATGTTAAGCAGCATTACATTACTACCACAAAAAGATCTTGGCCGTCCAACTTCGCCAGCCGAATTGACCGGCCTAGATTCAATCTCAATCAATGGGCAAGGTGCGGATACACTCACCAACGGCCCGGCTATTGTGCTAGCCGATCGAACAACTCCCAGCACGTGGCTAACACCAAAAACCGTTAGCCTAAAATAGGTTGGCCCCACGGTTTGGAAACATAAATCAACGGCAGTCATTAACTGCCACAAAATCATCTCGGCCGCCAAACTTCGCTAGTCGAATCGGCCAGCCTAACTCCTATTTTAGGCAGCCAACAAGATGTGGCCATGATCACCGACCACCCTCCTTCCATAAGGAACAATCGGCCACGCCACGGCCTGCCCATATGGCTCCTAACCGATCGCCCAAAGATGGTTGGCTGTGCTTCTTATATAAGTCTTAAATAAATTAGCGGCAACCAATAATTGCCACAAATCATCTCAGCCATCCAATTTGGATAGCCAATATCACCGGTCTAGATTTCACCTGGACCGACCAATAGGATGTCAAAATGGGCACCAGCCATCACTCTCCTATAGGGACCAACCGGCATACCTTTGGCATGCATAAATAGCTCCCAGCAGCTTCCTGAAAATGACCGGTCATGCTCCTTTTAAGACACTAGGTTCCGCGACCAACCAAGATAGGCTCAATATAACGATGCTTCACATGCATCGATTATTTTAAGCTGCTTGCTTAAAAGCGATGCTTTACATGCATCGAATTCATACGATATTTTATGAGTATCGACTTCACAAATAACTTAGTTATTTAACCAAATAGCGTCACATGCTATTCTTTGTGGCAAGTCTCATGACTTGGCTCGTCACACATGACTACCCGCCACCTAGCTGGCGCGTGATTGATCAGAATAATTAGGCAAGACCCGCTCAGCAACTTGCTACATATTTTCTATAAAATACTCGAGATATCAAACATGTCATCAGGGTATTGGTCTGGCGGTTTACAGCGTGCGACGTGCAACACGCCCATTATGAGAAAGTGTCAGGAAAGGAGGACAGTTAGTGGCAGCTGAGAAGTAGTGGGTGTAAACTGACCCGTCTTCCCTCATAGTAAGACGTGGTTTTCAACATGTTTCACACGATCCCACTTCTCCATCACTCAACTACTCCTATTTCCTATGAGATCAGGGTGCGTGCAACTATGACTATATAAATAGGTTTTCAACCTATTTCAACCAATAACAGAGTTTTGGTTAACAACACAAGTATCCTGAAAACACCAAGAACTGATAGATTACATTCCGCAATCCAGTTCCATATTCTTATACAAGTCATAAAACAGCCACACCTTCAGAGTTAACCATTCTGATCTCACCTTCTTCGCTTCCCTCCCTAAGATCAACCCTTCTCCTTCATTTTGTGACCGAAGCAAGACTGGAACGACCATTTCTTGGTTTAGGCCAGGATTGTACAGATTGATTTCTCGAATCTAATGTACTCCCGTGCAGTGCATTTGTTTAGGGTTTAGATTCGTTTCTCATCAACACACCCAAATTTACCAAAACCAGCAGAATCAGTTTTTACCCCAAAACAACAGCATTACCCACAAAATATACAATTCCGACCTTCCACAACATCTTTGATGAGATGGGAAATATGGTGCAGCATATCAAATCATACAATCGCTCGCTCTTGCAGTCGTAACAACTGGACGAAGTCATGTGCAACTACTTTTTCGCCAGCCTGAAAGGAGAGGCAATAGCTTAGTTCGATGCTCTCCCGCAATACTCGATCTCGTTTTTTTTCAATGTTGAAAGAGCATTTCTTGAAACTTATATGAATAACAACCTTTTAAGACCAGGGTAGAGAAACTGTTTACCTTGAAAAGAATATCCGGTGAGAGTTTGCGAAGCTCGGTAAACCGACGGAGAACCCTCTGCAGTGAGGTTATGAGTCACGAAACAGAAACAAATTTTGTCCGAGCATTCATTAACTCATTATTCTCCAGAGATCTGCTCTAAATGGACATATTCAGGAAGATAGATAAGATGACAATGCAAGAACTAAGAGAATATCAGGAAGAATACATAACATTGAAAGAAATACAAAAGGAAGCAGAATCACATTCAATCTCAGCGAAGGAAATCGTCTTGCAAACCCCCTCCAATAGTCAATGAGCGACAAATGCAGTCGGCGACGTTCCCCAAGTGGATTACGGAGATATTTATCAAAAGGAGCAAGCTCAGCGACGCCGAACCAAAATTGGGCGAGAAATGATTCTAACAGATATCAGCGACCGTATGAGCATTCATCTCGGCGAGGAAGACACAAACCATAGGTTTGGCGAGCGAAAGCCAAATGCTCCCACATTCGAGGATCGAAATCTTACAATATTGAATGCACATTTGTCAACAATCATGTGAGTTCTCGAAGATTCTGAGTCCGCCAAATACATCCCAGTACCTTCGAACCAAGGGATGGAACCACCTACCTCCAAGTATAGTCACCAATTTTGTGAATATCACCAATTTCATGACCATATTATCGACAATTATAGGAACGTCGAAAGAATAGTGTTAGACTTCTTAGATCGGGGAAAGCTACGAGAATTCTCAGAGTCTGCACCGTCTCCACCACTACAACCAGCACTAGTAGAAGCATGTTTTAATCGCATAGATATTGAGAGAGGAACCGAGTACTTGAGATGTAACTCAATCATACATTAGGCAAGAACAGAAGCCAACTTCCACAATAACATCATGAGTCTAGTGTTAGAGCACTGCTCGGTCGAACTCGCAAGCGTTGCTATCTCAAGCTTGTTGTCAAGTTTAGTTGTCAAAACTATAAGTCTTGAATTCTAGTCTACTTATAGATAAGTCTCGGATTAGGATAAAAAGTGTAGTTGAGCATTAGACTTAACGGCGTTCATCGATTGAAGACGAAGAACTACTAAGGGGAGCTTATGGAACTTCATCAACAAAACGTATGTGGAGACTTGAACTCATCTATCACTCAAAATTCTATCTAATGTATCTCCTATTTGAGACAAAAGTAGTATAGCTATATAGACTTCAATTATACACATTTGATATTTCGAGCTGAGTTTAACTCGCTTACATATTTCTCGAAATATGTGTTGGTAAGCTTTCGCTTTAACCAAGTTCATCTTATATTCTTGACAAAAGTCAAAAGATGATCATGTGAAAATCGCCAGGTAACATCTTACATGATTTGTGTGAGACAGTCATTTGATGTAGACTCGGAATGTTTCGTATTGATCATTCGATCACTTAAAAATTGCTTTAAAGCTAATAGTTTGTGTGAGACAGATATTGTCGTCTTCCATGAATGTTTCAATGATTGTAATAAGAGTTTAGAACAATTGGATATAAACATAGTATGCGTACTTGCATATATGTAATCCAAGTCCGGGAACCATGGTATGCATACCCGTATGCGTACTGCTTGGTTTAGCGGGAACCTTGTACGCATACCGGTACGCGTACCGGCGTGAGGTTAAGGTACGGGAATTTCCGCTGAGCTTAGAATGTATGCGTACCAGTTCGCGTACTGGCGAACCCAACCGGCCATTTAGGTATGCGTACCCGTTTGCATACCTGGGTGGATAATATTCTAAAATCGGTTTGTTCATGAACTAATATATTTATATAATAAGGAATGCAATCTTTTGCAAACTATGGCTATAATGTTCATGAATTGATTCGAGTGAATCAAAATCGATTTTTCTTCAATTGTGTCTTGTATACTTCTATGAGAATATAAATAATTGAACAACTCTAGAACTAGTTTCATTTGAGTCATTTGAACTAGTTATGGTTAAAATAAATAAGGTTGATATGAAAGTGTTCATATGGCTAACCTCGGTTAACTATTGTTGAGCCAACAAAGGTGCACACGTTTAGGTACGGTTACTCATATCTAAATGAAGTCACTTTTCATGTGTGTGTAACAAGCTAAGTTCGATCTAACGGTTGAAAGATATTAGCTTGAGTCTAATTAGGTTTTCATCTAACGGTGAATATTGAATGCTTTGTTACCAAGGTAACTTATATTGCAAACCCTGATTTGAAGATTTTATAAAGGAGAACTCTTGCAACTGGGAAACCTAATCCCCAAACCTCCTGTGTTATACTAGTTGCGACTAGAGTCGATTCTCCTTTAACCTTAGGTTTTTTACGAAACCCTGTAGGTTAACGACTTGAAGACTTCATTGGGATTGTGAAGCCAGGCCCAGCTATTTTCTCTGTAGTTGTGTGTTCTGATCTTGTTGTTTTCTATCGTGATTGATTATTATCTTCTCTAAGATTTGCTCGAGATTTAATCTCCGATAGGAAAGATAAAAAGTAGTCACAAACTTCTTTGTCTCATCGTTTGTGATTCCACAATATCTTGTTTCGCTACCATACGATTAAGATTATTGTGAGGTGATTGATATTTCTAGGCTGTTCTTTGGGAATATAAGTCCGGTATATCAATTGGTTCCTGGTCACCTTGATTTATCAAAAGATTGAACAAAACTCGTAGGTTTATCTGTGGGAGACAGATTTATCTATTAAATAGACTTTTCTTTGTGAGACAGATTTTTTTATCAAGTCTTCGATTTTGGGTCGTAGCAACTCTTAGTTGTGGGTGAGATCAGCTAACATAATCAAGTGCGTAGAGTCCTGCTAGTATTCAGAGACGTAAGGAGCGCAACTGTACCTTGATCAGTGTGAGATTGGTTAGGGATCAACTACATTCCAGTCTGAAGTTAACTTGGAGTAGGCTAGTGTGTGTAGCAGCTTAATACAGTATGGTGTTCAAATCTTTTGGAGCATAGCTCGGTTGAACCCACCAAGCGTTGGTATGTCAAGTTTTGTTGTCATATTTTAGTGAATCAAAACTCAATTAAAGAGTTGCTTGATTATGTACTAGAGACAACTTCGTATATGTTAGGCTAGAAAGACTAGGATAATGAGACATACAAGTATTACTCGAAGACTTGAAGAATGTGAAGAAGTAACAAGCTACATCGACGACATCATCCTTCCTCTTGAGGTTAGTAATATTTTGACTTGAACTGTTTCATTCCCAACATATCTTTCAAGTCGTGCTATATTGAAAACATAACTGCGAAGATGTGAATGATTATACTCTAGTAGACATAGTGTTAAGGAATTAGAATACGAAGTATAACGCTTATCTTTTGAACTTCGTATATAAGACATCGACATAATCGTATGAATACTATTGTGATTATGTGTATGGGTATGGGTGAAGATTTCGTCCTAGGAAACAATGTTTACATTCATTTAAAGGAAGTTCATTCATGAACTTGTTTTATGAATCGAAAGGGAAATCGCTAGGCTTATTGGTATTGTTATTCATTGCATATCTTTAGATTACCAATATGTGTGAGTTAGTATAACCGATCATAACTTGTTATGTATCTTGGTAAAACTAGTCACAATACCTGACTTATATATTGGTATGACTTTTATTAATGTAACCGATCCTAAGTAATCACCTAAGATGGTATGATCGATATTTGCAATTGGTGTGACCGATCCTAGTAATTGGTGTAACCGATCCTAGTAATTGGTGTGACCGATCACAAAAGAGTGTGTAATCGATCCTTGTAAATTGTGTAACCGGTCCTGGTAATTGGTGTAACCGATCCTGGTAACTGGTGTGACCGATCACAAGTAATACCATGAGAATATGGTAACCG
Source organism: Papaver atlanticum (assembly GCA_023531105.1). Classification (NCBI taxonomy): domain Eukaryota; kingdom Viridiplantae; phylum Streptophyta; class Magnoliopsida; order Ranunculales; family Papaveraceae; genus Papaver; species Papaver atlanticum. The sequence continues at coordinate 1,181,436 of JAJJMB010001692.1, forward strand.
TTCCTGGTAATTGATGTAACCGATCCTGGTAACTGATGTAACCGGTCCCAGTAACCATATGGAGGTAGAACTGATCCTTGTGTTTGGTAGAACCGTAAACCCATGATTGTTGATTTGATATTTGATCAATCACATAGTTCTTGGAAATCAGATGAACCAATTCTAAACTCGTTTGGAAGTGTGGTAAATCGGTTCCAAGATTGTAAATATGAAAAAGGATTTACAAAGAAAAAGATGTCGACATACTTTGAAAATGTTCAGTAATTCTTATCTTTTATTGTTCAAAGATATTCCTTAATAACTCAAGGAGATCCCTAACCGAAATAAATTAAGAATCTATTAATTAAGGTTATTAATTTTATATGCTTTTAATTACCAGCAATTAAACGCATATCTATGGAGAATAAAAATTGGTAATGTGCATTTACTAATTGGAGATTTTCTAATGAGATTTCGGAAGATATTGGACAGAGCATTTCCAGGAATTATGAAAACCGATTTGGGAATTTATTGCATATCTTGAGAATATTCGGTTTTGGAAATTCCTTGGTGTCCAAACATCCTTGGTCTATAAATACCTAAGTTTGCATTTCGAGCAAACTAATCCTGAGAGCCAGCAAAACTACCTTGTTGTTACTGGTGGAGCCGTCTATTCGGAGAGGAAAGTAACCTAATTAGGCGAAATATCTTACGACCGCTCGTTTAAAGACTTCTTTGGGATCAAGAAGCTCTACGAGTACCGTTGGTGGGAAACTAGATAATTGCAGTGTTATTAGTTTTTGATTGATTTGATTGACTAACGGTTGATGAACTTTGATTGCACCTAGTTTGTTTATTCTTTAGAATCTTCTCTTCTGATATAAGATTCACTCAAACTAGATCGAAGTGTCGATGGAATCTTTAGAACTGTTTGTAGATCTAAAGACGTCTTGTTATAATCCATTGTTAATAGACTCCATTCTGTGCGTGATTGATCACAAGAGATTCAAGTTGTGGTGTGTAGGTGTTTATTTAAGATCTAAGAAGATTTGAAGACAAAGAAGATTTCTTATTGGTTTCATAATCTTTGGTGTGCACAAAACTTGATCGGCTGTGATCCAACTATAATCGGTTAATCTTTGATAGATTTGATTGATTAGTTGCGCAGATCGGCATTAGTATTTAGTATCTTGGTAGATCCTATTATTGATTGCATAGTCTAAACACAATTACTTTGGTAGTTGTTAATTAGATTGATCTAGAACCCAACAAAGGAGTTTATTGGATTAAACAGAAGAGCCTTTGTCTAACTCATATCACTGAGATTGAATAGAGTTGTTACCGAACAGATTTTTTGTTCCTTTATTGTTTGGAATACAAACCAAAGGAATTGTTCCAGTGCGTGCACTTATTGAATGTCGGAAGCGCAGGGATACTGAAGAAACTAGGTGAACTATAGGTTTAGTTGCTTGGTCTCAACTATACGAAGTTGGTGTGATTTTGTATAGTGGCTTAATTCTGAGAGTATTTAATTCTTGACTAGGTCCAGGGGGTTTTCTTCATTTGCGGTTTCCTCGTTAACAAAATCTTGTTGTATCATTTACTTTTGTTTTCCGTAATTATAATTGTTGTTATTATAATTTAAAGTAAATTACACAAACGTTAACTCCGTATTACTTGATAGTGATCCTATAGAGTTTGGTTAAGTCCGAACCTATTATCAAGTAATCAAACTTTGATTATTGTATTATCTCGATCTTGTATCCATAGACGATCACACAAAGTGTGAATACCGATTCGTTGTATTGTCTCGACTCAGTCCATAGACAATCACTTTCGGGAAGAGGACTTATAGGTGGAAAAGTTTTAGATTGAGGTATATTTGGGTACCCTTGTCTTTTCAAAATCTGGACTAGGTCCCGGGGTTTTTCTTCATTTGCGGTTTCCTCATTAACAAAATTTCTGGTGTCTATGTTATTTCTTTTCCGCATTATATTTGTTTATATAATTGAAATATCACAGGTTGTGCGTAGTTCAGTCAATTAGATAATCCAACCTTTGGTTGTTGATTTAAATTGATTGACATTTGAACATTGGTCTTTGGTACCATTCAAGTTGTTTCACATAATAATCAGGTTTGCGGATTTCTATCTGTCTGATTTGCTGATTATATTGTGAAACAGAGATACAACTCTTAGATATATTTCCATTGATTGAGTCTGACTGTCTAGTTGATTCTCTTGGAATTATATTGGAGTTGTCCATACAAATTGCTAAGCGAAATATTGGGTGTGGTTGTTTTACCCCCGCTTTTTCAATTGGTATCAGAGCAGGCAAACACGTTTAAGACCACATAAGTCTGTGTTTGTAGCGATCTGACTCTATGGACAATAGTGTTATCTCTGACAAACGCATCACCAGATACAAAAGTTCTGTTTTTATGAATCTATTAAAGAGAAAGATTTATTAATCTCAAATATAGATGAACCTAGTGTTCCAACGAAACAGACTTGCATTGACAAGTGTTTCCCGATTACCTTTCGAACGAGTCTGACTCTGTTGAAGAAAGTGATGCAGTCGAAGAGAGTGAACTGATTCTAAATCTTGTTTGAATATAGGCTGATAGATTCAATTGGTTGAAAAACAACGTCAATGCTCTTATCGGTATAGTAAAAGTTCATGACTTTGAATTAAAGGCTCTTAGCGAGGAAAACGCCAAAGTTTGCTCTTCACGAACCTTACTCGAGGTGAAACTCAAAAAGGATGCCTTGGAAATTGAACACCTTTTGAGTAAACTCTCTATTCAAGGATGTTCTAAAGAGTCCACTATACCAACTGCTTCTGACCCTACTATAAGAAATTTAGTTCCATAAGAAAAATTGAAATCCCTTCCTATTTGTAAAAAAGTGCCAGGTTCTTCCAATAATCATGGATTTACCTCGTCTCATGGTAGGAAGAAATCTTCTAACGATGGTTCTAATGCTACACACTCTAATCACTCCCGTGATCAGAAAGTATGTCTTTTTTGTAATTCAAAAGGACATGTTCAACGGGAGAGCAAACTGAAGCCGAATGACAATTACTTTGGTCGACCTCAGCACACCTTGGATTTAATTCTCAAAGGTGTTGCTGACATTCGGATGTCTAAACCTATTGGTTTTAGTACTCTCCATGTGAATTCTCCTAGGAATGTCAGTTCAAATTGCTCATAGAACGTTCGAACCAATTGTAGCATTAATACAAATCATTCAAGAAGAATTCAGAAAGGTCCCTCTCAACCTAATGTGATGAATGATGTTCAAGATGTGAAAAAGGTTCCTGTAGAGAGAAGCAACGGTGGAGATATGAAGGACAACCTTAATCTGATAATTGAAAGATACAAGGATCTTATCAACAGGTTGTCGAAATCCTCCAAACAAACTTCTTCTGGTAAGGACTCGAACTCTGTCTTGTATTCTGATGACAACAAGTTTCATGATAATTTTTCACATCAAAAAGGATTATTTCCTAGAATTGGAAGGAAAAAGAGACTCAACTGTGAACACCATTCATTTAATAAGCTTAGGTCTCATACTTGTGCTAATTAATCACAAGGGTTGAATGCTTACTCATAAAAATCTTGTTGAGTAAGATTTGCTAATAATCAGGTATACTTTCGGCAAAAAATGCTTTCTGTTTAGTTGAGCTATTTTCTTATCGTCCATAGCTAAACTATTGTCCACAGACAGCTTTGCCTAAGTATTGGTTATGTCTCAAAAACCTTGTCGATTATTATTTTATTTTATTTTAAAAAAATGTTTTTGTTGCAACTAAGTTGCTTGCTACTCTTGTGCTCTAAATTGTTTCTCCATGGAGATATAAAATTTATTGAGCTAAAATTTGTGAAAGGAAATATTCACGTAGCAAAAATTTTCTGTTGAGTCTTAAGGTACTTCTCGTTTTTATTTTTGTTTTTGTTTGGGTTAGGATTGTTTTCGTACGGATACCCAGTTACCTGTCACGAACTATCTTTAGAAACCCTAAAAGTTACCTTCCCTATGAAACTATTTAAATAAAACCTATTGATTCACGTACGCGTACTCTAGGTTATTGTTGTTTCGTCAAGAATGTCTTCACCTTCACGCACTGGAGGTTTTGCAATAGGTTTTCTTGATAAAGGTATTGGTTTCGAGTCCAAAGGGAGGAAGAAAAGAACCCTAGTAGAAGATGACTATCAAAATCCTAATGCCTCATGCTACTATGACTATACTCATCAGGATGTTGAGAATGAGGATATGGTTTCTGCTGAAGTGGTTCATGATTTTCTTAAATACTTTGAGGAAGCAAAAATGCAACTCGTTGATACCATGAAGGGTCTTGATGCGTTAAGAACTGAGTTGAAAAAGGTTAATTTAGACCTTGTTCTCATGAAGACACATGTTAAAGATCTTCTCAATGAGGACATCTTCTATAAAGAAGCAGTGGATGTTGTCAATCACAAGCTTGAAGGTCTAAAGACTCATGGGGGTTCCGGAAGTGATCTTTGAGTTCCGTTCATGATCGATTTTGTTGATTTGGGAGTCTTTTGATTTTCGCTTGTTTATGTCTAGGAAACTTCTTATGAGAATTTATTCTTGTGTTTTAAGAAGGATAACTAGGGTTTGGAATAGCCATTATTGTGAGTACACGTAGCTCTTTCCAACGATTTTCATCTTGCAATGTTTTTAGATTTATTTATTTAAATTCTAAAGTTTATTTGGAAGATGATTTTGCAGTATTAATCTTTATGGTTTTATATATTGCAACTTGTTATGGGATATGTGTGTTTGCATCTGTGAACTATGATTGTCCCATACGTGGTCAAAAGTTAAGTCTTTCATATGTCATTATGCAAATATTGATAAAGGATTGAATGAACTTTTGACAAACAAAAGTTAAGCCAATTATGTCATTATGCAAATATTGATGGAAGATAGGATGAACTTTTGTTTACAAAGATTAAGTCTATTATATGTCTCTATGCAAATAGTGATGAAAAATAGAATGAATCTTTGAATATTCCGCAGTATTGGTTGTCATGATCCACATCCTTGTGTAAATACTGTGCGGCCCCGTAAGTTTTCTTATGTTGAGCATTTCCGATTAAATTAATCATGGGTTCTCTTGTGGTTAATTTAATTGAGTATTTTGGATACAAATTCATGTTTCATGATTATTTGTTAATGTCCAAAGAAATCCTTATTTTCTTGTGAAAGTAAGGTCGCTCTTGTTCTTTTTTCGGGAATGACATTATATGGGGGAGAGTTCTTATTTGAACTTGTGCTTAATTGCGAAATCTTTGTGGGGAGTGCGGCTGTGGAATATAACAGGGGTTATCTTGTATCTTTGTAAACTCCTTGATGAATGCATTTAGTTTCGGCTATATGATTGCATCTAGACAAAGTTGATATGTTGTTCTCTTTTGGTCATGAAGTATCTCTATGGAAATTTAATTAGGATCCCACTAGTTTTCGTACCTTTGCCAATTTTTGTTGACAAAAGGGGGGAGAATTAATGTGTAGTTCACACTACAAATACATATGGTTTACGGATCATTATGTAAGGGGGAGTGGTTTTCATGTGAGATGAAGTATTGACTAAGGGGGAGTGATACATATCACCATAGTATTGTTGTCAAAGTTGTGATACAATTGTACTTTGATACTGTGTAATAATATTACGACACTATATAACAATGATTGAGAGAAACTATTTTCTCATTGTTATAGCTACGGATCTTCAACAACATTGATGCTGACACATTTAGAATCACTGGAGTACTTGGAAGTGACGAAGATTTCGAGTAATGTTGAAGAACCAAGGAAATCAAGCATTTGGATTGAGAGCTACAAAGTTTATTTATTTTGTATTCTATATGTATTGATACTTTTGTCGCTAAAATTGACAAATGGGGAGATTGTTAGAGCACTGCTCAGTCGAACTCGGAAGCGTTGCTATCTCAAGCTTGTTGTAAAGTTTAGTTGTCAAAACTATAAGTCTTGATTTCTAGTCTACCTATAGCTAAGTCTCGGATTAGGATAAAAAGTGTAGTTGAACATTAGACTTCACAGCGTTCATCGATTGAAGATGAAGAACTACTAAGGGGATCTTGTGGAACTTCATCAACAAAAGGTATGTGGAGACTTGAACTCATCTATCACTCAAAAGTCTATCTACTCCATCTCCTATTTGAGACAAAAGTCGTATAGCTATATAGACTTCAATTATACATATTTGAGATTTCGAGATGAGTTTAACTCGCTTGCATATTTCTCGAAATATGTGTTGGTAAGCTTTTGCTTTAACCAAGTTCATCTTATATTCTTGACGAAAGTCAAAAGATGATCATGTGAAAATCACCTGGTAACATCTTACATGATTTGTATGGGACAGTCATTTGATGTAGACTCAGAATGTTTCGTATTGATCATTCGATCATTTGAAAATTGCTTTGAAGCTAATAGTTTGTGTGAGACAACTATTGTCGTTTTCCGAGAATGTTTCAATGATTGAAATAAGAGTTTAGAACAATTGGATATAAACATAGTATGTGTACTTGCATATATGTAATCCAAGTCCGGGAACCATGGTATGCATACCCGTATGCGTACTGCTTGGTTTGGTAAAATCCGGGAACCTTATACGCATACCGGTACGCGTACTGGCGTGAGGTTAAGGTACGGGAATTTCTGCTGAGCTTGGAAGGTATGCATACCAGTTCACATACTGGCGAACCCAAACTTAGTTCGGCCATTTAGGTATGCGTACCCGTTTGCATACCTGAGTGGATAATGTTCTAAAATCGGTTTGTTCATGAACTAATACATTTATATAATAAGGAATCCAATCTTTTGCAAACTGTGGCTATAATGTTCATGACTTGATTCGAGTGAATCAAAATCGATTTTGCTTCAATTGTGTCTTGTATACTTCTACGAGAATATAAACAATTGAACAACTCTAGAACTAGTTTTATTTGAGTCATTTGAACTAGTTATGGTTAAGATGAATAAGGTTGATATGAAAGTGTTCATATGGCTAACCTTGATTAACTATTGTTGAGCCAACAAAGGTGCACACGTTTAGGTACGGTTACTCATATCTAAATGAAGTCACTTTTCATGTGTGTGTAACAAGCTAAGTTCGATCTCGCGGTTGAAAGATATTAGCTTGAGTCTAATCAGGTTTTCATCTAACGGTGAATATTGAATGCTTTGTTACCAAGGTAACTTATTGCAAACCCTGATTTGAAGATTTTATAAAGGAGAACTCTAGCAACTGGGAAACCTAATCCCCAAACCTCCTGTGTTATACTAGTTGCGACTAGAGTCGATTCTCCTTTAACCTTAGGTTTTTTACGAAATCCTGTAGGTTAACGACTTGAAGACTTCATTGGGATTATGAAGCCAGGCCCAGCTATTTTCTCTGTAGTTGCGTGTTCTGATCTTGTTGTTTTCTATCGTGATTGAGTATTATCTTCTCTAAGATTTGCTCGAGATTTAATCTCCGATAGGAAAGATAAAAAGTAGTCACAAACATCTTTGTCTCATCGTTTGTGATTCCACAATATCTTGTTTCGCTACCATACGATTAAGATTATTGTGAGGTGATTGATATTTCTAGGCTGTTCTTTGGGAATATAAGTACGGTATATCAATTTGTTCCTGGTCACCTTGATTTATCAAAAGACGGAACAAAACTCGTAGGTTTATCTGTGGGAGACATATTTATCTATTCAATAGACTTTTCTGTGTGAGACAGATTTGTTTATCAAGTTTTCTATTTTGGGTCGTAGCAACTCTTAGTTGTGGGTGAGATCAACTAACAGAATCAAGTGCGTAGAGTCCTGCTGGGATTCAGAGACGTAAGGAGCGCAACTGTACTTTGATTAGTGTGAGATTGGTTAGGGCTAACCTACATTCCAGTCCGAAGTTAACTTTGAGTAGGCTAGTATATGTAGTGGCTTAATACAGTGTGGTGTTTAAATCTGGACTAGGTCCCGGGGTTTTTCTGCATTTGCGGTTTCCTCGTTAACAAAATTTCTGGTGTTTGTGTTATTTCATTTCGCCATTATATTTGTTTATATAACTTAAATATCACAGGTTGTGCGTAATTCAGTCAATTAGATAATCCAACCTTTGGTTGTTGGGTTAAATTGATTGACATTTGAACATTGGTCTTTGGTACCGTTCAAGTTGTTTCACATAATAATCAGGCTCGCGGATTTCTATCTGTTTGATTTGCTGATTACATTGTGAAACAGAGATAAAACTCTTGGATATATTTCCATTGATTGAATCTGACTGTCTAGTTGATTCTCTTGGAATTATATTGGAGTTGTCCATGCAGATTGCTAAGCGAAATATTGGGTGTTGTTGTTGTACGCCCGCTTTTTCATCTTGTACAATAACTTGATCGCAATGGAAAGAAGATCTTCAGCGTCACAAAGGCTCCTGAAAATGCGGGGGTACCAAAATACACCGCCAACTTATTCTTAAGAAACTTGTATGGGCTAAACTTAGATACAATTCCAAGAGTTCAACTTAATGAATCTCAATCAGGAATTATATGAAGAGCTTATATCTCTTTCTCTCATAATCAGAATGTAAACAGAGACAAGTCCGTGAATCTGACTATTCCATGATAGTACTTGGACGATTCCAAAGATCAACATCCAAGATCAATCAAGTCGTATCCAATAATTACGATTGACGCATCTACTTTGATTGATTTTACGTACAACCTGTGATATTTTAATTATAAAGATAAACAATGAAAAATCGAGGGTCCAATAACCACACCCAATATTTCGTTCGGCAATTTGTATGTATTAACTCCAATATAATTCCAAGAGAATCAACTAGACAGCCAGACTCAATCAAGGAAAGATATCCAAGAGTTGAAAAAGCGGGGGTCTAACAACCACACCCAATATTTCGCTTAGCAATCTGTATGGACAAACTCTAATATACTTTCAAGAGAATCAACTAGACTGTCAGACTCAATCTTAAGAAAAGTATATCAGAGAGTTATATCCCAATTTCTCAATTCAATCCGCAATAAAACAAATATGAATTTGCGAGTCCGATTGAATATAAGAAATAACTTGAATGGTACCAAAGACCAATGTTCAAGTGTCAATCAATTCGATCAACAACCCAAAGGCCGGATTCAAGAACTGATTGAACTTAACGCACAACCTGTGATATTATTATTATATAAAAAAATATAATGCGGAAAAGAAATAACACAGACACCAGAAATTTTGTTAACGAGAAAACCGTAAAGGCAGAAAAACCCCGGACCTAGTCCAGATTTGAACACCACACTGTATTAAGCCGCTACAGACACTAGCCTACTCCATGTTAACTTCGGAATGGAATGTAGTTGAGCCCTAACCAATCTCACACTGATCAAGGTATATTCGCGTTCCTTACGCCTCTAGAACCACGTCGTATTCTGCGCACTTGATTCCCTTAGCTGATCTCACCCACAACTAAGAGTTGCTACGACCCAAAGTCGAAGACTTGATAAACCAATCTGTCTCACATAGAAAAACCTATGATTTTTGTTCCGTCTTTAAATAAATCAAGTTGAACAGGAACCAATTGATATACCGGACTTATATTCCCGAAGAACAACCTAGAAATATCAATCACCTCAAAATAATCTTAATCGTATGGTAGCGAAACAAGATATTGTGGAATCACAAACGATGAGACGAAGATGTTTGTGACTACTTTTTATCTTGCCTATCGAAGATTAAATCTAGAGAAAATCTTAGAGAAGATAATACTCAATCACGATAGAAAACAGCAAGATCAGAACACGCAACTACAGAGAAAATAGTTGGGTCTGGCTTCACAATCCCAATGAAGTCTTCAAGTCATTAACTTACATGGTTTCGTGAAAAACCTACGGTTAAAGTAGAATCGATTCTAGTTGCAACTAGTATCACACAGGAGGTGTGGGGATTAGGTTTCCCAGTTGCTAGAGTTCTCCTTTATATAGTTTTCAAATCAGGGTTTGATAGCTTTGAAACAAAGCAATCAATATTCACCGTTAGATGAAACCTGATCTAAGAGCCTAGTTAAGTTTGCTTGAAACCAAAGAAATATCTATCCATCGTTAGATGGTCTTAGCTTGTTACACACAAATGAAATGTACCTTCACTTAGATATGAGTAACCGTACCTAAACGTGTACACCTTGTTGGCTCAGCAATAGTTAGCCGAAGTTAGCCATATGAATACTTTCTTATCAACCATATTCATCTTATCAACAACTAGTTCAAATGACTCAAATGGAACTAGTTATAGAGTTGTTCAATTGATTATATTCTTATAGAAGTATACAAGACACAATTGAAGCAAAATCGATTTTGATTCACTCGAATCAAGTCATGAAATTATAACCACGGTTTGCAAAAGATTGCATTCCTTATTATATAAATTTATTAGTTCATGAACAAACCGATTCTAAAACTTAACCCACTCAAGTATGCAAACAGTCACGCATACTTAAGTAGCCGGACTTGGACTGTGTCCGACAGTATGCGAACGGGTACGCATACTATCACACATCCAAAACAACAGTTGAATTAGTACGCATACGGGTACACATACAAAAGTTCCCGGACTTCAATTGAGTTCGCCAGTATGCGTATGGGTACGTATACCAAGGCTCCCGGACTTTACCTGACCTTCCCAGTACGCATACGGGTATGTATACTATACCGGTCTTGGATCAACATCTATGCAAGTACGCATACTATATCTATAATCCAATTATGGTTAAGTGTTCTAAACTCTATTTCAATCATTGAAACATTCTTAGAGGATGAAAATAGTTGTTATCACTAACTATTAGCATCAAAGCGATTTTCAAGTTATTGAAATAATCAATACGAAACATTCCGAGTCAACATAAAATGACTGTATCACACAAATCATGTAAGATGTTACTTGGCGATTTTCACATGATCATCTTTTGACTTGCGTCAAGAATATAAGATGAACTTCGTTGAAGCAAAAGCTTACCAACACATATTTCGAGAAATATGTAAGCGAGTTAAACTCAGCTCGAAATATAAAATGTGTATAATCGAATACTATATAGTAATACGACTTTTGTCTCAAGAAGGAGATAGAGTAGAAATAGACTTTCTGAGTGATAGATGAGTTTCAGTCTCCACATACCTTTTGTCGATGAAGTTCCAAAATCTCTCCTTAGTAGTTCTTCGTCTTCAATAGATGAACGTCGTGAAGTCTAAAGCTCAACTACACAATCTATCCTAGTCCGAGACATTACTATACTATACTAGAAATCAATACTTATAGTTTTGATCACTAAACTTGATAAACAAGCTTGAGATAACAACGCTTACGAGTTCAACCGGGCAGTTCTCTAACAAGAGTTATATCTCTTTCTCCAATCAATCAGCAAATCAACTTAATGGAATCCGTGAACTGATTGATATGAGAATAACTTGAACGGTATCAAAGACCAATGTTCAAGTGTCAATCAATTTCAATCAACAACCAAAGGTTAGATTTACCAATTGATTGAACTACGCACAACCTGTGATATTTCAATTATATACACAAACATAATGCGGAAAAGAAATAACACAAACACAAGAAATTTTGTTAACGAGGAAACCGCAAATGCAGAAAAACCCCGGGACCTAGTCCAGATTTGATCACCATACTGTATTAAGCCGCTACAGACACTGGCCTACTACAAGTTAACTTCAGAATGGAATGTAGGTCAGCTATAACCAAGTCTCACACCGATTAAGATACAGTCGCGTTCCTTACGTCTCTGAATTCCAGCAGGACTCTACGCACTTGATTCCCTTAGCCGATCTCACCCACAACTAAGAGTTTCTACGACCCAAAGTCGAAGACTTATAAACAAATCTGTCTCACACAAATAAGTCTATTCTGATAGATAAATCTGTCTCCCACAGATATACCTATGAAGTTTTGTTCCGTCTTTTGATAAATCAACGTGAACCGGAACCAATTGATAATCTAGTCTTATATTCCCAAAGAACATCCTATAAATATCAATCACCTCACAATAACTTAACTATATAGTAGTAGAAGAAGTTATTTTGGAATCACAAAGAATGAGACGAAGATCTTTGTGATTACTTTTCATATCTTACCTATCGGAGATAAATCTCGAGCAAATCTTAGAGAAGATAGTACTCAATACGATAAAACAAGTTGTCGATTGTGGTTTTTAATTCAGGGCTAAAATCGTCAAACCCTGTATTTTAATACGCTGTCGTCCTGCAAAGGAACAAAATCCATTTGAAAGTGATGAGTGCATAAACCTTTTCACTTACATATGTATTGAGCAATTCAACATATCTACGAAATTTATCCAGAATGGTGCGTAAAGCAACAATCCCAGACATTATGTAAATTTTAACCTATTGCATTATTCACTAATGCATGACCTTCCTGGTATTTTCCTATGCTATGTTCCCAGCCGAACTCTCAATATTGGCATGACATGACGATTAATTTTCACTCGCAGCGGAGTAACATGAATCTCCCGAAATGTCAGTATTGAGACCTGCATGAAAACTCTCACATAGGCTACACCACTCTCTGATAAAGAGATTAGCGTGTTTACACACTTTTTAATTAAAAGTTAGCGCGATCGAACGCGTTTAAATTCCTTAAGGAAAATCTAGAATGTCCATATCAGTTTTAAAAAACGATCACGACCACACGATTTGGCCACACGATTTAACAGGCTTAGCCTACTCCTAGCGGAACTAGGCGATAATCATGGTAAACACCGGCGGGCCCACTAACATCCCAACCGGTCGAAATTCCTTTAGCTCATCCGCTACGCCCTTGAACGGTCGCCAAAACATGGGTGATCGCGCTGTTTTAAAAAATAGCTCAAATGAGCTAAAACCGACAACAACGGTCTCAAACATATCACGACCGCCAAACTTAGCTAGCCTAGTTGGACAACTTAGATTTTCCTTCAAACGATCAAAGAAGTGCTGGCGTGTTCATCGGCGACCCAGCTACAACCATGATCGATCGAATTGTCCATGACAAGCCAAGAGTGTATAGAATCGTTCGCCCAAAGTAGGGTGAACACGCTACTTTGGAAACCCTAGTTTGCGTTGCAGCGACACATTACAGTTGTAAATCGATCACAATCATCCATCTTCTCTAGCCATATTGAGTGGCTTAGATCCAATTTCAGGCGGCCCAGGAGACGTCAGCGTGCTCACTGACGACCCACCTTTGCACATGGCCGATCGGCCTGCTCAAACTAGCGGCCAGCGCTTCCGAACGATCACCCAAAAGAGGATGGTCGCGCTATTTGCATAATCCAACGGCAGTACGCAACTGCCGCAAATCATCTCGTCCATCCAAATTCGCTAGCCTAGTCGGATGGTTTAGATTTATTTTCAGGAGGCCAACAAGGTAACGTTGTGATCATCGGCCACCCCTCTTCCACAGGAAGCGATCGACCAAGTGGTAGCTCACCCATAGGGTTCCAAAACGATCGCCCAAAGGTGGCCGGTCATGCTATTTTTTTAAGACGTTCAATTTGCGACTAATTTGAACGAGCTCTAAAACAACGTTGTTTCCTTACATCAATTATTTGCAGCTGCTTGTTTAAAAACGATGATTTATATACATCGATCATAAGCGATGTTTTATAAATATTGATTTCACAAATAATTTATTATTTGACCTAAAAGCACTATGTGCTACTTTTAGCGGCGAGTCTCATGACTTCACCCATTTACTCGAGACATCAAACATGTCAAAAACTGGGCGATGCTCACAGGGGTATTGGTCTGGCGGTTTACAACGTGCGGCGTGCAACGCGCCCATTACGAGAAAGTGTTAGGAGAGGACGGTTAACAGCAATTAGAGTAGTGGGTGAAAGTGTGACCAAGTTTTCCCTCGTAATGAAAACGTGGTGATCACCACTTTTTACACAACACCACTTCTCCACTACTTAACTTCTTCCACTTCCTACGAGATCAGGGGTGCGCTCAATGACTTGTATAAATAGGATTTCAACCTATTTCAACCAAAAACACAAGTGTTATAAACACAAGTATCCAGAAAACACCGTGAACTGATAGATTACATTCTGCAAGCCAGTTCTACATTCTGATACAAGTCATAAAACATCCACACCTTCATAATTCAACATTATGATCTCAAACACCTTCTTCGCTTCCCTCCCTAAGATCAACCCTTCTCCTTCACTTTGTAACCGAATTGAATCTGGAACGGCCATTTCTTGGTTTAGGCCAGAGTCTTACAGATTGATCTCTCGAATCTAAAAAGTACTCCTATGCAGTACATTTGTTTAGGGTTTGAATTCGTTTTCATCAACACACCCAAATTTACCAAAAACAGCAGAATCAGTTTTTACCCCAAAACAACTGGCGACCACAGTGGGAGATTAATCTCTCGGTTGCAAGGAATCAATTTCAATCTTCATTTCAATTTTCTTAAATCTAGAACGGGTAGATCTTAGTTCTAAAACTTAGTCGTTAATTTGATTTCATTCCAATCACCAATCCCAATTTCCGCTCCGTGATGTATGCCCACTAGCCAAATTCTCCGAAGGTCGCAGATGACCAAAACCCAATCACCATAGAAGGCATGGTTAGGATGTTAGAAGATGTCCTCACAAATTAAGTTGATATCGCCGAACGGAAAAACGAGACACTTTGTCTCTTAAGGAATGTAGTAAACTGGTTGTGGAAGGAGTTGGCTAACATTTATCCGGGGAACATCATCATTGTTAAAGACAACACCAAAAATGTTGAATCTTTACCTGAAGTTTTCTCCCCTGCCAACAACAATGCAGGAAGAATACGTAGCCACGTCAGACATGAACAGAAAGGAAACAATCAACAAAATCCAGTCAACAACAAAGAGCCAAAACAGTTTCACAGGGGAAGGGACTCGCCAGGAGTGTCACAATACCTGCAGGATAAGGGTAAGGAACCGTCTTATGAAGCTTTGTTGGAAAATCTGTATCTCAAGACCCTCGCAAAATTTCAGAGAGTTGTGCAACAATCCACAACCACAACCGATCTAACTCTACCAAACAGAAAAGCTCCTGAAGAAGGGGAAATTTACCAAGGCCTCCATGTAGACAAGAACTGCACAAATGAACGGTACTCAATTCAACCACATCATAGTGCTATTGTCACCGATGCAGAGTCCTCGAAATAAGTTGTACTTCAGCAAAACCGCCAAGCTAAGCGATCCATGTCTATGTCGATTCACACTCACGTCTCAACGCAGCTCTTAAAATGAAAATGAGCTTCGTACCGTAGCCCACAAGAGTTCTCTCGACAACAACCGCCAACACGAGAGAAACAAGACTCAGGATACCCTCCCTTCCAATTTCCAATGAGGAATGTTCTGGATTTACTAGAAGTTTGGGTTCAAGACGGGGTAGTTCAACTACCTCCTGTATGGCGTCCTCCAATTGATCGGGAGATGACAGATCCGAGATATTGCCATTACCACAGGTTCATCCATCACCCTACCAGTGAATGCAACGGCCTTAAACGCATTGTCAATGAGAAAATTAATTCAGGGGAGTTGCGTCTATAAACTAGAAATCTTCCCTCTCTCCACAAGTCAACATATGTAGTTTTACAGAAGAGGTCAAATCAGATGTGGACTTTTTAGAGGCGTATTGCAACAACTTGGATTTTAAGCAATTATCCGGGAGAGCCCAGTTTCGTTTGTTGGAACCTCGTCAACAAGTAAGTTTCGTTAAACGATTTTTTGCAAGAAAGATCTATTTGAAATTTGCTGGGGACTCGACACACGCGTCCCATTTCGAGAATGAAGTCAATATCGTTCTCAATCCCCATGTTATGTTTTCTTCTACATGTTTCCCTTTTCGTGCAATGTTTGCAATTTTCATGCAACATGCGCAATTTCTCTAGGTTGCATTACTTACATTCAAAAAATTAAAATTTCAGTCTGAGTAGTCGACCCAAGCATAATTCCTTTCAGAAAACTACTCATGAATTACCCAAAAAACAAATTCAAATATTTTCATAAGAAGCAATCACTTGCTAGTCCAAAACCAGAAAATCAAACCATGAAAGGAATTCCTCACGTCACTCAAAGACACCTAAAAGGAAAAAATAAAAGAGAAAGCATAAAGTATTCAAGGGAAATCGTCCAACAATGGCTCATTCTTCTTGGCGAAAGCATCCTTCATATTTTTAAGAGCGGTCTGCTTCAACTTCAACTCCTGGGATAACTTCTCAACTTCCGCCTCCTGTTGGTTAGTAAAATCTGCAGAAGGAACTTCAGTCATTTCAGTTTGCAGTTTTTGGATTTTGGAAATTTCATTCACAGAACCAGGAGGCGTTGAACTCAAAGTTCACAAACATATCTCGGTGGAACTCCCAGTTTTAAACTACGTCCTCAGAAACGGCGCACCCAGTCGCACCGCACATGTCATGAATGGAAGATAAAGCTTCCTCGACATATTTAACCAACGAGAAGCGACTTTTAATCTTCTTAGTCGTAGCAATGTGCCCGTGCTTCTTCCATATCTTGGTATACAACTCCGCATACTTAACCGGCACACTGAATCCTCCAACCAACACGTGGTTTGTGAAGGGGACATCAAAAGGGGAATCGAAAGTGGATCCAACAACGGGTTGCACAACTAATGTTTTATCATTCCCGAGAGGTTCTTTGGAGGCGATCACATCTACAACCATGGACGCAACGCCAGGAGGGGTAGTAGTGTTCCCTGCATCATCATCCATCTCCACCTCAAGATTGTTTTCCATTACGGTTTCGACCTGCAAGGGATGAATTATTTTCAGAAAATGTATAGAAGACATACCATCTCATCTTCCGGCTCGCTAGAATGATCAGACTCTCTACTACGCTTAGAAGTGCTTCCTTCATCACCGTCGGAGCCTGAATCTCGTTCGTCCTCAGCTTCCTCTTCGAGAGACTCAGTATCACCAGATTTCTCTTCTGAAGACGCTGTGTTGTAGCTGCGTGCGAGTCTAGCAAAAGCATTCACATTCCCGAAACCCTGATTTAAAAAAAAAAAGAAAAAGAAAAAAAGGAAGATGTTTAATGAGGATGGTTCAAAATGATTAAAATCAGCTGGTTCAGAGAAATCACGTATGTACCTGCATATTGGAAGAATTAAAAATTACCGGAGCTGTTAAAGTCGTTCGAATGTCGCCTGCACGCGTCTTGGACCTCGCCTCTTTCTCCTGGGGACTGGCCCTAGTCCGTTTGCCCGAAGGAAGCGTCTTCAACAACTTGTGTCGTTTCAAAGTCTCAGGAGAAGGCTTGTCACGCGGAACTGTCACAACTTCTTCCATGAATTTCTGAAAAGATAAGAGCTCCTCTCTCCAGAATTCCTTGTACTTATCAGTCGCCACTGATTTTCTTCCTGGGAGCAAGAAGAGAAGGCTCATCTTTGTGGCGAAGAGGCTAGCATCAAAAACAGATGGCAAAAGCTCCGCTGAAGGCGTTAGCGGGCGAAAAAACGGGACACCCTGATCAAATCCCATGTGACGGGCGGCCTTGTCAATGTTATACGGAACTACAATAAAGGATTCATTAAAGAAAGACGGAATATATCCCGGCGTGCAGCTTCGCATAAATATGATCTCTTCAAAGCTCATATCCTTTCCATCAGTGTGCAACACTATATCAGGAGCGGCGGAAAAGGTTTTTGGCTGAACTACAGAAGAATAAACCGGTGACCATGGACGAAAATCTATGGCATGCACGCTGTCGAAAAAATTGATAAGCTTTAACCCAGGCTTTGGATGCCTCTTCTGCCAACGGAGTATTCTGGAACCTCCATATAAACTGGAGAACAAAGTTGTAGGGACAGGAGTATAACCTTTAAAGTGCTCCCATAAGCATGCTTGGAGAAAAGCAATGTGGAGATGCGACTCCACCTTCATATATCCGTTTGAAGCATACATGTCTGCTGCCAGAGAATCCAGATGAGAGTACAAAGACCCAAGGAACAAGCTACCTAGGGGGAGGACTACGCCTTTCGCCAGCTTAATAGCAAACATAACGAGCTTCCGTCTTATAGTCTTCTTACTAGATCCATCATTAAAAACGTCTATGGACAGCCACAAGGATAAAAATGCAGCAACACTAAGTACATCATCCAATACTTGGCCTATCTTCGGTTTCATAGGAAACCATTTAGACACCCACCAAGTATAAAAGCATTTTTCATTATTTTTCTTCTGATCATATCCCTCCGCCTTATTCACTAGAGTGACGAACATCACTTCTTCTTCAGCGGATAACTCAAAATCAAGATTCCCCGCAACTGGAAGACTCAGCAGAACGGCTATACTTTCCAAAGTGATGGTCATTTCTACCCATCTACATATGGCCGTGTGCGTGGAAGGACACCATCGAGAAATGAAAGTGATCAAACCTGCAGCATCTTTCCTAATGCGAAGTGTTGCAGATGCCATGACAGCTTCAACAACTTGTGCTTTAGTCAGGTTATTTTTGATGCGCTCATTGCTCAGCATATGCCTCATCCATCCTTCATAAGAGCGCAACGGATTATGGAAAATTTTTAAATCAATAGGAGAAGCTCGATACTCTTTCTTTTGGAGACAGAACCTCATTACACGCACTGGAGAAACTGACGAAGCAACCTCTTCATTCTATGAACCTGTGAGGAGGGTTATCTTATGACCAGGATGAGTCCTAACGTTCGGATAAGGCACGAAAAAAAGCTCATCATTTATGTTTGGCATATCTTTGGAATTGTTAACGCTCCCCAGCTTAGCGACAGAAATATTTCCAGGTGACATCTTAACGAGAATTCCTTACGTTCACTTTCAAATAACTACAATGAACAAGATAAGGATACAAGTTTTATCAAAATTTGTTATAGTCACCAATGTTCGAATTCACATGAGGAGACATGGAGCTAAATGTGCTAACAACAAAATTTTCTACTGGAGGGTTTTCTCTTAGCCGCAATATGTCACGTTCACAACCAAGAGGACTGGGGACTTACGCCCAAAGCCGGGTCGAATAGGGTCTTCACCCGCTCAAAAAAAAATTCCGAGGGTAGTATGCCCACAACCAAAACAAAAAGTTAGGTTTTCAAAAGGGAGCAAACAGCGGCACTCACTTATGATTCTTTACGGTGGTTTCAGTAATGCCGATTACTTTGTTATTGATGCTACTATCGAAGCTCACTACAACATTTCCAACAAAGAGGAATCATCCATATGGGGATAAGTTTTCAAGTTCATGAAAGCTACACCTAAAGTTAGGGTTCACACCCGCAAAAAAAAAAGAGGAAAACGCAGCGTACTTACCTTTTGATGTTTGAAGCTCTCGTGGGGATGGCAGCAACAAAAAAGCACACACTGCATGGGATGTTAGTTGTCCCGCGCCGACGGTCTACTCCTTCCGGTAAGATTGTTTGTTCCTTTTATCTATGTTCCATCTTGTATGTCACCATCCATTTCCTACCCCGCAACAATGTTATTGTAACGTGCTAAGCAGAGGACTTAATGTCGATGGTGGGTTTTTTTTCAGGGATAAAATTGTCAAACCCTGTGTTTTAATACGCTGTCGTCCTACAAAGGAACAAAAGCCATTTGAAAGTGATGATTGCATAAACCTTTTCACTTACATATGTATTGAGCAATTCAACATATCTACGAAATTTATCCAGAATGGTGCGTGAAGCAACAATCCCAGACATTCCGTAAATTTTAACCTATTGCATTATTCACTAATGCATGACCTTCCTGGTATTTTCCTATGCTATGTTCCCAGCCGAACTCTCAATATTGGCATGACATGACGATTAATGTTCACTCGTAGCGGAGTAGCATGAATCTCCCGAAATGTCAGTATTGAGACCTGCATGAAAACTCTCACATAGGCTACACCACTCTCTGATAAAGAGATTAGCGTGTTTACACACTTTTTAATTATAAGTTAGCGCGATCAAACGCGTTTAAATTCCTTAAGGAAAATCCAGACTGTCCATATCAGTCTTAAAAAATGATCACGGCCACAATTCAACAGGCTTAGCCTACTCCTAGCGGAACTAGGCGATCATCATGGTAAACACCGGCGGGACGACTAACATCCCGACCGGTCGAAATTCCTTTAGCTCATCCGCTACACCCTTGAACGCTCGCCAAAACATGGGTGATCGCGATGTTTTAAAAAATAGCTCAAACGAGCTAAAACCGACAAAAACGGTCTCAAACACATCACGACCGCCCAACTTAGCTAGCCTAGTTAGACGGCTTAGATTTTCCTTCAAACGATCAAAGAAGTGTTGGCGTGTTCACCGGCGACCCAGCTACACCCATGATCGATCGACTTGTCCACGGCAAGCCAAGAGTGTATAGAATCGTTCGCCCAAAGTAGGGTGAACACGCTGCTTTGGAAACCCTAGTTTGCGTTGCGGCGACACACTATAGTCGCAAATTGATCACAACCATCCATCTTCACCATCCACATTGAGTGGTTTAGATCCAATTTCAGGCGGCCCAAGAGACGTCAGCGTGCTCACTGACGACCCACCTTTGAACATGGACGATCGGCTTGCTCAAAGTAGCGCCCAGCACTTCCGAACGATCACCCAAAAGAGGCTGGTCGCGCTGTTTGCATAATCCAACGGCAGTACGTAACTTCCGCAAATCATCTCGTCCATACAACTTCGCTAGCCTAGTCGGATGGTTTATATTTATTTTCAGGAGGCCAACAAGGTAACGCTGTGATTATCGGCCACCCCTCTTCCACAGGGAGCGATCGACCAAGTGGTAGCTCACCCATAGGGTTCCAAAACGATCGTCCAAAGGTGACCGGTCATGCTACTTTTTTAAGACGTTCAATTCGCGACTAATTTGAACGAGCTCTAAAACAACGATGTTTCCTTACATCAATTATTTGAAACTGCTTGTTTAAAAGCGATGCTTTATATACATCAATCATAAGCGATGTTTTATAAATATTGATTTCACAAATAGTTTATTATTTGACCTAAAAGCACTATGTGATGCTTTTAGCGGCGAGTCTCATGACTTCACCCATTTAATCGAGACATCAAACATGTCACAAACTGGGGGATGCTCACTTGGGTATTGGTCTGGCGGTTTACAGCGTGCGGTGTGCAACGCGCCCATTACGAGAAAGTGTCAAGAGAGGGCAGACGGTTAATAACAATGGGAGTAGTGGGTGAATGTGTGACCAAGTTTTCCCTCATAATGGAAACGTGGTGATCACCACTTTTTACACAACCCCACTTCTCCACTACTTAACTGCTTTCACTTCCTACGAGATCAGGGGTGCGCTCAATGACTTGTATAAATAGGATTTCAACCTATTTCAACAAAGAACACAAGTGTTATAAACACAAGTATCCATAAAAAACCGTGAACTGATAGCTTACATTCTGCAAGCCAGTTCTACATTCTTATACAAGTCATAAAATAGCCACACCTTCATAATACAACATTCTGATCTCAAACACCTTCTTCGCTTCCCTCCCTAAGATCAACCCTTCTCCTTCACTTTGTAATCGAATTGAATCTGGAATGGCCATTTCTTGGTTTAGGCCAGAGTCTTACAGATTGATCTCTCGAATCTAAAAAGTACTCTTGAGAAGTATATTTGTTTTGGGTTTGAATTCGTTTCTCATCAACACACCCAAATTTACCAAAAACAGCAGAATCAGTTTTTACCTCAAAAAACAAGTAAGATCAGAACACGCAACTACAAAGAAAATAGTTGGGTCTGGCTTCAGAATCCCAATGAAGTTTTAAGTAGTTAACCTATAATGGTTTTAGGAAAAACCTAAGTTAAAGGAGAATCGACTCTAGTCGCAACTAGTATCACACAGAAGTGTGGGGATTAGGTTTTCCAGTTGCTAGAGTTCTCCCTTATATAGTCTTCAAATCAGGGTTTGATAGCTTAGAAACAAAGCAATCAATATTCACTGTTAGATGAAAACTTGATTTAAGATTCAAGCTAAGTTTGCTTAAAACCAAAGCAATATCTCTCCACCGTTAGATGGTCTTATCTTGTTACA
The DNA here is from genome assembly GCA_023531105.1 of Papaver atlanticum. NCBI lineage: Eukaryota > Viridiplantae > Streptophyta > Magnoliopsida > Ranunculales > Papaveraceae > Papaver > Papaver atlanticum. The sequence continues at coordinate 1,203,548 of JAJJMB010001692.1, forward strand.
CACAAATGAAATATACCTTCATTTAGATATGGGTAACCGTACCTAAACGTGTAAATTGAGTTGGCTCAATAACAGTTAACCGAAGTTAGCCATATGGACACTTTTGTATTAACCATATTCATCTAACACTTATTGATCAAATGATAATCAAATGAATCTAATTGTGTTACTCATAGAGTTGTTCTATTGCTTATATTCTCATAGAAGTATACAAGACAAAATTAAAGCAAAATAGGATTTGATTCATGATTGTACAAAGTACTTATTCAAGAATCAATTCATGAACATTAAGCCATGGTTTGCAAAGATTGCATTCCTTAATTTATAAATGTATTTGTTCATGAGTATGAAATCATATTAAACCGATTTTAGAACTTTAATCACTTAGTTTGCAAACCAGTACGCAAACTTAAGTTCCGGACTTTGGTCATGTCCGACAGTTCACAAACGGGTATGCATACTGTCGTACCGGACCTAACTCAGGTGAAACCGTTCGCATACTGGTATGCAAACTTGGTTCCTGGACTTTCACAGTTAAAGCCGTTCGCATACTGGTACGCAAACTTGGTTCCCGTACCCGAATCATATTACAACAATTTGCATACTGGTATGCATACTGTGATATATCCAGACAATGGTTTAATTGTTCTTAACTCCCATTTCAATCATTGAAACATCCTTAGAAGACGGCAATAGCTGTCTCACACAAACTATTAGCTTATAAGTAATTTTCAAGTGATCGAATGATCAATGCGAAACATTCTGAGTCTACATCAAATGACCTTCTCACACAAATCATGTACGATGTTACAAGGCGATTTTCACATGATCATCTTTTGCCTTATGATTTAGTTTCCAACAAATAAATTATTTCCAACTAAACTCGTCAAGTATAATGATGAACGTAGCTAAAGAAAAAAGCTTCCAACACATATTTCGAAAAATATATAAGCGAGTTAAACTTAGCTCGAAATATCAAATGTGTATAATGTAAAAGTCTATATAGCTATACGACTTAGTCTCAATAGGAGATATAATAGAATAGACTTCTGAGTGATAGATAAGTTTTAGTCTCCATATACCTTTTGTTGATGAAGTTCCTTTAAGCTCTCCTTAGTAGATCTTCGTCTTCAATTGATGAACGCCGTGAAGTCTAAAGCTCAACTACACATTCTATCCTAATCCGAGACATATCTATAAGTAGACTAGAAATCAAGACTTATAGTTTTGATCATCTAAACTTGACAAACAATATAATGCGCAGACACCAGAAATTTTGTTCACGAGGAAACCGCAAATGCAAAAAAAAAAAAAATCGGGACTCAGATAAACTTGAACACCAACCTGTATTAAGCTGCTACAGACTTTAGCCTACTATCAGAACTCTAGACTTGAATGTAGTTGAGATTGAATCTACCATCACAGTTATTCAGTTACAGCCTCCCTCCTTATGGCTCTTGAATCCCAGCAGGACTCCACGCAATTGATTTTCTTAGCTGACGTGCTTTACATCCTAAGAGTTGCTTCAACTCAATTGAAGACTTTAAACTAATCTGACTCCCACAATTAAGCCTATATGTGATTTTTGTTCAGATCAAAGATCAAGGTGAGGTAGGAAATAGATTGCAATAGACAAAGTCTAGCAAACCTCAAAATCTGGTCTTATGACTTCTGAAGAGCATCCTAGATTCTTATTTACCTCACAAGTAGATATTTTTGGAATCACAAAGTTTGATATAAAGAAACTTTGTGATTTCTATCTATATTGTTTGTTGGAGCTTAAGGATCAACAATCAAAACAAGATCAGGATACATGAACTATCAAGATAAAGATAGTCTGACATGGCTTCACGAATCCCTAAGTGAAGTATTTTTATTCGCTAAACCTAAAACGTCTTAAAGGAGAGGACGACTCTAGTTTACAACTAGGACACACAAGAATAGTGTCAGGGATTCAAAGATCTAAGTTGTTTGAGGTTCAATTTATATAGACTTTCAAGATCAAGGTTGCTTCAAATTTAAGCTAAGGTAGCTTTGGAATCAAGCAATAAATTACCACCGTTAGATGAAAAACTTGACTTGAGATTAGCATAGAAGAATATACACTATGTTTAGGATGAACCGTAACTGAACCGTGTACAATGATATGTTCATGAAGGTTAACCACAACTAGCCAATTGAACGATAAGCTCAACAATTTTCATATAACACTTTAAGACTTTAACCTTAAGTCACAAATGTGATCAAACATGTCTAGATAGTATTTTTAGAGAGTTTTTCAATTGTCGATTATCTCATAGAAATAATTCTGATGCATCTGAAAATATTTGACAGGGTAAGTACGTGTACTGTATACCTGTTTGTGAGTATTTCTGTCATGGTACGTGTATCGGGTATGTATACCCTTAAGAAAAAAACGGGTTTAGGAATTCACAAATATTTTTCGGTTTGCATACTGGGTATGCGTACCTTTTTGGTTTGGAATTCAACAGATCTTTCCCGGTTTGCATACTAGTTATACGTACCTTCCTGGTTCACAAGTCAACAGACTTTTTATGGTATGGATACCGGGTATGCGTAGCAAAAAGTCGCTACCGAACTATAGCTACGCCGGTACGTGTACTAGGAACATGTACTGCGGCTCTGGACTTATAGCAGTTCTCCCAGTATGTGAACTGGTATGCATACTGTCATGTATCCAGATTTACAGTAGTTCTATATCTCTCTAATAATTAATTTGAGACGTTCCCGAATAATATCAATGACACATATCATTGTTCCACGCTATTTTCAAATGATTAAATCTTGAATCATAATTAGGTCATAAACAATAAATTGTTCTTAACCGATTGTATGATGCTCTAGTAATGTGACATGGTCATATTTGTATAATCATAGTATTAGGGAATTAGACTACGAAGTATAACGGTTATCTTTTGAACTTCGTAGATATGACATCGACATAATCTTGTATATACTGTTATGATAATGTGAATGAGTTATGGTGAAAATTTCATCATAGGAAACAATGTTTTACATTCGTTTAAAGGAAGTACATTCATGAACTTTTTTTGTGAATCGAAAGGAAAATCATTAGGCTTATTGGTACGGATATTCATTGCAAATCTTTGGATTACCAATATGTGTGAGATGGTAGAACCGATCGTAACTATGTTATGTATCTTGGTATAACTAATCACAATGCCTGACTTATGATTTGGTATGACTAGTTTTTATTAATTGGTGTAACCGATCCCAAGTAATCACCATGAGATGATATGATCGATATTTGTAATTGGTGTGACCGGTCCTAGTAATTGGTGTAAACGATCCTAGTAATTGGTGTGACAGATCACAGAGTATTGTGTAACCGATCCTTGTAATTGGTAACCGGTCTTGGTAATTGGTGTAACCGATCCTGGTAACTAGTGTGACTGATCACAAGTAATACCATGGGAATATGGTAACCGGTCCTCGTAACTGATGTAACTGGTCCTGGTAACTTGTGTGACTGATCACAAGTATTTCCATATTGAGGTATAACCGATCCTAGTGATTGGTAGAACCGATTGAACCTCTGAATGTGATTTGATATTTGATCAATCACATAGTTATCTTTGAATGCAGGTCAACCAATTCTAAACTTGTTTGGAAATATGGTATAACCGATTCTAAGAATGTAAATCCATGTAAATATGAATAAGGATTTACAGTAAAGAGATGTCAACATACTTTGAACACGTACAATAACTCTTATCATTTATTGTTCAAAGTTATTCCTTAGTACTCAAGGAGATCCTGTGCCGAAATAAATTGAGAATCTATTAATTAAGGTTTTTGGTTTTATATGCTTTAATTACCAGTAATTAAATGCATATCTCTAAAGAATAAAAATTAGTAATGTGCATTTACTAATTGGAAATTTTCTATTGAGAGATTTCGGAAATTTTGGACAAGCATTTATTGGAATTAGGAAAACCGAATTTTGTTGTTCATTGCATATCTTGAGAATATTTTCGGTTTTGGAAATTCCTTGGTGGCCAAACATCCTTGGTCTATAAATACCTAAGTTTGCATTTCTAGCAAACTATCCTAAGAGCCAGGAAAACTTCATTTCTCGTTGTTTCTGGTGGAGCCATCTATTCAGAGAGGAAAGTATCCTAATTAGGTGAAATCTCTTACGACCGCTCGTTTAAAGACTTTTGTGGGATCAAGAAGCTCTACGAGTACCGTTGGTGGGAAACTAGATAATTGCGGTGTTATTAGTTTTCGATTGACTAACGGTTGTTGAAACTTTAATTGCACCTAGTTTGTTTATTCTTGGGAATCTTCTCTTCTGATATAAGATTCACTCAAACTAGATCGAAGTATCGACGGGATCTTTAGAACTGCTTGTAGATCTAAAGACATCTTGTGATAATCCATTGTTAACAGACTCCGTTCTGTGTGTGATTGATCACAAGAGATTCAAGTGGTGTTGTGCATCTTTTTATTGAAGATTAAAGAAGATTTGAAGGCAAAAAAGATTTCTTATTAGTTATCATATCTTTGTGTGTACAAACCTTGATCGGCTGGGATCCAACTAGAATCGGATTTATTCAATTGATTAGTTGCGTGAGATCAACAGCACTTTATAGTTTCTTGTTGGAATCTATATTGATTGATTGCGAATCTAACCTTAACAGCTTTTGTAGTTATAGGATAGATTGATATAACCAGGCAAAGGAGTTTATTAGATTAAACGGAAGAGCGTTTGCATATGACTTTAGATATCTTTATCTTGAAAGAATCAAAAGAGTTGTTACCAAACAGATTTGTTGTTCCTTTACTGTTTGGAATACGATCCAAAGGAATTGTAACAGTGCGTGCACTCATTGAAGTCGGAAGCGCAGGGATACTGAGGAAACTAAGTGAGCTAGGGGTAGTTGCTTTGTCTCAACTATATGAAGTTGGTGTAGATTTTGTATATAGCGGCTTAATTTTGAGAGTATTCAATTCTTGATTAGGTCCCAGGGTTTTTTCTGCACTTGCAGTTTTCCTCGTTAACAAAATCTTGTTGTGTGATTTACTTTTGTTTTCCGCAACTCTTGTTGTTAACAAAATCGCCCGAAAATAGAAGGTTAAAAAACTGAGTTTAAACGCTTAGTGGATTATTCAGGCGAAAAAAAGGCTTTTGCAAAGCGGAATTCAGATGGTTTGAATGCTATTATACATGATGTAAGCTGTGATCTACAACATCATGTATCCACATGCCAAACTTCACATGAAGCTTGGAATAATCTTTAGATCATATTCGAAGGAAACACATCAGAAAAGGAAGCTAGACTTCAAACTCTCACATCTGATTGGGAAAACCTTCGAATGGATGACAATGATACTTTTGAATAGTTTCATATTAAACTGTCTGAGATAGTAAATACTACTTTCTGTCTTGGTAAGAATATTTCTGAAAAAGATATAGTGTGCGAAATTCTAAGGTCATTGCCATCCAGATACGAATCTAAGAAGCATGCAATCATATAGGCAAGTGATCTTTCAACTTTTTTGCGAAGCACACTTGTTGGGAAGTTAAAGATCTTCGATCATGAATCACAATCTATTCAAGCTAAAGGAATCGCTTTCAAAGCTGAAAAACTTCCAAAAGCTCATGTGGAGAAAAATAGATTGTTGGATGATTCTGACGAATTGATTGCAGAAGATTCTGATGATGATGTAGAACAAACATTATCATTGATTACAAGGCAGTTTCGAGATCTCTTAAAGAAAAGAAATAATAGATTTATAAAAGATGTTCATCGATTTTCTCGGCCCATTATCGAGTTCCAATCAAGAACAAAAATGATCAAGAAGAAGATGATGAATACCAGCCACAATGCTTTAAGTGTAAAGGTTTTGGTCACATGGCTAAAGACTGTCCCAATCTTAGGAAATACACTGGAAGCAAGGCATTAGCTGTAACTCTAGACGAGACCTATGATTCATATAATTCTGAAGAAGAGGAAATAACTAATATTGAACTAGTTGTTAATTTGATTCCCTCTTGCTCAATTAGTGATTTAACCATTTTAAAAATGGACATGTCTTCCTATGTTGAAAATTCATCTTACGGTAAAGGGAAAAATAAGACAAAGTGTGAAACTGTCTCGAGAACAAGAACTGCTAAAAAGTGCATATACAATTCCAACCAATCTCAGGAAACTTCGTTAATTCGAGGTAACAAGAGAAGATATTTAAATCATACGTTACTAGATCAAGAACACCCTGTTTGTTCTAAATCCAATGATGAGAGAAAATCTCATACTAATACCACCTAATCGGTATTAGAATTGCATCCTCACCTTGTGTGCCAATTATGTGTGTGAGGAAGCAAAAATCAAGACACTCATGTGTAGATTATGGGAATCAAATCTATTAATTGAAAAATATATTCGTATTTATAGGAATATTATATTTTCGGAAGTATGAAAAATATAAAAATATATTTCTCATTCTCTGGTCATTCCTTGTCCGAACAATGAGTCAGGATCCAATGTCTTCTCTTGCAAAGGTGCTTGATCTGAATGATCTCTTTAAGAATAAGTCTGCACCTTCTCGTGATGCTAAGAAACCTAAGAGAAAAATCAAAAAGAGAGATTGGCTTAGCAAGAAGGAAAGAGAGAATATGCTGAAGAAAGATCAGTGTATTGAGATATTGACACAATTTTGTGTTCAATCAAAGACAGAATTACATGTTCTTGCGGAGTCCTTCATGAAAACATCATAACTGCAAGAAATTCTGGTCAAGCAACAAGGTTATCTTCTTGAAGAAATTCACAAGCTGAAGACTGAAAGTAACAATCTGCCTTCCTATAGTACTGATATGAAGGATTAAGTTGCTCATAAAAATAAGATTAGGTTCTTATTTACAGAAAATAGACATTAATGTTTTGATTTACTTCAATTATTGTATAAGGTCTATTTTTAATAAAACTATCATTATTTATGAATAAAATTATTATTTTATAAAAAAATTTATGATAGTTACCGATTACATAGCCTGTGAATGAATATTTATATTTTTCCTATGAGTATTCGGTTTATGGGATGTATGATTTCGGTTTTCATTAACCTTAATATTCGATCTAATAATGACGTGACCCTTATGGTTTGTGTGGCTTTTTGATTTAGCGAGATTAAGTTCTAGCCCATGTTGGTAGGCTTTTTCAAAGGATCATAAGGTATTCCGATTGAAACTCATATGTGAAAAGTCACAATATGTGTTAGAGCACTGCTCGGTCGAAATCGCAAGAGTTGTTATCTCAAGCTTGTTTGTCAAGTTTAGGTGATCAAAACTATACGTCTTTATTTATAGTTTACTTATAACTATGTCTCGGATTAGGATAGAATGTGTAGTTGAGCTTTAGACTTTACGACGTTCATCGATTGAAGACGAAGATCTACTAAGGAGAGCTTGGAAGAACATCATCAACTAAAGGTATATGGAAACTAAAACTTATCTATCACTAAGAAGTCTATTCTATTCTATCTCATATTGAGACTAAGTCGTATATCTATATAGACTTTTACATTATACACATTTGATATTTCGAGCTGAGCTTAACTCGCTTATATCTTTCTCGAAATATATGTTGAAAAACTTTTTTATTTAACTACGTCATCATTATTCTTGACGAGTTTAGTTAGAAATAATTTATTTGTTGGAAACTAAATAATGAGTCAAAAGATGATCATGTGAAAATCGCCTTGTAACATCTTACATGATTTGTGTGAGAAGGTCATTTGATGTAGACTCAGAATGTTTCGCATTGATCATTCGATCACTTGAAAATTACTTATAAGCTAATAGTTTGTGTGAGACAGCTATTGCCGTCTTCTAAGGATGTTTCAATGATTGAAATGGGAGTTAAGAACAATTAAACCATTGTCTGGATATATCACAGTATGCATACCAGTATGCAAATTGTTGTAATATGATTCGGGTACGGGAACCAAGTTTGCGTACCAGTATGCGAACGACTTTAACTGTGAAAGTCCGGGAACCAAGTTTGCATACCAGTATGCGAACGGTTTCACCTGAGTTAGGTCCGGTACGACAGTATGCATACCCGTTTGCGAACTGTCGGACATGACCAAAGTCCGGAACTCTAGTTTGCGTACCCGTTTGTAAACTGAGTTGGTTTAAGTTCAAAAATCGGTTAAGTATGATTTTATACTCATGAACAAATACATTTATAAATTAAGGAATGCAATATTTGCAAACCGTGGCTAAAATGTTCATGAACTGATTCTTTTGAATCAATCCGATTTTGCTTAATTTATGTCTTGTATACTCTAATGAGAATATAAACAATTATACAACTCTATGAGTAACACAATTAGATTCATTTGATTATCATTTGATATAGAAGTGTTAGATGAATGTGGTTAATACAAAAGTGTTCATATGGCTAACTTTGGTTAACTGTTATTGAGCCAACTCAATATACACGTTTAGGTACGATTACCCATATCTAAATGAAGGTATATTTCATTTGTGTGTAACAAGCTAAGACCATGTAACAATGGAGAGATATTGCTTTGGTTTTAATCAAACTTAGCTTGAATCTTAAATTAGGATTTCATCCAATGGTGAATATTGATTGTGTTGTTTCAAAGATATCAGACCCTGATTTGGAGACTATATAAGGGAGAACTCTAGCAACTGGAAAATCTAATCCCCACACCTCCTGAGTGATACTAGTTGCGACTAGAGTCGATTCTCCCTTAACTTAGGTTTTTCCTAAAACCATTATAGGTTAACGACTTAAAGACTTCATTGGGATTCTGAAGCCAGACCCAACTATTTTCTCTGTAGTTGCGTGTTTTGATCTTACTTGTTATATCGTATCGAGTACTATCTTCTCAAATATTTGCTCTAGATTTATCTACGATATGTAAGATTTAAAAAGTAATCACAAAGCTCTTCGTCTCATTCTTTGTGATTCCACAATAACTTGTTCTACTATCATATAGTTAAGTTATTATTAGGTGATTGATATTTCTAGGATGTTCTTCGGGAATATAAGACCGTATTATCTATTGGTTCCTATTCACCTTGATTTATCAAAAGACAAAACAAAAACTTCGTAGGTATTTCTGTGGGAGACAGATTTATCTATCAGAATAGACTTTTTTATGGGAGACAGATTTGTTTATAAAGTCTTCGACTTTGGGTCGAAGCAACTCTTAGTTGTGGGTGAGATCAGCTAAGGGAATCAAGTGCGTAGAGTCCTATTGGGATTCAGAGGCGTAAGAAACGTGACTATACCTTTATCGGTGTTAGACTTGGTTAGGGCTCAACTACATTCCAGTCTGAAGTTAACTTGTAGTGGGCTAGTGTCTGTAGCGGCTTAATACAGTGTGGTGTTCAAATCTGGACTAGGTCCCGGGGTTTTTCTGCATTTGCGGTTTCCTCATTAACAAAACTTCTGGTGTCTGTGTTATTTCTTTTCCGCATTATATTTTCTATATAATCTAAATATTACAGGTTGTGCGTAGTTTAATCAATTGGTAAATGCAACCTTTGGTTGTTGATTGAAATTGATTGACACTTAAACATTGGTATTTGGTACCGTTCAAGTTGTTTCTCATAATAATCAGGCTCACAAATTCTTTCTGTTTGATTTGCTGATTACATTGAGAAATAGAGATATAACTCTTGGATATAGTTCCTTGATTGAGTCTGACTATCAAGTTGATTCTCTTGGAATTATATTGGAGTTATTCCATACAGATTGCCGTACGAAATATTGGGTGTGGTTGTTAGACCCCCGCTTTTTCAATTGGTATCAGAGAAGGAAAACACCATAAACCTAATAAGTTTGTGTTTGTTTGATCCTAGAGACTGTCCCTGTGGGAAATCTCTTTGGGAAACTTGTTCTGTGCATCTGTAATGCACACCAGAGATCTTCAAAGATTGTTCAGAGATTTTTCTTCAGACCTCTGGTCTCTCAAGACAATCTCACATCATCTAAGACATAAGAAATTTTAGATGATGGAAAACAATCTAAAGGAAAAATTAAAGATTCCTTTAAAAAGGTTTGTTGCAGGAAACGTGTGAATAAAAGCTCAAGGATATGGAACCTCTCTAGACTGCTTATCAATCTTTTTGAGGAATACTATCATGATGGATCAATTGACAAAGATCTATTTATGGCTTTTGAAAACGTTTTTAAATCTCTGGAACGACTAATTTCGATTAAGGAAAAGGGTTGTGCTTGTAAAATTTCGATTCTATCATTCGTGACGTGCATTCGGGTATTGGCAAAAACTCGATCAAAATCGATAAAAAAAAAAATACTGGTGGTGTTGCAAGTTCCAGTTGTCGTAAAAATCCTTCCTTTAATCATAAGAGAAAGGATTCAAAAAATTTAGTTAATCATCATTACTATGATTATACGTCTGGTACATTTCACAAATATCGACCGAAGAAGGTGCATGAGGGTTCCTCTGCTCATCTAACCTCTTGGTAACAAGATTGGTTCCACCCCATTTTTATATAACTTTAAATGGGGAAAGTAACTGTCTGATTAGTTTTGTGTCTTTGTATTATGGGTTAGCTTTATTTTTGAAATTTATTCTTCCTTGAAGAAAAACTTGCTTGACAGAATTTTCCCGTCCACCTGAGGATAAATTATGTTTTGTAGTACGTTTTTCATCACACTGTTGTAAGTCTCCTCAGTGTGTGAACCTCTTGGTTCAGGATTTAGAAATTGAATCTTGTTTCCCTTTATAGGTTACCGAACCAATACGGGTCCAAACCCACTACCGTTTTTCTTTTAAGGGTTCCAGTACGCGTATCCTTCATCCTCCTCATCTCTTTGTCCGCGTTAGTGAACACGGGCATTTCTAGGGTTCACGTACCATGTCCACTAATCTTCTTTTGGAGGTCAAAAAAAAGGGGCAAAGGCTTGTCATCATCTTCAAGGAGCATTTAAAGTAAGATTTTCTCTATCTCTTCAGTCTCTTTAAGGTTCATCATGAAAATCAATAATGATGATAAGAATTCAAAAAAGATGGCATACCAAGTGACCAAGATTCTATTAGAATTAGATTCATCAATGATTCTAGTAGTAAGCTCTTTGAAAAGATTTCTTCTAGAGGTTTCATTCTAGAAAATAAATTGGAAAAGGAAATTGGTCATAAAGAAGATTTGATTTGTTTTGAGAAATATAAACTCGGTAACATCTTTGACTGTCTTGGTGAAGGTTTTGACTCTCTCACAAGAATCTTTTATGCTAACATCCATGATGTTAATCTTGATGACTTAGAATTCAAGACTATGATAAATAGAAAAAGGATTCTTGTTGATAGAGAGTTGATTTCAAGGATTACTAAAATTCCATTGGGTAATTTTCGCCTTCCTAGACCAAGAGGAGAAAGACCATCATATGAAACCATTTTTAATGGTCTTTGTCGCAAGAATGTTGATTGATTTGACGGGAAATTTCCTACCCATGATCTTAGTCTTGCTTTGATGTCTTTCGGAAAATTTGGCATTTCTAACCTTTGTCCCTCCACAATTGAGAACTCTAGGTGGATTCGTGAATTTTCGGAGTTAGTCTATTTCCTTGAATTTGGTGCTCAGGGTCTTGATATTTATGGATTTATCATTCTTCAAATGGTCTCGAAGATGTCATCCAATAAGAAGTTAGGCTTTCCATGCTTAATTGAGCAAATATGTCGTTGTGCACATTCCATTGCTCCCATTGGCAACTCTATTGGAACTCCCAAACTTGTTCGTCCTCCTACTTTCAAACGTATGAAGATGAATGCTTGCAAGAGACAAAGAAATGATCCACTTGACGGTTATTGTGATCCTACCACCTTGAGTATTCTTCATCAAATTCGCAAGGGTGTTCGTAAGATCAATTCCAAGGTAAAATGTATGCAAGAACAATTATGTGTGTTTGCTACAAAGTTTCCCGAAATCAAGGAAGAAATGGAAAAGGTTCAAGCCTCTTGGATGGAGTCCGATCATGAGGATGATTATTGATTTCTCGTTTTATAGGAAAATTCTTATGAGAATTTAATCTTAAGTTTTAAGAAGGATATCTAGGGTTTGGAATAGACAATATTGTGATTACACATAGCTATTTCCAACGATTTTCATCTTGCATTGTTTTAGTATTATTTATTTAAATTCTAAGTTATTTGGAAGAGGATTTTGCAGTAATTAATCTTTATGGTTTTTTATATTGCAATTTTTTATGGCATATGTGTGTTTACGTTCATGAACTATGATTATATCATATGAAAAAAGTTAAGTCTATTATGTCTTTATGCAAATATTGATAAAAGATAGAATGAACTTTTGTATATTCCGCAGTATTGATCTTTCCTTGATCCACTTCTATGTGAAAGTACTGTATGGATCCGTAAGTTTTCTTATGTTGAGCGTTTCGGATTAAATTAATCATTAAGGTTCTCTTATGGTTAATTTATTCGAGTTTACTGGATACAAATTCATGTTTCATGTGATTTGTTGATGTCCAAAGAAATCCTTTTTTTTCTTGTAAAAGTAAGGTCGCTCTTGTTGTTCTTTCGAGAATGACATTTTATGGGGGAGAGTTCTTAATTGACTTGTGCTTAATTGCCAAATCTTTGTGGGGAGTGCGGCTGTGGAATATTGTTGGAGTTATCTTGTATCTTTATAAACTCCTTGATGAATACACTAAGTTTCAACTATGTGAAATCATCGAAATAAAGTTGATATGTTCTCTTTTAGTCATGAATAATCTCTTTGAGAATTTCATTATGATCCCGCTAGTTTTCGTACCTTTGCCAATTTATATTGACAAAAAGAGGGAGAATTATTTTGTAGTTCACACTACATACATATGGTTTAGGATCATTATGTAAGGGGGAGTGGTTTTCATTGTGAGATGAAGTATTGACTAGGGGGAGTGATACATATCACCGTAGTATTATTTTCAAAGTTGTGATACAATTGAACTTTGATGTTGTGTAATAATACTATGACACTGTATAGCAATAATTGAGAACATTTGTTTTCTTACTGTTATGGCTACGGATCTTCAACAACAATGATGCTGAGTTGAACACGTTCAGAATCACAGGAATACTTTGAGTGATGAAGAATTCAAGGAATGTTGAAGAACCAAGGAAATCAAGCATGTTGGATGAGAAGCTACAAAGTTTATTTATTTTATAATCCATATGTATTGATAGTTTTGTCACTAAAATTCATAAAGGGGGAGATTGTTAGAGAACTGCTTGGTCGAACTCGCAAGCGTTGCTATCTCAAGCTTGTTTGCCAAGTTTAGGTGATCAAAACTATAAGTCTTGATTTCTAGTCTACTTATAGCTATGTCTCGGATTAGGATAGAATGTGTAGTTGAGCTTTAGACTTCACGGCGTTCATCGATTGAAAACTAAGATCTACTGAGGAGAGCTTAGAGGAACTTCATCAACAAAAGGTATGTGGAGACTAAAACTTATCTATCACTCAGAAGTCTATTATATTATATCTCCTATTGAGACTAAGTCGTATAGCTATATAGACTTTTACATTATACACATTTGATATTTCGAGCTGAGCTTAACTCGCTTATATCTTTCTCGAAATATGTGTTGGAAAGTTTTTTGCTTTAACTACGTTCATCATTATTCTTGACGAGTTTGGTTGGAAACAATTTATTTGCTGGAAACTAAATAATGAGTCAAAAGATGATCATGTGAAAATCGCCTAGTAACATCTTACATGATTTGTGTGAGACAGTCATTTGATGTAGACTCATAATGTTTCGTATTGATCATTCGATCACTTGAAAATTACTTATAAGCTAATAGTTTATATGAGATAGCTATTGTCGTCTTCTAAGGATGTTTCAATGATTGAAATGGGAGTTAAGAACAATTAAACCATTGTCTGGATATAGCACAGTATGCATACCAATATACAAACTGTTGTAATATGATTCGGGCCAGGGGACCAAGTTTGCGTACCAGTATGCGAACATTTTTAACTTTGAAAGTCCAAGAACCAAGTTTGCATACCAGTATGCGACTGGTTTCACCTGAGTTAGGTCTGGTACGACAGTATGCATACTCGTTTACGAACTGTCGAACATGACCAAAGTCCGAAACTCTAGTTTGCGTACCCGTTTGCAAACAGAGTTGGTTTATGTTCTAAAATCGGTTAAGTATGATTTCATACTCATGAAAAAATACATTTAAAATTAAGGAATGCAATCTTTGCAAACCGTGGCTAAAATGCTCACGAACTGATTCTTTTGAATCAATCCGATTTTGCTTCAATTATGTCTTGTATACTTTTATGAGAATATAAACAATTGAACAACTCTATGAGTAACACAATTAGATTCATTTGATTATCATTTGATCTACAAAAGTGTTCATATGGCTAACTTCGGTTAACTGTTATTGAGCCAACTCAATATACACGTTTAGGTATGGTTACCCATATCTAAATGAAGGTATATTTCATTTGTGTGTAACAAGCTAAGACCATCTAACGGTGGAGATATATTGCATTGGTTTTAAGCAAACTTAGCTTGAATCTTAAATCAGGATTTCATCTAACGGTGAATATTGATTGCTTTGTTTCAAAGCTATCAAACCCTGATTTGGAGACTAAATAAGGGAAAACTCTAGCAACTGGAAAATATAATCCCCACACCTTCTGTGTGATACTAGTTGCGACTAGAGTCGATTCTCCTTTAACCTAGGTTTTTCCTAAAACCATTATAGGTTAACGACTTCATTGAGATTCTGAAGCCAGACCCAACTATTTTCTCTGTAGTTGCATGTCCTAATCTTACTTTTTCTATCGTATTGAGTAATATCTTCTCCAAGATTTGCTCGAGATTTATCTATGATAGGTAAGATATAAAAAGTAATCACAAAGCTCTTTGTTTCATTCTTTGCGATTCCACAATAACTTGTTCTACTACCGTATAGTTAAGTTATTGTGAGGTGATTGATATTTCTAGGATGTTCTTCGGGAATATAAGACCGGATTATCAATTGGTTCCTGTTCACCTTGATTTATCAAAAGATAGAACAAAAACTTCATAGGTATTTCTGTGGGAGACAGATTTATCTATCAGAATAGACTTTTCTGTGGGAGATAGATTTGTTTATAAAGTCTTCGACTTTGGGTCGTAGCAACTCTTAGTTGTGGGTGTGATCAGCTAAGGGAATCAAGTGTGTAGAGTCTTGCTGGGATTCAGAGGCGTAAGGAACGTGATTGTACCTTTATCGATGTGAGACTTGGTTAGGGCTCAACTACATTCCAGTCCGAAGTTAACTTGTAGTTATCTAGTGTCTGTAAAGGCTTAATACAGTGTGGTGTTCAAATCTGGACTAGGTCCCGGGGTTTTTCTGCAAGTCAATAAAACTTCTTGTGTCTGTGTTATTTCTTTTCCGCTTTATATTTTCTTTATAATTGAAATATCACAGGTTGTGTGTAGTTTAATCAATTGGTAAATCCAACCTTTGGTTGTTGATTGAAATTGATTGACACTTGAACATTGGTCTTTGGTACCGTTCAAGTTGTTTCTCATGATAATCAGGCTCACGAATTCTTTCTGTTTGATTTGTTGATTACATTGAGAAACAAAGATATAACTCTTGGATATATTTCCTTGATTGAGTCTGACTGTCTAGTTGATTCTCTTGGAATTATATTGGAGTTAGTCCATACAGATTGCCGAACAAAATATTGGGTGTGGTTGTTAGACCCCCGCTTTTTCAATATGTTGAATCAATTTATGTTTACATGAGTTGTATTTAGCTTAGCATATGTGTTTCGGGTTTTCAACTTTTGCTATTGGCACGCATTAGTTAAAACCGTTTCAACTTTTCTCTGGTAAATGTTGCTTTACTTGTTGTTCTTTTGTTTTTGCGAGAGGATGACAACATACTGGGGGAGAGTTCTTATTTGAATTTGCGCTTAATGACATATCTTTCTAGGGAGAAGAGGATGCGGAATTTAAGGTAGCTAATTTGTTAGTTAATCATTTTCCTGTTTAAGAAAAGCTTATTTATATTGCATATATTTTTCTTTTGTCTAACAAAACTTCGGTACAATTGATATGTTCCATTATTGTGTATGGATGTATGTGTGTGTGTGTGTATGTATGATTAAATTATTTCCGGTTAAGAAAAAGTGTCAGTCTGTTTGACTTATTGTTTGGTATCTTCTTTATTATTGGGTATCAAGTGTTTTTGCTTAACAAAATTCGGTGCAATTGCGGTGTTATAATGTCTATGTTTGTTTCAATTTCTTCCGGTTAAGAAAATAATTGTGCAAGTCAATTTATTTTGGTCTGTATGTATTGTTTATGGCTTACCAAAATACGAGATCATTTGTTTAGTCCAAATCGATTTCCGATAAGAGAAACTAATTTATTTCTGATCTTAGTTAGATTTATCAAATTGGAGAATTCAGTTATTCAAGTCTAATCGAATGCCTTGACAAGAAAAACCAATTAACTAACCTAGTGTTTGTCTTGTCTAAAGAGAAAGGTCTAAGTTATTGTCTGAATAATTAGAACCTGATGAGAGAAATAAAGTTAATTATGATCTTTATTTTGGTCTTATCTAAATAAACAGGTTGGGTATGTGTAAAACATATTTTTTTGACAGTCGCGGTTTAACAAAGGAACTAAGTTCTTAGTCGAATTGTTAAACTATTAGGGAAAATTGCTTCGGGCAATTGTTTCCTTGATAACATATTGAAACTAAATTACTTGTAGTTTCGGTTTTAATATTGGTTATCTAAAGTGGAATGTGAAACCTTCGTGCTTAACTCTTATAGGTTGTTTACAAGTCTTTTAGATTTGTAAGATCTTTTCGGTTTGTCCTTTATTTGCTCCAACCTTTGTCATTTTATGACAAAAAGGGGGAGAAATATATGGAGTAAACAAGTGATTTGCAATCACTAAAGGAAAGGACAATTGTTCTTAAACGTTACATCTAACGAAAGAGTAAAAAATTGACTAAGGGGGGAAAACATATCATATTGCTGTTGTAGCATTTTGATTACAAAAAGGGGAATAACAAAGATGTTCAGATTGAAAATTTACCTAGCTTACCTTTAGGGGGAGTAAAAGCTTTTTTTATTCAAATGTCAACAACGACATTTATTGATTGAATATATGCAGGTTATTGTGTTGTTGAAACTTTGAATCAAGCGTATGTAAAATGAATTCTTATGTAATTTGTTTATCCATATGTAATAAGAGTTTTGTCACTAAAATTGACAAATGGGGAGATTGTTAGATATATCTCGGTTGAACTAACCAAGCGTTGGTATGTCAAGTTTGGTTGTGATATTTTAGTGTGTCAAAACTCATCTAAAGTCGTTTGATTATATACTAGAGTCAACTTCGTTTAGGTTAGACTAGAAAGTCTAGAAATGTTGAGACATACAAGTATTACTCTGAAGACCTGAATAATGTAAAGAAGTAGTGAACTACAACGACGACATCATCCTTCCACTTGAGGTTAGTAATATTGACTTGAACTGTTTCATTCCTAACGTATCTTTCAAGTCGTGCTATATTGAAAACATAACTGTGAAGCTGTATATACTGTACATATTGTATAATTCTCTAGTAATGTGACATGGTCATATTTGTATGATCATAATATTAGGGAATCAGACTACGAAGTATAACGCTTATCTTTTGAACTTCGTAGATATGACATCGACGTAATCTTGTATATGCTGTTATGATTATGTGAATGGGTTATGGTGAAGATTTCATCCTAGGAAACAATGTTTTACATTCCTTTAAAGGAAGTACATTCATGAACTTGTTTTGTGAATCGAAAGGGAAATCATTAGGATTATTGGTACGGCTATTCATTGCAAATCTTTGGATTACCAATATGTGTGAGATGGTAGAACCGATCGTAACTATGTTATGTATCTTGCTATAACTAATCACAATGCCTGACTTATGATTTGGTATGACTAGTTTTTAGTAATTGGTGTAACTGATCCTAAGTAATCACCATGAGATGGTATGATCGATATTTGTAATTGGTGTGACAGATCCTAGTAATTGGTGTAACCGATCCTAGTAATTGGTATGACCGATCACAGAGTATTGTGTAATCGATCCTTGTAATTGGTAATTAGTGTAACCGGTCCTAGTAATTGGTGTGACCGATCACAAGTATTTCCATATTAAGATATAACCGATCCTAGTGATTGGTAGAACCAATTGAACCCATGAATGTGATTTTATATTTGATCAATCATATAGTTATCTTTGAATACAGGTCAACCAATTCTAAACTTGTTTGGAAGTGCGGTATAACCGATTCCAAGAATGTAAATCCATGTAAATATGAATAAGGATTTACACTGAAGAGATGTCAACATACTTTGAACACATACAGTAAATCTTATCATTTATTGTTCAAAGATATTCCTTAGTACTCAAGGAGATCCTGTGCCGAAATAAATTGAGAATCTTTTAATTAAGGTTTTTGGTTTTATATGCTTTAATTACCAGCAATTAAATGCATATCTCTAGAGAATAAAAATTAGTAATATGCATTTACTAATTGGATATTTTCTATTGAAGATTTCGGAAATTTTGGACAAGCATTTATTGGAATTAGGAAAACCGAATTTTGCTGTTCATTGCATATCTTGAGAATATTTTCTGTTTTGGAAATTCCTTGTTGGCCAAACATCCTTGGTCTATAAATACCTTAGTGAAAAGAAGAGGGTACCCAAATACACCACAATCTTTAAAATATCCACCTATAAGTCCTCTTACCGAAAGTGATTTTCTATGGACTAAGTCGAGACAATACGACAAATCGGTATTAACACTTTATGTGATTGTCTATGGATACGAGATTGAGACAATACAACAATCGAAGTGTGACTAATTGATAATAGGTTCGGACTTAACCAAACTCCATAGGATCACTATCAAGTAATACGGAGTTAACGTTTGTGTAATTTACTTTAAATTATAATAACAACAATTATAATTGCGGAAAGGAAAAGTAAATGACACAGCAAGATTTTGTTAATGAGGAAACAACAAATGCAGAAAAACCCAGGGACCTAGTCCAGAATTGAATACTCTTAGAATTAAGCCGTTATAAAAAATCTAAACCAACTTCATATAGTTGATACCAAGCAACTAAACCTAGTTCACTTAGTTTCTTCAGTATCTCTGCACTTTCGACATTCAATAAGTGCACGCACTGGAACAATTCCTTTGGATCGTATTCAAAACAGTAAAGGAACAATAAATCTGTTTGGTAACAACTCTATTGATTTTTTCCAGATAAAGATATCTTAAGTCATATGCAAAGGTTCTTCCGTTTGAACTAATAAACTCATTTGCCTGGTTAGATCAATCCAATCTCTATTACTTAAGTAATAGGATTCGGATTTGTAACAATCAAAATAGATCTCAAGAGAACTATTAGGCGTTAACGATCTCACGTAACTAATCAATAGAATAAATCCGATTATAGTTGGATCCCATCCGATCAAGGTTTGTGCTACACAAAGATATGAGAAACCAATAAGAAATCTTTTTTGTCTTAAAATTTTGTTTAATCTTCAATTAAACCTGCACAACACCACTTGAATCTCTTGTGATCAATCACGCACAGAACGGAGTCTGTTAACAATGGATTATCATAAGATGTCTTTAGATCTACAAACAGTTCTAAATATCCATTCGACACTTCGATCTAGTTTGAGTGAATCTTATATCAGAAGAGAAGATTCTCAAGAATAAACAAACTAGGTGCAATTAAATTTCAACAACCGTTAGTCAATCAAATCAATCGAAAACTAATAAACTGCAATTGTCTATTCCCCACCAATGGTACTCGTAGAGCTTCTTGATCCCGCAGAAGTCTTTAAACGAGCGGTCATAAGAGATTTCGCCTAATTAGGGTACTTTCCACTCTGGAAATACGGCTCCACCAGAAATAACAGAAAGATGAAGTTTGCCTAGCTCTTAGGATAGTTTGCAAGAAATACAGACTTAGGTAGTTATAGACCAAGGATGTTTGGACACCAAAGAATTTCCAAAATCGAAATATTCTTAAGATATCCAATAAATGCCCAAATCGGTTTTCATAATTCCTGGAAATGCTTTGTCCAATATTTTCCGAAATCTCTCAATAGAAAATCTCCAATTAGTAAATGCACATTACTAATTTTTATTCTCTAGAGATATGCATTTAATTGCTGGTAATTAAAGCATATAAAACAAACAACCTTAATTAAAAGATTCTTAATTTATTTCGGACCGGGATCTCCTTGAGTAATTAAGGAATAACTTTGAACAATAAAAGATAAGAGTTACTGTTCGTGTTCAAAGTATGTTGACATCTTTTATTTGTAAATCATCTTTCATATTTACAATCTTGGAATCGATTATACCACACTTCCAAACAAGTTTAGAATTGGTTCATTTGTATTCCAAGACAACTATGTGATTGATCAAATATCAAATCACTATCATGGGTTCAATCGGTTCTACCAATCACTAGGATGGGTTATACCTTAATATGGATTACTTGTGATCGGACACACAAGTTACCAGGATCGGTTACGTCAATTACCAGGACCGGTTACCATATACTCATGGTATTGCTTGTGATCGGTTACACAAGTCACTAGGATCGGTTACACCAATTACCAGGATCGGTTACACCAATTACTAGGACCTATTACACCAATTACAAGGATCGATTACACAACTCTTTTGTGATCGGTCACACCAATTACTAGGAACGGTCACAGCAATTATAAATATCGATCATACCATCTCAGGTGATTACTTAGGATCGGTTACACTAATTAATAAATACTAGTCATACCAAATCATAAGTCACGCATTGTGATTAGTTATACCAAGATACATAACGAGTTATGATCGGTTCTACTAACTCACACATATTGGTAATCCAAAGATATGCAATGAATAACAATACCAATAAGCCTAGCTATTTCCCTTTCGATTCATAAAACAAGTTCATGAATGTACCTCCTTTAAACAAATGTAAACATTGTTTCCTAGGATGAAATATTCACCTTTACCCATACATATAATCACAATAGCATTCAAACGATTATGTCGATGTCATATCTACGAAGTTCAAAAGATAAGCATTATACTTCGTAGTCTAATTCCTTAATACTATGATCATATGATCATGTCTCACTACTAGAGTAAAATATTCATTCACAGCTTCGCAGTTATGTTTTCAATGTAGCACGACTTGAAAGATACGTTAGGAATAAAACAGTTCAAGTCAATATTAATAACCTCAATAGGAAGGATGATGTCGTCGTTGTAGCTCATTACTTCTTCACATTCTTCGGGTCTTCGAGTAATACTTGTATGTCTCATAATCCTAGACTTTCTAGTCTCACATATATGAAGTTGTCCCTGGTACATAATCAAGCGACTCTTAGATGAGTTTTGATTCACTAAAATATGACAACCAAACTTGAAATATCCAACGCTTGGTGGGTTCAACCGAGCTATGCTCTAACACTAAGTTTGCATTTCTAGCAAACTATCCTAAGAGCTAGGAAAACTTCATTTCTTATTGTTTCTGGTGGAGCCGTCTATTCGGAGAGGAAAGTATCCTAATTAGGTGAAATCTTTTACGACCGCTCGTTTAAAGACTTCTGTGGGATCAAGAAGCTCTACGAATACCGTTGGTGGGAAACTAGATAAAAGCAGTGTTATTAGTTTTCGATTGATTTGATTGAATAACGGTTGTTGAAACTTTGATTGCACCTAGTTTGTTTATTCTTGAGAATCTTCTCTTCTGATATAAGATTCACTCAAACTAGATCGAAGTATCGACGGGATCTTTAGAACTGTTTGTATATCTAAAGACATCTTGTGATAATCCATTGTTAAAGACTCCGTTCTGTGTGTGATTGATCACAAGAGATTCAAGTGGTATTGTGCAGGTTTTTAATAAAGATTAAAGAAGATTTGAAGACGATGAAGATTTCTTATTAGTTTTCATATCTTTGTGTGTGCACAAACCTTGATCGGCTGGGATCCAACTAGAATCGGATTTATTCGATTGATTAGTTGCGTGAGATCGGCATCACTTTATATTTTCTTGTTAAAATCTATATTGATTGATTGCGGATCTAAACTTAACTGCTTTTGTAGTTATTGGATAGATCGATCTAACCAGACAAAGGAGTTTATTAGATTAAACGGAAGAGCCTTTGCATATGACTTGAGATATCTTTATCTTGAAAGAATCAAAAGAGTTGTTACCAAACAGATTTGTTGTTCCTTTACTGTTTGGAATATGATATGAAGGAATTGTACTAGTGCGTGCACTCATTGAAGTCGGAAGCGCAAGGATACCGAGGAAACTAAGTGAACTAGGGGTAGTTTCTTGGTCTCAACTATACGAAGTTGGTGTAGATTTTGTATAACGGCTTAATTCTGAGAGTATTCAATTCTGGACTAGGTCCTGGGGTTTTTTATGCACTTACAGTTTTCCTCGTTAACAAAATCTTACTGTGTGATTTACTTTTATTTTCCGTAATTATATTTGTTTATATAAGTAAATTACACAAACGTTAACTCCGCATTACTTGATAGTGATCCTATGGAGTTTGGTTAAGTCCGAATCTATTATCAAGTAACATACTTTGTTGTCGTATTGTCTCGATCTTGTATCCATAGTCAATCACACAAGTTATCTTGTTGTTGTATGGTCTCGATCTCATATCCATAGACAATCACACGAAGTGTGAACCGATTAGTTGTATTATCTCGACTTTGTCCATAGACGATCACTTTCGGTAGAGGATTTATAGGTTGAAACAAAAATATTGTGGTGTATTCTGGTACCCTCGTCTTTTCATACCTCTTCTTCCAAGCGCAAGATAACCCCAAGGGGTTGTGGGTTTTTTTCTACCAATTGGGACCCTTCCTTCACCACCCCCATGGGGATGGTCTACAGGGTTCATAACTACCCCTCTTACTACAGGACGCTTACCTAGCCAACACTTAGATCCGTCTCTACCCAAACTTTTCTGGTTCACCCCAACACTACTCACTTGCCCGACTGTTGCTGAGCAGTTTTTGGATATCAAGGACCTCCTCATACGGTAAGTTTAATTTGGCATATTTACCCTCTTTTGCAATCAGTTTCTCTACAGCAAATCCTGTAAGTATTATAAGATATTGTAGACATAAGAACCTCAATGGATATTCTTTTTTACAACACTTATAGGAAAATGGGTCTTCCAGATTCAATGCTCGTCCCTTCAACTTATAATATTTACGAGTTCAATGAAGCACCTTCAAAACCAAAGAGGGAACACACCATGATAATCTACACCGAGAAGATAAAAAAAAACTCCACTTTTTACATAGGTTATATGTAATCCCACTACAGTACAATCATTGGACGACCTTGGGTTCATGGAATTAAAGGAATTACATCAACTTTCCACCAGTGCTTGCGTCTTCTGATGCCATTCGGGATAGCCGAGATTAAAGGGGACCCAACCAAGAATTTTTTTGTAACGAAGTCGATGTTCGCCAATATAAGGAACGTACTGAAAAGATCAAGTAGAAAAAGAAGAAAACTAAAGAGGATAAGAAGGGGCGGGAAAAAAAAAACTTATGAGATCAAAGCATAAATGTACTACCGAGCGAGATTCCAGAAGAAGAAGGTTTGTCCGCATAGAAATAAAAGAGCCCAACCTCATCGGCGAGCCAGCGATGAATTTCGTAAGAGAAACCCACCAGAGATGTAAACTTAGGGACTATCGATGATCCAAAGGTAATCAATATAGGCAAAAATCTAGGCGAGCAAGAAAGAGAGAGATTAGAAAAACTGTTACGAGAGTACAAAGATGTATTCGCGAGGAAGATAGAGGATATGCCAGGTATATATCCTTCGGTAGCATGTCATTGGCTCGACATCAGTCCAACAGCTAAACCCTTTGAAGCAGCGAATCAGGAAGGTCGCCAAAGTCTACCACGAAGCAATTGAAGCAAAACTCAAAAGGATGAGCGACTCAAGAATTATCAGGCCGGCGAAATACCAAAAATAGATTGCAAACATTGTGATTGTTCTGAAGAAAAATAAATAAATAAAAAATGCATAGATTTCGGCGATTTAAATAAAGCTGGTCCTACAGATAGTTTTCCTCTACTAGATATTCCCAGATGGTAGAATCGACAACTGGGTATAAGACTCTCTCTATGATGGATGAATATTCTAGGTACAACCAAATACCTTTGGCCGAGGAACACCAAGAGAAAACCTCTTTCTTCACTCCAAGGGGATTATATTTGTTAGAGCACTGCTCGGTTGAACCCCAAAAGTTTTGCTATCTCAAGCTTGTTGTCAAATTTAGGTGATCAAAACTATTCCTTGATTTCTAGTCTATTAAGTCAAGTCTCGGACTAGGTTAGAATTGTAGTTGAGTATCAGAGATCAATCTTGAAGACTGGAGATCGGTGAAGACATTTAGAGAACTTTTGTATCCAGGTATATGAAGACTGAACCATTTTATTTTACTACTCACTATACCATCATCATTCTATCTGTTGAGCCTATGTCGTATGACTTATAATAGAATTACAAAAAAGTAGATTTTGAGTCAAGCTTGTCTTGCGAAGAATCTCGAAGTGTGACTTAGCAATTAGATGTTCAACGGTCCTTTAACAATATTAGTTCTATATGTTAATTTGTGGATCAATTGAAAATTACCCATGCAAATGATTCGTCACGTGGGAATGATTCAATACATCATAAGAGAGAAATATGAACTTACTGAATTTTGTCTCAGGGTAGGTTAGCGAACAAGTTCTCAAACCATAGGTATCTGAGTTATAGAAATACAGGAAGGTTGGCGAACTCAGTTTGCGAACCACAATTTCATTCGTGGACAATTGAAAAACCCGGTTGGAAAATCGTGGTGAACTGAATGGTATGTTGGATAAATTAGCTAGGAGTTGGCGAACCCAGTTTACGAACTGAGGTCAACTAAGTTCCGGAGTCTTGTAGGGTTTGCGAACTCAGTTCATGAACCATAGCACCCTGAATCGTGAACAAGACTTGTGGTTCACGAACCGTTGTACCAACTTTCCCAATAATGTTTAACGGATGCACAAAGACTTATTTCTAGCATTGCTTAAACTCTTTTAAACACTTCTAAGACTTCATTAATCACTTAAACACTTATGTGCAGTTCTTTAGCAAACTTGACGAACCGAACATTCATTATGCACGACACGATTACCGAACCAAACATGTACACTCTACTATTGTGTTTCAAAAACTGAAAGGATGTTACTTGATTCTCAAGTTATCTTATCTTTAATTCTAAGCTAACCCCGGTCTTTGAAAATCATAAATAGAGCCTCTTTGTCAACTGGGAAATTTAATTCCTGACACTTTGTGTCCTAGTTGATTTTAGAGTTGTCCTATATCGACCGTTTAGGTCTAAGACTAAAAGACTCCGCCTTGGGGAATCGTGAAGCCAGGTCCGACTATCTTTACCTTGATAGTTCGTGTATCCTGATCGTGCTTTCTGTTATCGAGGTTTTCGTCAATCTCTTTAAGGCAAGATAGATAGTAATCGCAAAGTTTTATTCGTCTCAGAATTTGTGATTTTCTCAAGATAGATATCTAAAAATTGATCTTAGTTGATCTTTCGACGATTGTTCTTGAGAGGTGGTTAAGAATTTTGGGAGTCGTAAGTTCCGGATTTGAAGGATTTCTAGCTTTATTTATTGCAAATAGATTTCCACACTTTGATCTTTTGATCTAAAAGAAAATCAAATAGGTTTATCTGTTAGAGGAAGATTGGTATCAAAAGTCTTCACTTAGGCTGAAGCAACTCTTAGGCTGTAAAGGACGTCAGCTAAAGGAATCAGGTGCGTAGAACCTTGCGAGGTTCAAGAGACGTAAGGAACGCAAATTCAACTAGATCGCTTGGAGGGTGGATTATGTCTCAACTACATTGCAGTCCGAAGTCTGATAGTAGGCTAGTGTCTGTAGCGGATTAATAAAGTGTGTTGTTCAATCTGGACGAGATCCCAGGGTTTTTCTGCTATTACGGTTTCCTCGTTAACAAATTTTTTGATGTCTTGTGTTTTTCCCTTTCCGTATTATATTGTTTAGCTTCATAATTAGATATACACAGGTTTGTATGTATTCAATCTAAGTAGATACGTACGCTTAATTGTAATCGGTTACGAGACTTGTTTCTTGTAGAATTCGTATCTTGAAAGATAGATAACAGGTTTAACTACTTGCCAGAATTCTGATTGGATTATTTGGATACGACTAGATTGATATTGGATATTGATTTTTTAGATCGTCCAAGTACTCTGCTTAAGAATCAGGTTCACGGACCTTGTGTCTGTACAGGAACTGATTGAGTAGAGGTTGAGATATAAAATCTATATACATATTTTCAAGAATCATTAAATTGGTTTGCTCGATATTGTATTAAGTTTTGTCTATACAGGTTGCCGAACAAAAAAATTGGGTGTATTTGGTATCCCTTGCGTTTTCAAGAATGTCATTGTGGTGCAACAAACGCATGTGTAAATTATGAATAAATGGTGGAAAATTTATTCATTAAATGGGTACACACCGCATTAAAGTTGTATGTAGATGACATGTTGGTCAAGAGAAGGAAATCCAAAGACCACGTGAGAGATTTGAAGGAGATATTTAATCAGATGCCCGAATACAAGATGAATATCAATTTGGGGAAATTCATCTTCGGTGTAATCTCTGGAAAATTCATAGGATACATTGTTATAAAAAACAGGATAAAAGTTGATCCGGCGAAGGTACAAGCGACCCGAGATATGTCATTTCCAGCGACTGTAAAGTATGTGCAAGAGCTTAACGGGCAGCTTGCAGCTTTAGGCAGGTTCATTTATAGATCTTCAGATAAGTAAAAATTATTCTTTGACACTCTAAAGAAGGGTGCTAAATTTTCATGGACTGAAGAATGCAAGCAAGCTCTTCAAAGTATCAAAGAACATCTAGCTAACTTGTCAATTCTCTAGTGACTGAGCCAAGAGAAGTCTTATTGCTTTAAATCGCAACAACCTCCAATGCCATTAGTGCAGTGTTGATCAGGACTAATGAATAGGTTTAAATGACAATATACTATAATAGAAAAACACTTAGTTCGGGGGATAAAAACTACACGAGGATCGAGCAATTGATTCCAACATTAGTTTACGCATTCCAGAAGCTGCGAACATATTTCCAAGCTCATACCATCAAAGTAATGACGAATACACCAATTGAATATGTACGAAAAAGTACTCAACGAGTAGGAAAAGTTTCATAGTGGAATGCTCAAATAGAAAAATTCGGAGTGGATTATGGAATTTTAGCGACACCAAAGTCCTAAGTTATCGCTGATTTCTTAGAAGATTTTCCGTTGGAAGAAGATGAATACGTCGAGAAATGATGAACATGAACTTAGACCTTACAGAGCCACAAGAATTGCTTAAGGAGAACAACCTGAGAAGATGGGAGATATTTGGTGATGGATCGTCTAACAGCAAAAGCAGGGGCATACATATAGTATTCACTTCTCCAGGAGGTGCCATAATTATTCATTCGTTTTGGTTAGAATATGAAATCGAATATGAAGCAGAAGTCCATGCATTGAGGTTGTAGATCCAAATGAAACTTGACGAGTGATTTCCAACTCGTGGTTCGACAGATACAATGGCGATATCAAACTTACGATCCATCTTTGCAAAAGTACCTCTTGATAATGAAGCAGTATGTAACTCAAGTTCTGAATATTAAATGGTAGCACATCTGTCGAAAAGATAATAGATATGCAAATGAGATATCTTTCGTCTCATTCATGATGGGGGATCAAGAGATAAAATCGGTAAAGATAGATTGGTTGCGTCACCCCTCGATAGTTAAATCTATTAAGTTTTATGAACTAAAAATAGAACAAGCTTTATGAGAATTATTCGCTGTATTGATCTACTCGTGGTCACATTCTTGTGTAATTACTGCATTATCAAACCCTGTAAGATTTCTTATGTTAAGTCATATCGATTAAATTGTCACCTTGATTGTAACTGGCATTGAGATTAATTTATATCAATGTTTATGATACAAATCCATGAGATTTGTTAATGTCCGACAAAGTCCTTCTTTTTTTAAAAATGTCACCCATGTTGTTCTCTTGGGAATGACATCAAACGGGGGAGAGTTCTTAATTGAACTTGTGCTTAATTGATATATCTTTGTGGGGAGAGTGGACGTGGAATATAAAGGGGATGCTTGTATATTAAATCTCCTGGATGAGACACTAAGTATTTTATACTCCGTGATATCATCTAAATTAAAGTTGATATGTGTTCCTTTAAGCATTTTTTGTTAGAATTCATTACGATCCCATTATTTTCATACCTCTGTCAATTTTTATTGACAAAAATGGCGAGAATTAATTATTAGTTTCACACTACATTCATATGATTTACGAATCATTATGTAAGGGGGAGTGAGTCAACATCTATAGGTTTCACCTATTATGCAAAAGATGTAAGTATTGACTAAGGGGGGGAACATATCAATGTAGTATTACTTGGAAGTTTTGATACAATTGAACTTTGGAGAAGATAATAATATTATGTATCTGTATAACGACGATTGAGAATGTTAGAGAACTGCTCGGTCGAACTCGCAAGCGTTGCTATCTCAAGCTTGTTGTCAAGTTTAGTTGCAAAAACTATAAGTCTTGATTTCTAGTATACTTGTAGCTAAGTCTCGGATTAGGATAATAAGTGTAGTTTAGCATTAGACTTCACGGCGTTCATCGATTGAAGACGAAGAACTACTAAGGGGATCTTGTGGAACTTCATCAACAAAAGTTATGTGGAGACTTGAACTCATCTATCACTCAAAATTCTATCTACTCTATCTCCTATTTGAGACAAAAGTTGTATAGCTATATAGACTTCGATTATACACATTTGATATTTTTAGCTGAGTTTAATTCGCTTACATATTTCTCAAAATATGTGTTGGTAAGCTTTCACTTTAACCAAGTTCATCTTATATTCTTGACAAAAGTCAAAAGATGATCATGTGAAAATCGCCTTGTAACATCTTACATGATTTGTGTGAGACAGTCATTTGTTGCAGACTCGGAATGTTTCGTATTGATCATTCAATCACTTGAAAATTGCTTTTAAGCTAATAGTTTGTGTGAGTAAGCTATTGTCGTCTTCCGAGAATGTTTCAATGATCTAAATTGGAGTTTAGAACAACTAACCATGATTGGATATTGCACAGTATGCGTACTTGCATATGTGTTGTCCAACTATTTTCATTGGGATTGTGAAGCCAGACCCAACTATTTTCTCTGTAGTTGCATGTTTTGATCTTGCTGTTTTCTATCGTATTGAGTACTATCTTCTCTAAGATTTTCTCGATATTATTCTCCGATAGGAAAGATAAAAATTAGTCCCAAACATCTACGTCTCATCGTTTGTGATTCCACAATATCTTGTTTCGCTACCATACGATTAAGATTATTGTGAGGGGAAAAGACGAGGGTACCCAAATATACCTCAATCTAAAACTTTTCCACCTATAAGTCCTTTCTCCGAAAGTGATTGTCTATGGATTGAGTCGAGACAATGCAACTAATCGGTTCATACTTCGTGTGATCGTATATGGATACGAGATCGAGGTAATACGATAACAAGATAACTTGTGTGATTGATTATGGATACAAGATAGAGACAATACAACAACGAAGTATGATTACTTGATAATAGGTTCGGACTTAACCAAAGACTAGAGGATTGCTATCAAGTAATTGGGAATTAACGTTTGTGTATTTTACTTCTAATTATAATAAAACAATTATAATTGCGGAAATAGAAAAGTAAAAGGCACACCAAGATTTTGTTAACGAGGAAACCGCAAATTCGGAGAAACCCCGGGACCTTGTCCAGAATTAATCCGCTATACAAAACTAAACAACCTTCCTATAGTTGAGACCAAGCAACTAAACCTATAGTTCACCTAGTTTCCTCAGTATCCCTGCGCCTCAAACTTGTAATAAGTCACGCACTTGGAACAATTCCTTTGGTTCGTATTCCAAACAGTAAAGGAACAACAAATCTATTCGGTAACAACTCTTTTCAAACAACGTGATATGAGTTTGACAAAAGGCTATTCCGTTTATCCCAATAAGCTCCTTTGTCGGGTTCTTAGATCTATCTATTCAACAACTACCAAAGTAATTGTTTAGACTATGCAATCAATACTATAAATCACAAAGAAATGTATTGATGTCGATCTACATAACTAATCAATCAAGGTTATCACAAAGATAAACCGATTATAGTTGGATCCCTCCAGCCGATCAAGTTTTGTGCACACCAAAGATTATGAACTCAAATAAGAAATATTATTTGTCTTCAAATCTTCTTAGATCTTCAATAAACACATGCACACAAACAACTTGAATCTCTTGTGATCAATCATACAAAGAACGGAGTCTGTTAATAATGGATTATCACAAGACGTATTTAGATCTACAAACAGTCTGAAGATCCCCGTCAATACTTTGATCTAGTTTGAGTGAATATTATATAAGAAGAAAAGAATTTAAAGCATAAACAAACAAGGTGCAATCAAAGTTCAACAACCGTTAGTCAATCAAATCAATCAAAAACTAATAATAAACTGCAATTATCTAGTTTCCCACAAACGGTACTCGTTGAGCTTCTCAATCCCAAAGAAGTCTTTAAAACGAGCGGTCGTAAGAGATTTCGCCTAATTATGGTACTTTCCTCTCCGAAAAGACGGCTCCACCAGTAACAACACAGCTAGGTAGTTTTGCTGGCTCTGAGGATTAGTTTGCTCGAAATGCAAACTTCAATATTTATAGACCAAGGAAGTTTGGACACCAAGGAATTTCCAAAACCGAATATTCTCATAGATATGCAATAAAGTCCAAATACGGTTTTCATAATTCCTTGAAATGCTCTGTCCAAATATTAACCGA
>JAJJMB010001708.1:0-12992 GCA_023531105.1 Papaver atlanticum
ATGCTTAGGATTTACAATCAATGTTTTGAGAATCTACCTTGGCAAAATTAGAGTTCATGTTTTTCTTGAGCTAAAATTGTCAAAGAATTAATAATTGAACCTTATGTTTTGAATTCGGTGGAATCCTGAGTCCCAGTAACTCTCGCACCCTTTGTAATATTTTTGTATATATTTTTATTAAATTTAAAAATTCGAATCTTCATAAGTCTCAACGAACCTTTTACTACAACAAAGTTGAAATCACATCAATTTTTGGCGCCGCCGACGCGGACTTGATTTTAGATTTGTTTTTAGGTTTTTAGGTTTTATTTATTTGTTTGTTTTTATTATTTTTGTTCTTCTTTACGCGTTTGGTATTTTTCGATTCTTTTTCAGATTTGGAGCGAAGCTAAAAGGAAAGAAAAAGTGTTATAAGACGAAAGCATTGCTAAAGAAGGAAAGAAAAGAGGAGTCCAAAGGAGTGAAGAAGAAGATTTTTGTATATAGTTATTTTATTTTATTTTAGATTTTATTTCCTTTTATTTTTAGAAACTGTAATTAGGGATTTATTGTTGTAATCTTTTATTTTTGGACTTTGAACTTTATTTTTGGGACATTATTATTTTTAAAACCCTAAGGAAGTGTTAAAATTAAATATAAACTGTGTGCAGGGAAGGACGACGATTACGATATCGTCTCGGCCCCTGGGTTCGTACACTGACACAGGAGTCGGTGGCCCGAGTCGACTACAACCGTTTTATCCCCCGTCTGGTACGGGAGGTAAGCTTCTAAACACCCATGAATCCCCTGTCACCGGGTTTACTGTCTTCCTTAAGGTGCATATATGTTGAGGCTTTGAATACGGATTTTAATTTCCTAGTAAAGGGCAAGGCCAGGCCATACAAGATAAGGGTTTGTATTTCATCACCGTTCTCTTCTTGCCCGTCTTAGGAAAACGATGCCTAACGCGAACCTAAGCATTAAAATATTGACTAGAACGAGACCGATAGGGTAACGAGCTTAATAGGAAAGTCGTTTAAAAGGATCGTATTGGGTATCTTGTTAGCCTAACTCAAAGTTCAGGAAAATTACTGTAAGTCGATTAGAGCCGCCTTGTAACCCAGGGAAGCGTTGCCAAAGAGGTGGGGGGTATCAAAGATCCTCTTCCCCTACTTCTCTTCGACTCACTTTATTCGGATCGATCTAGAGAGGTTTGCTAAAACGATACCTAGTTTCCTTTTGGAGGAATAGAAGCTGGTCTAGAAACAATCTAAGGGAGCATCATGCTTGTTGTTTACTAGATTTTATAGGTTTGATTTGGTCGAGTCATCCTTGTTTATGATTGTTTAGAATTCCCTTGCAGTTAGAATGTCGAACTGGTATTACAATAGCCAATACAATGAATATCTGACTGAGTTTCAAAATGGACATTATTCATATTACGACCATAGTGTAAATAGTGGCTGGGAACACTAACCTTTAAAATGTTATGGTTCATACCATGGTGAGCCCAATTACTATCCACACACACACCGGTCATACGAGCAAGAAAATAAGGATTGTTATAGTGCTAGTACCTCGTCTTTGGACAATAATATCAAACTGTTGAAAACTAGTCCTTATTATGATCCTTATGTTCCTATTTATGATCCTTCCATATCTTTAGAAGAGCCTCTTAAGCAGTTAAAACAAATAGGTTTGTATCGGGAATGAATAGACGAACTGCACCATTTAGTGAATTTTCTATAGAGGAATCCCTCAAGCTGATGGCTGAGACGAATGAAATACTTGCTCGAAATAATCTTAATTTCCAATACAGTGTTTCCAATAATACCCTTGAAAATAATGATAGTTATTTGCATAATCAAGATGACGAGGTTAGAATTGGTAACACTACATGTTTAGATGAGGTTCAACCATTTTCATGCTATTATAATGATGATTATGATGAGGATAGTGTTGATGAAGAATCTGAAATATATAGGCATAGTGATGAGGAATTTATTGCTCCAATTGAGCTTTATAATGATAATGTTATTTCTAGTTCAAATCCAAATAATTTTAATAATTATTCACCTATTCAAAAGGACGAGGATTTGTCTAGAGATATCCCAGTTTTAGACGATGTAGTATTTCCTTTTGATTACGAAGCCAATAATGGTTTAGAGGAACGAGTTTATTCTGAAAATACTATTTTATTGTCTAGTGATTTAGAAACAATAGTCTTAGACAAAGAAAATGAACTCGTAGAGATGAGTGAGGATGAACTTGACTTAGAAGAATCAACTGCCTATTTTCAGGAGTCTGATGACCTAGAAATTAGGGAGATTGTGACTAGTCTAACTAGAGACACTGAAAACTCTAAGTTTGGGGTTGATTATCATTCTCCATGTGCTTTAACTCTTAAAAAGGTCCCTCACTTGGGACTTGACATATGTGCCTCAACCGTTTTAATAGATTATCTTCATACACGTTTTCCTGAACCTAGTGATGTCCATAAGGAAGTTCAGTCGTTAGAAACCCATCCTCTGGTTGATGTGGTTTTCCCAGGCTATGATACCCAGATTGACTTTGTCTTCCCACCAAATAGTTTTCTTCTAACTGTGGGAACGTTTATATTCCAAATATGTCGAATATTAAGTTGTGAGACTAAACCTAAATGCTTTAGGAAATTAGAATCGACACATTTGCTTAAGAATGACCATCACTTTTATCGTGGTCAATTGTGTAAGTCAAATCTAATTGACTTAGAGGATCCTCAGTTATTTAGGTTATTATTGTGTGATTCTAAGTTCTTATTTGAGTTTTTACAGACTCTAGGACCTAATGATTCGGATCCCACCTATGAGGAAATGTAGCCAATGAAAATATTTTATCTAGACCCTTTTATAGAACCTGAACCTGAACCACAGTTAGCGATAGTTATCAGGAAACTAGGTAAGGTCATACGATACTTGTTCACTTTCTTGGCTTATTTCAATTTCCTTTGGTCAGCTCAATTTGGTTTTGAAGACCCACGGTTATTCCGACTGTTACTTTATGATTTGAGTGACTAATCCTTTCTTAGTCTGGCTGAAGACTTTAAACTTAGCACTTCTTGGGAGGTAACCCATGGTTCATGCAACACGGTAATATCTTTCCTTAAGTCTTTTTCTTCAAATGATAACAGTTTCTCCTTGTTCATGCTTTTAATTTCATCTTTAGAACATTGAGGACAATGTTAAGTTAAGTTTGGGAGTATGGGAGAAACTTTTTAGTTGCATTATAAACTCTAGAGCCTAGAAATTTATGCCTATTAAGGATAGTACTAACCAATCTAAGTGGATGGAAGCATCTTGATTGTAGGAGTTGAGGAACCAATTTGAGTAGATGGAAACATCCAAAGAGTCTATTCATAAAAGCACAGAGATCAGGTGTTAGAAATAACATGATAGTTTCGCCATATCTCGTTGAGTCCGTTTCACTTCTGTTTTTATTTTATTTTCTTTTTAAAATATGTTTCTCTAAGTGATTAGGTGGGGCTCACGATTCAAGTTGTTACCACTGTTAGGGTAAAATAGAGTGATTGAGATACAAAAAAAAAAAAAAAAAAAAAAAAAACCAATCGGAATAAATATTAACACTTGGATAGCAATATGTGTGTGTTCTCCCTGTCTCCGTCGCCTAAACAAGAGTATAATGCAGGATCCACGGGAATTGCCATGTAATCTGCTGACAAGAAGCATGCGCTTGGATCGACAAGATCTAATCATGTTGTTAGTTCTTAAAAAAAATAATATATATATATATACATAAATAAATAAATAAATAAATGTGTGTTCAATAAATCGACCTCTGGTTCTCTTGTATATGCCAGACGAGTTGATCTAGAATTAGGATTATCGACCACTGGTTCCCTTGTATATGCCAGTTGTGTTGATATTAGTCAGACCAGTATTTCAGTCCATTAGGATAGGTTCATTTTGGCAGTGGACTTCAGACAGATATGAGAAACACCGTTCACCTAGTCAACATCAAAATCATACATGTTTTTCTATATCCATCTCTTAATCTATCCATGTGATTTGTTGACTCCAGATATTGATGTCCATAGTGAAACTATCTGAGTAGAGCTATGTTACTTATATATGAATTTTAGTATGTTTGAGTGCAAACTCGTATACAGCATTGGAATTTCACATCAGGGTACTTCCTCCCGTAATCAATAAGTATGCCAACCAAGGAGGTTCTTTAGTGCATTCCAAGGTTTTGCGTAGATAGCTATGGTCTGGAGTAAAGGTTTTGTGGGTATTGATGTGATTTTATGTTGTTGTAGTAAATGAGTTCAAACTCTCGGACTTGTAAAGATTCAAGTTTTTAAATTTAATAAAAATATATAAACAAAAATTATAAACAATGGGCGAGAGGTATTGGGACTAAGGATTTGGCCAATTCTCATGCATGTGGTTCAATTTATTTATTCTCAACAATTATAACCCAAATAAAATATGATATGGTTACTCTTATTTTTGCCAAGGTAGATTCTCAAAACATTGATTGTAAATCCTAAGCATGATGTGTCAAAACACCTAAGCTAAGCATACATCATCAAATTAAATGACAACCAATTTATTCAAATCATATTTCAATTTTAAATTAATGCAAAAGTCATAAAAAGAATAAATTAAATTTACTATATGATGAAAATCGACTCCCTCCGTCGTCCCAATGTTGGGTTTTAGTTCTTCACGGTGAAAACACGCTCAAAATAATAACGCATGGCTGAATAGGTGTTTTTATTGAAGAGAATGAACTATAGTTACAGAAAGCCTTTTGCAAGGAAAATAGAATTCGCTGAATATCTTAAGCAAGTACAGACGTAAACGATAAAAGGGTTTCGTAGTTGAATATACGACTGCTTCTGCGACAGAGTCTGTAGGTCTAATGTTCTTCTTCTTCCTTTCTTCCCTGAAAGTGCAGAGCGACTCTGCAACTTTCTGATCTTCTCTGCAACCTCTCCCGTAGCTCTGTATTCACCCCCCAAACTCTCGACCACCTCCTATGACTCAACAGCATCCCTTTTATATGCAACAGGTGCAGAAAATCTTGAGAAAATCTTCCCGATATCTCTTTGTCTTTCAACCCAAGTCACCGGATATTATTCCCTTTTTATTTCAGGCGGTGCTCAGTTCTTTAATCTCAACCGTGTGTTAATATCACCGAATCCTGAAGAGTTCTTCCTTCTCTTCTTTCGCACGTTCTTACAACAAAATCCCGAGATTCATGATTGCCTGTTATGTAGAAATATTCCTTTTTTCACGTACCTTCCCTGAATCATGAGAATAAACCATTTGTTCAATCCTTACCAAACTTGATAGGTACGAATCCTACATGGATATATATTCTCCAAAACATCTCATAACTTCCATTTATAAAACAGTAGAACCGAGGAAATATCTCGTCCCCTGTTTTGTTTTTCACAATAATCCAGCCAATTCTATTCGATCAAAGCAAACGTACCAACCCTGTTAAGATTAAACAGGCCCATATAATTCCAAATCCAAGAGAAAACCAAACTAAATCTCTTCCTAATTCATCAAAAAATCTTCGCAGGTGACAGCCAAAGTTTCCAACCATTTTTTAATCTTTAAATGATAAAAATGGTGTCCCTTAACCAAATGTCAGGTGCCATTTACACTTGGGGTGTCCTGGGGTGTAAATAGCAAGTGGGTGCCCCTTAGTAATTGAGGTGCCTCTTATCCAAATGAGGGGTATCTTTAGTGATTTTTTCTCACGAGCATAAAAACCACTTTTCGAGCCAATTTTGTCGCAAAAGTGTTTATTGGCCAAAAATACCTACACACACACATAAAACACCATAATAAGTACAAAAAATGAGCCCTAACAATATATAGAATCAAGACAATTCAGACACAAAAATGTGTCTATCAAGTATATCTCTAGTAAACCCTCCCGAGACTATAACTCGGCCACTAGGGCCACATAGGGGTTTAAAGACTTGTTGCACATGCTAAGTGCAATCGACGATGCCTGCGACAGTGAGTTAGGATTTTATTTTCTGTTTTTGATTTGCTCGGGACTAGCAAATAATAAGTTTGGGGGTATTTGATAGACGCATTTATGTGTCTATTTTCATCTCTATTGTGTATATTGTTAGTACCCATTTTTGTACTTATTTTGGTATTTTATCTCTTTGTAGGTATTTTTGGAGTAATAAGCTTTTGCGGCGAAATTGGCTCGAAAAGTTATTAAAGGCATCTGAGAGGACATTTGTTATTCGGACTCTCACTTTGGATAAGGGGTAACCCATTTCCAAACAGCTACTAAACACAGACCGGGATTGGATAGTGGGAGGTCACTTTCTTCTCAAAATTCAAATTCTGTTTTTGGCGGGAAAATATAAACACATTCTTGGCAGTTTTGGTGATCGTGATTTGGGGAAGTTTGAGGTCGACTAAACCTATGATTTTCATAGGGTAGACTCCTTATGGGTCTAGGAATCTAACATGTGTGTTGAAATCGATTAAACTGGGCTCAATCGACGGATTTTTATCTCAACAGCAAAATATGGAAAGTCACGTGTGTGACCGATTTTAGGAAATTTTAGAGAGATTAAAGGCAAGATTTTCTTCCCAAAACTTGATATCTATCTAAAGAAGAGTTTAGAATCAAAAGGAAAGCTCAGATACGCGTGGAAATTCTAAAACAAGAAATTGCCGCAACTTTGCCGTGAAGAGAAAGGAAGAGATTTTGGAGAGATTTAATCGGTCTTTTTGATATAATAGATTGGTTGGGCCATATAGAAGGGGTGTCGAGAGTTTGGGGGGCTGAGAAGGGCTGAGGAGTGAGAAATCAAGACGAACAGAAAGCTTCCTGCTAGTGCGAAGCTGAAGAACACGAAGAACATCGACCCACAGGGAACAGTCGCAGACGAGTGTCGTACTTCAACAGCAGAACCAGTTTATTGTTTATAAACATCACTTCATTGTAACAGTGACTTTTGTAACACCAGAAAAGCGTTGCAAATTCGCTGTATTATTGTTTCTCTTCAATAAAAACACTTTTTGAGCCATGAATCAATCTTTTGATCATAATTTCATCATGAAGAGCTAAACCCAAACACTGGGATGACGGAGGAAGCCCTATTTCACGCATGTGGAAATTTTATTAATTCTTTTTATGACTTTTGCATTAAATTTAATTGAAATTATGATTTGAATTAATTGGTTGTCATTTAATTTGATGATGTATGCTTAGCATAGGTGTTTTGATACATCATGCTTAGGATTTACAATCAATGTTTTGAGAATCTACCTTGGCAAAAATAGAGTTCATGTTTTTCTTGAGCTAAAATTGTCAAAGAATTAATAATTGAACCTTATGTTTTGAATTCGGTGGAATCCTGAGTCCCGGTAACTCTCGCACCCTTTGTAATATATTTGTATATATTTTTATTAAATTTAAAAACTCGAATCTTCACAAGTCTCAACGAACCTTTTACTACAACAAAGTTGAAATCACATCATTATACGATTCGAGGTGACTAATCCTTTCCTAGTATGGCTGAAGACTTTAAACTTAGCACTTCTTGAGAGGTAACCCATGGTTTATGCGACACGATAATATCCTTCCTTAACTCTTTTTCTTCAAGTGGTAACAGTTTCTCCTTGTTCATGTTTTTAATTTCATCTTTAGAACATTGAGGACAATGTTAGATTTAAGTTTCGGGGTGGGAAGAAACTTTTTCTTATCTTTTAGTTGCAATAAATAAACTCTAGAGCCTAGAAATTTATGCTTATTAAGGTTTGCACTAACCAATCTAAGTGGATGGAAACATCTTGGTTATAGGAGTTGAGGAACCAATCTGACTAGATGGAAACATCTATAGAGTCTATTCATAAAAGCACAGAGCTCAGGTGTTATAAATAACATGGTAGTTTCGCCATATCTCGTTGAGTCCTTTTCACCTTATGTTTTTATTTTTATTTTCTTGTAAGTGATTTGGTGGGGCACACGATTCAAGTTGTTACCATTGCTAGGGTGAAATAGAGTGATTGAGATATGCAAAAAAAAAAAATAAAAAAAAATTGAGTCCTGACCATCAGATCAACCGGAATAAATTAAATAAAGTTGACCGCCGGTCCCCTTGTATATGCAAGTTGTGTTGATATTAGTCAGACCGGTATCTCAGTCCATTAGGATAGGTTCATCTTGGCAGAGGCCTTCAGACAAATATGGGAAACACCGTTCACCTTAAAACCATCTACGTTTTTCTCTATATCTATCTTATTTATATTTTCTTGTGATTGGTTTGACTCCGGATATTGATGTCCATAGTGAGACTATCTGAGTAGAGCTCTGTCACTTATATACGAATTTTAGTATGCTTGAGTGAAAACTCGTGTACAACAATTGGAATTTCGCATCAGGGTACTTCCTCCTATAGTCAATGATTGTATGCCAACCAAGGAGATTCTTTAGTGCCTTCAAGGTTCTGCGTAGATAGATAGGGTCTGGAGTAAAGGTTTTGTGGGTACACCTCTTGTAAACCCTTCCGAGACTATAACTCGGCCACTAGGGTCACCTAAGGGTTCAAAGGCTTGTTGCACACGCTAAGTGCAATCGCAATGCCTACGACAATGAGTTAGGATTTTATTTTCTAGATTAGATTTGCTGACTAGCAAATAATAAGTTTGGGGGTATTTGATAGACGCATTTATGTGTCTAATATGTCTTAATTGTATATGTTGCTAGTGTTCGATTTTGTATTAATTTTGTTATTTTATGTCTTTGTAGGTATTTTTAGAGAAATAAGCTCTTACGCGAAATTCGCTCGAAAAGTGGTGTTTTACTCCCCAGGATAAAGTACTAAAGGCACCACTTAAATGCGCCGGAGGAACTCTAGAAAAATTACTATTTACGCCCAAAAATTACAATTTGCACCCCATTTCGGGCATGTACTAAAGGGACACCGGAACTGGATAAGGGGGAGGTCATCTCCTCAAATTCAAAAAATCAGTTTTGGCGGGAAAACCATTTCTTCCCTGGCAGAACTTTCAATCAAAATTTGAACATGATTTCATGAAACTCAATAGCTTGAATTTTATGAATAGACGTGATATGATTATAGAATGTTGGTATGCGTGTTTGTTTGGAAATTTTTTGGCTGAATAACGTGTTTCAATCCAAAACAGTAGACACAAGCTTTCACGAGTTCAAGTAAATTTCACACGAGTTTGAGGCATGTAATGCATGAGTTTGGAGTGTGTTGCACTACAGAGATGCGTGAAAAATATAAATAAAGGAGGTTTGATAGCTGAGAACGCGTGGAAGATCAAAAGTGGAAAATATTTCCGTAAGAATAAAAATAATAAAGAGAGGATATTTTGAAGTTATGGAGGAGATTTGATGCATCTTTCGGGTTTAAATAGTGTCATAGAAGGGTTGTTGAGAGTTTGGGGGCTTGAGGAGGGCTGAGGAGCGAGAAATCAAGACGAACAGCAAGCTTACTGCTGCTGTTTTCTGCTGGTGCAGGGATGAAGAACACGAAGAACATAAGGCGCAGCTTAACTGTGATTCTTAAGCAGTGATAACGACAAGTCTAGGGGGTCGTATCTCAACGTTGACTGCTACACATTACATTATCGTTCCTTTAACAGTAGTTTGCAGCGGTTCAAAAGTGCGTCGCAAGTTTCTGTTTTACACCATTTTATCTTTTTCTCTCCATTGTAAACACCATTTGAGCTATAAATAAATCTTTTGAGTGTGTTTTCATCATGATGAGCTAAACCCCAACATTGGGACGAAGGAGGAAGACGAATATCATACTTGGGGTAATTTTATTAATTCTTTTTAAGACTTTTGCATTAATTTTAATTGAGATTATGATTTGAATTAATTGATTGTCATTTAATTTGATGATGCATGCTTAGCTTAGGTGTTTTGATACATCACGCTTAGGATTTACAATCAATGTTTTGAGAATCTACTTAGTCAAAAATAAGAGTCACCATATCATATTTAATTTGAGTTATAATTGTTGAGAATAAATAAATTGAACCACATGCATGAGAATTGGCCAAATCCTGAGTCCCAGTAACTCTCGCACACTGTTTATAGGTTTTGTATATATATTTTCATTAAATTTAAAAACTCGAATCTTCACAAGTCCGAGAGTTTGAACTCATTTACTACAACCACTTTAAAATAACATCAATTTTTGACGCCAACGACGCGGATTTGTTTTTAGATTTAGAGTTTTTAGATTTTTCTTCTTCTTTTCTTTGTTCTTTTTTACGTTTCTTGGGTATTTCTTTTTTTGTTGTAGGTTTTGAATCAAAAAAGCATTGGAGACGAAAGACTTGGGGGATTAAAAGTTAGACAAAGCGAAAAGAATGGAGAAAAGACGAAAATATTATTTATTTATTTTTTAGATTTTATTTTTAGAAATTGTAAATAGGACTTTTTTTTTGTTTTTTTTATTATTTTTGGACATTTTTTTTAATTTTTAGGACATTATTTGGACTTTAATTATTTTTAAACCCTACGGAAGGGTACATTTTTAAATATAAACTTTTTGCAGGGAAGGACGACGATTACGATATCGTCTCGGCCCCTCGGGTTCGCACACTGACACAGGAGTCAGTGGCTCGAGTCGAATACAACCGTTTCATCACCCGTCTGGTACGGGAGGTAAGCTTCTAAACACCCGCGAATCCCCTGTTAGCGGGTTTACTGTCTTCCTTAAGGTGCATATATGTTGAGGCTTTGAATACGGATTTTAATTTCCTAGTAAAAGGAAAGGCCAGGCCATACAAGATAAGGGTTCGGATTTCATAACCATTCTTTTTTTACCCGTCTTAGGAAAACGATACCTAACGCGAACCTAAGCCTTAAAATATTGACTAGAATGAGACCGATAGGGTAACGAGCTTAATAGGAAAGTCTTTCAAAAAGGATCGTATTAGGTATTTTTAGCCTAACTCAAAGTTCAGGAAGATTACTGTAAGTCGATTAGAGTCGCCTTGTAACCTAGGGAAGCGTTGCCAAAGAGGTGGGGGTATCAAAGCTCCTCTAAGCTTCCCCTACTTCTCTTTAACTTACTTTATTCGGATCGTTCTAGAGAGGTTTGATAAAACTATACCTAGTTGCCTCTTGGAAGAATAGAAGCTGGTCTAGAAACAATCTAAGGGAGCCATCATGCTTGTTGTTTGCTAGATTTTATAGGTTTGATTTGGTCGAGTCAGCCTTGTTTGTGATTGTGTAGAATTCCCTTGTAATTAAGAATGTTGAACTGGTATGATAGAAGCCAATACAATGAATATCGACCCGAATTTGATTATGGACATCATCATTTTTATGACCATAGTGTGAATAGTGGTTGGGAACGCCAAATTTTGAAAGTTATGGTCCATACCATGGTGAGCCCAATTACTATACACATACCCCATAGGTCATTCGAGCAAAACAACTCATCTATTTCTCTAGAAGAGTCTCTCAAGAGTTTCAATGAATCAATGAAGAAAATTTATAATATTCCGCTTCCAGAAGAGTCCATAGAGCAGTCAACTGAGATATCTCTAGAAGAGTCTTTCAAGCGATTTACTGAAAGTTCAAATAGGATGGTGGAAAAATTTGCTCAAGATAGTCTTAAATTCCAATATAGTGTTCCCAATACCACCCTTGAAAATAATGATAGTTTTTATAATCAAGATAATGAGGATAGAATTGGAGGCACTACTTTAGATGAAGATAAATCATTTTCATATTATTATAATGATGATGAAAATAGTGTTAATGAAGAATCTTACGCATATAGGCATAGTGATCAGGAAATGGTTACTCCAGTTGGGCTTCATAATGATAGTACTATTTCTGGTTTAAATCCCAATAATTTGAATGATTATTCACCTATTCAAAAGGACGAGGATTTGACTAGGGATACCACCGTTTTAGACGATGTAGTATTTCCTTTTGATTACGAAGCCGATAGTGGTTTAGAGGAACGGGTTTATTCTGAAAATGATGTTTTAGAGTCTAGAGACTTAGAAACAATAATCTTAGACGAAGAATATAGACCCGTAGAGATGAGTAAAGATGCACTACCTGATAATAATTTAGAAGAATCAATTGACCATTTCCAAGAATATGATGATTTTCATAGGGTAGACTCCTTATGGGTCTAGGAATCTAACATGTGTGTTGAAATCGATTAAACTGGGCTCAATCAACGGATTTTTATCTCAACAGCAAAATATGGAAAGTCACGTGTGTGACCGATTTTAGGAAATTTTAGAGAGATTAAAGGAAAGATTTTCTTCCCAAAGCTTGATATCTATCTAAAGAAGAGTTTAGAATCAAAAGGAAAGCTCAGATACGCATGGAAATTCTAAAACAAGAAATTGCCGCAACTTTGCCGTGAAGAGAAAGGAAGAGATTTTGGAGAGATTTAATCGGTCTTTTTGATATAAATAGATTGGTTGGGTCATTTAGAAGGAGTGTCGAGAGTTTGGGGGGCTGAGAAGGGCTGAGGAGTGAGAAATCAAGACGAACAGAAAGCTTCCTGCTGGTGCGAAGCTGAAGAACACGAAGAACATCGACCCACAGGGAACAGTCGCAGACGAGTGTCGTACTTCAACAGCAGAACCAGTTTATCGTTTATAAACAGCACTTCATTGTAACGGTTACTTTTGTAACGCCAGAAAAGCGTTGCAAATTCGCTGTATTATTGTTTCTCTTCAATAAAAACACTTTTTGAGCCATGAATCAATCTTTTGATCATAATTTCACCATGAAAAGCTAAACCCCAACAATGGGATGACGGAGGAAGCCCTATTTCACGCATGTGGTAATTTTATTAATTCTTTTTATGACTTTTGCATTAAATTTAATTTAAATTATGATTTGAATTAATTGGTTGTCATTTAATTTGATGATGTATGCTTAGCTTAGGTGTTTTGATACATCATGCTTAGGATTTACAATCAATGTTTTGAGAATCTACCTTGGCAAAA
>JAJJMB010001710.1:0-32911 GCA_023531105.1 Papaver atlanticum
TCAACTATATTTTTAGTCAATCAAATCAATAATTAAAAACTAAATAAAAATACGATTCTAGTTTCCAAGCAATAGTATTACTAAACGCTTCTTGATACCAAAGAAGTCTTTAAATTAAATGAAGCGCGCATAAGAGAATTACCTAATTAGGATATTTTTCTCTCAAGTGAGTATTATGAGGATACTGTTAGTAGGCATACCTCACACAAACTAACCGGGTCGTTGGTACATTGTGAGATCCATGTTTCCTTAATCATCCCCTTGAATTCCAATAAATCGTTTCTATCCTACGTCTATCATATAATGTTTATTCACAATAAAATGCAGTGGCTATATGTCTCCAGAGTATATAATGGGAGGCACATTTTCAGAGAAATCAGATGTCTTTAGTTTTGGAGTGTTGATACTAGAAATTGTGAACAGTAAGAGATATAATAGCTTTTATAATCCAGAACAACCTTTGAATCTTCTACTTCATGTAAGTATTTAATCTCGAGTAGATTATTGTGTTATGAAATATTAGCTTACGTATTCGAAATTTGGGGTTTTCAGACTTGGAGACTATGGAATGAAGACAAATGGTCAGAGGTTGTCGACAAGGCTTTGGGTGATTTGTATTCTCCA
Organism: Papaver atlanticum; assembly: GCA_023531105.1. Taxonomy (NCBI): domain Eukaryota; kingdom Viridiplantae; phylum Streptophyta; class Magnoliopsida; order Ranunculales; family Papaveraceae; genus Papaver; species Papaver atlanticum. The sequence goes on from JAJJMB010001710.1 coordinate 625, forward strand.
GCGGAAGTGATGAAATGCGTGCATATTGGTCTGTAATGTATCCAGAATAGAGCAATAGATAGGCCAACCATGGCTGAAGTGGATAACATGCTTACCTACGAAACTGATCGTCCATATCCGAGAGAACCTCCTTATGTATTCCCAATATCATCGGATAATCCTGGTTTTCAGCCAATTCGTTGCTCATATAACAATGTCACTTTCTCTCCAGTTGAAGGTCGATAGGATGCGAGATCCTGATTGCTTTTTTAATTGCATACGAAAACGTATAAGCACATGACAATTGTCTAACACTTGGAAGTACCAATTTCAGTGTTTATTTTAGTTCTTCTGTTATACGAGTTCTTCAAGTTCCTGCATATTTCAGTTAAAGGCTTGTAAGTGAATTTTGTGGATGCCAATGTGCGTTTTCCAAGGACCAATACCGCAAATTGCCATGTAATGTGGTCTTACCATATGGATTGTAATGATATATTTTACTGTGCAACCATTCTAGTCTCATCCTATTGCCATAGAAGAAGCTCCGCCTACTAAACAAAAGTTGGGATCATTGATTTATGGATCTTGATGCAACCTCTATTTATGGTATTCTTAGATTAACGTGTAGACGTGGATGATTTAGGCTTCTTCATCACTTCTGTACGTCGAATCCGTTGTTTTTGATGACTTCATCTCTTCAAGGGACTCGATCTTTAAATCGGGGCTGAAGTTGACCGGGACCCACCTGCTATAAGCGCCCTTCCAATAATGCCACCAGCACCCTTCCCTGGCTTCACATTATTCCCACTCATTTTGGTTTTGCGAGGGGAGGTGGGGGATTCCCCGTGCAAGTCATTCTTCTTTCCATATTCATTTTGGCTTTGCGCGGTGCACCATCCCCTTCCCCGCGCAAACCACTTCATTACTTTTTCTTGTATCTTCACTTTTATACGTCAACATGAAGGTCATACTTACATAAATCCTCATCGTCACCATGCTCACCATGCTTGCATAGACCCTTCTCTTTTAGTGGTGGGGTACCTACATCACCACCACCAAACAGAATGATATTTTGGCAGAGAACTGATATCTGTGTGGTGCAAACTCATTAATACAAATTTTTGTATCGAAACAACTTCACCTTCATTGTAATCACCTTTTAGCCTTGAATCAACAACATCAAGAATCAACCCATCTCTCCATTTCTCCCAAACCCAATCTACTAATACCAATTCTTCTGGCAAAGCTTTCGGTTCAATGGGTCTTCTTCCGCAAACAATTTCTAACAAGAACACTCCAAAGGAAAAAACAATTTCTAACCCAATGTTCCAACCACCCTTGTTGTATCTGGATTTGATTCATGTTCGCAATCTCGCTAATTCAAAATCACCAAGTCGGCGTTCATTTCACTATCGATGAGTAGGATATCGTCAGATTATCTTGTAAACACTTCTAAATAAAGAGTGAACATTAGAATGGACTTGAAAATGCCAAATACGCTGTTGTTGAGTTGCCGAAATCTGCTGACTTAAAGACCCCTTCATGAGATGTGCATGTGTAGATTGAACTAAAAAAGCTTCAGAGGAGGTTAATCTCCAATGAAGAGAATCTCGTCTAGCGGAAGGAATACGGATTTGGAAGAAAAGATCCCCTTCAGGAGGAGAGAACAGTTGATGAAGGCGTATCAGATTCGGTTGGTTTGTGGATTGATCAATAAGTTTTAACTTTTACCTTTATGTTTTGATTTTCATATACTTGATAATTGCCAAGTCTTGTAGCTGGAATAGAAGGAATCCAGTTATGCTGCCAAACCTTGATGCCTTGATGGTGTCCCCTGTTGCCATAATCTAGATGTGATATTTTTTTTTTTTTTTTTTTTTTAACAATTTCTAAACCTTGTAAAATACCTTTCCACACCCAAGTGCCTTGTGATTTAATAGAATGAGCAAGAGGATCCTTATTGAAGAAGTATCTGGCCCGTAAAACTTTTTTCCAAAGTGCAATAGGCTCTCATAATAACCTCATAATTTTTTAAATTTGTTTGCAGAATTCCTATTGTTGCAAGGTGCAAATAATCAGAATTGCTGGATCCCATATTGAGAGCATCGAAATTGCATTACTATGTGTTCGAGATGTAGCTAAAAGCAACACAATGGCACGAATTATTTGCCCTGAATAAACAATTGCATTATCGTAAATTTATTTTGCAACCTCAATGAAGGACATTCAGAGAACACAAAAACTGATTAAACTAAAAATTGTTACACAGAACAATCATTGAGAAAAAATATTATTTCTTAAATTGATTCCGATTACATTAACAAATGCAGGAGGAGCATGTAGTTCCATCACATTTTTAGTATATTCCACCAATCCTAAAAACTATTAAATGGAAATCACATAGCAGAAAGCATTTGGCAAATTCAAATATGCCAGCATAATGACTTATGAGAGCATAAGTAGTTATGGTACGCACTCGAAGATCCTCAGATGAACATCACCTAAATATCTGTATTCTATAGAAAACATATGAAATAGTTTTGAGAGGAGAAATCATTATGCCGAAAATTCATTTGTGTTGTTTTATGTGAGATTGGATTCTCATAAGTGAGAACCATCTCTTCTATTATCATTTGGCAAGAAGAAATCGTCTTCACGAACAGAGCAGTAGATCTACAAAGTGAGAAAGAGAGGTGGAGAAGAGAAGACGGCGAGATAATTGTTTGATGAGAAAAGAGAGTGTGGATAGAAAAAAACTTGTCATGCAACTCTCTTTATATAGTGGGCATTTTGCTAAACCCTAAAACCCAACCGAATCAAGCCCTTCAAGGCCAACAAGCCCAGCCTTATCTGTACTCGTATAGTCATATTAGCAAAATTTGTTAAGAGAACTCTAGTGCATCTTTCATTCTTTCTACCAGTGTCTCTGTCTCTCTAATTTCTGCTGATCAAGTTAGAATCTATTATGCAGCATTCAAGACAATGGGGGTATACCTAGCTTCTATCTGCTAACCAGGAAAACAAGAAAGGTAGACTGAATCTCGAGTCAAAATTGAGTCTAGTCCTATGTGCCAATCAACCTTTAGTGGTTTATGTCATTTATGGAACCACCGATCCCTCAAAAATCCACCGATCCTAGATCAAGGGTTTAAATTTTGTTTACCAAATGGTCTAAATTTGGAATCCTTGAACTGTTAAGTGAACTTATAGTACCAGGCTACTAGCTAATAGCCTGGCCTTGGCCTTGCCCCTAGGGTTTAGAAAGCTGACCACTATATAAAGTTACTTGAGAATCTCTCTTAATCGAATCTCATTCTCTTCGAACAATAACCTTGTCGTCTTCTCTATCCACCTCTTTCTCTGTCTGTAGTGGATCTACAGTAATAGAATAGATAATCAGATATCTCAGTTATGTGAATCCATCGTGAGATACAATTGAATCATTTCTATCATAATTAGTGTCTTTTCCGTGCGTTGCACCGGCTAAGTTAATTTAATTATTATTTGTGCTGAAAATGTAGAGCCAGGTCTTTCTAATTGTGTGAAAATGTAGTATTTAGCAGCACGGGATAGCTGTAGCCGTAACTGAAACAATTGGGGCGAAAATTTAGTCCCAGTTAATTGGATTATTACGTTAGTTGAAACTATAGAGATTGCAGAGTATTAGCATATGGGCCTACCTGTTTGGGACGATCTTTTGCCAATCTTTAGTAAGCACTTTGAAGTTGACAACAGACACGTAGTTTACTGCGTTGCTTGGCCTCATGGATAAATGCTGATCTTAGTAGTTGGTAGGATAAATGTTACATCGTTGGCTAACTCATGGATTAAATCTCGTATAGATATTAATGCAATGATGCTCATACTTTGCTCTTTTGGTATACATTGATAATGTCACTCGGTCCATATGAGTTGTGTGGTATGCTTATTAATATAATCCTAATAAATATATGTCCTGCGGAACCAATTCAAAAATAATACTTTCAACATTTTTCTCCTTACAAATCATGATAAAAGTGTACAATAGAGATAGGTCAAATAGAATTTTATTACAAAAGAAACATGTTACTACTCTGATCATATTATATATCATAGCTCTACCAAAAATGATTTGGGATGCAATTACAACTGCTTTAAGTTTTTAATTAACAGTCAAATGAGGACCAAACAAAAAGGATAATCTTTCTCAGCTGTACACAAACAAAAAGAGCTCAAATGAAATCAGCTGCTTGTGGGATACAAACTGGTCACCTGAATCAAAAAGAAAATTAGAAAATATAGTGTAGCAATAATTGGTTGGAATGAATATTGTCCTACCTGTGAAATCAATAACAAATGGGTACATGCAGGACAGTACCACAGGGAAGGTTAATAAAAGCGATTACCATACTATATAGTCTTTGGTGGTCATAAACTCCAACTCCTCCTCTCAATGCATTTCGCTATGACCCTGCTTTTACGGTCCAACAACTGTACCTTCTCGAAAACCTTAAGAAAACTCCTAAAAGATCTATCTTCAATATACTTGAAAAGAGAATATTTATAATACCTCAACTTCTCACGTAGGTAACACGAAATTAATGTTTTGCAGATAACTTTTCACCAAATCTGTAACATGGGAAACTACCAAAAATGTTAACCACAAAACATACTCAATGAGAGAAAGATGAAAATCAAACAATGCATCTTTACGATCACCAACTAAATCCCACACCCCTCTTCTCATTTCACAATGTAAAGAAATAATGTCACCAGTGTCTCTGAGTACGCGCATACTCAAATGGAACCGAACGTGGTAACTATTATTCACCTCTTTTGGCATGAATTATTTGGTCACATGAACACCTGTTATGTGCATCAAACGGATTGTAGCTTACATTGCAATCGATATGTTTCTTCTCTACAAAAATATGTGTGTAACTACTGGAAATCCAGTAGTACACCCAAATGATAAAATATACAAGATCTAAGACATGGTTATGAGAATAAGATCAAACTCTTCCTTTATGATTGCACACGAAATTGAAACTATTTTATAATAAGTTAAGATGATGATGATACAAGTATGAAGACTCTCAAAAACCCTAACTTACTTTCTCTATACATGACCTCTCCAAATACAAAATATCCAACCCCTCTTACAATGAACCAAGGTCTCTATTTATAGGAAAAACTAAGTAGTGGAGTACAGCTCATTTTACTTCGCCGGCAATCACATAATTCACGTGATTCTGCTTTATACTTCGCCCAAGCAATTTTCAATAAAGTTATTCCATTCTTTTCGCCGATAACTTTTGTAACCTGTCGGTACAGCTGTCCCATTTCTTGCGCAACAATTCATCTTCGTCTGAGACTTATCGTTTTACTTCGCTAATAACTTTCTCGCTTGATCACCTTTATCTCGCTCGATAGTTATTTATATATATTTCGCAGATCTCCTGTTCAGAGTGGATTCATACTTCGTAGATCTAATATTCGTAAAAGTAACTCTGACACTTGATTTGACTTATCACTGACATTCACTCTCGAGGTGGATAAAAGATCCTCTATTTAAGATCCACTTCGTCTATTTCGTTCAACCTAGTTCAACCACGTGGCGAGTAGGATTTCTGTACCTACATTTAACCTTTCCTCGTTCCATTCGCAAGGATTAAGGATGGAAAGAGATTTTTAAATTAAATTTGTAACCGCCACGTCTCCTTAAATCTCGCTTCCACGTCGCCCACGTTCTCTCGAAACCGCTCTCAACCGGTTCTACTTCTTCCACTAATTCCATGACCTGTCATAGCCGGTTACCACTCGGTTTTACTATAAATACTCGATTCCCTTTACTTCTCTTGTTTTTCTCTCAATCTTCATCTTTTACCTGGATGCTGCTTCTGCTACTAGTGTTCTCTTCTGCAACTTTCTTTATTTTTAGATCTTTAAAACCCCTCAATCTTTAAATCAATGGCTCCCAAGAAAATTCCATCCCCAACATCAAACAGAAGGGGGACATTCCCGTCGCATCTCGCCTTGTCGTCCTATATGACAATAGTACATTCGGGACTTGCTTGCATCATCCTTTATAGTGACCTTCTAACTTCTTCTTTAACGTGGTTGCTATTGTCTTGTTCGTCGCTTCCGCATGTCCATTACTCTATGGATATAACGAAGTTGACTTTCCCGACTGTATCTTAAATGCATTGAACAGCATCTTCATGTTTTCTCCCTCAAATTGTTTCCCATTATCAGAGACGATTTGCACAGGAATCCCGAATCTGCATGTGATGTGCTCTAGAATAAAATCATAGACATCACCATCTCGTGTATGCTGCAGCGGTTTGGCTTTAACCCACTTCGTGAAATAGTCTGTTGCTACTATTAAATATCTTAGTTGCTTACGCCCAGTCACAAGTGGTCCCACAATATCTATGTCCCACATGGCGAATGGCCATACACTCAATATGGAGTTTAAGCTCGTAGCTGGTGCGTGTATCCGTTTACCTAATCTTTGACATGCCTCACATATCGTGGAAACATTCTTTGCATCATTATGCATGTGTGGCCAAAAATACCCTTGTTCCTTTGTTTTATGAGCCAAAGATCTGGTGCCACTGTGATTACCAGCATCACCATAGTGTATTGCCTTTATTATTTCAATCCCTTCTTTTTGTGACAAACATCTTAGCAATAGGCCCAAGAACGACCTTCGATAAAGGATCCCTTCTCGTAATTCATAATTCATGGCTTTACCTTTAATTTTATGTGCTTGAAACCTATCTCGAGGTAAATCTCTTTTTTCCAGATATCTGTAAATGGGAGTTCGCCAATCATCATCATCTAGCTCTGCTCCTGCCTCTTCATTTTCTATGAGCATGATCTTAGTATCTTAGTCTTACTTGTTCACTGATGGTTGCATTAGCCGCTCAATTCGAATATGCTTGATTGAGGAGTCAATAATCATTGAGGCTATGAAAGCCAAACCATCAGCATGCCTGTTATTTCCTATGCATACGTGCCTCAAGATTACACTTGGTATTCGTGAAGAATATTCTTTCATGATTTGTAAGTATTTATTCATCGTGGAGTCACTTGCATTATATCTCCCTTCAATTTGCCGGACCACCAATTGTGAATCACTGGTTATTCGTATCTCGTCCAACTCCATTTTAATAGCTATCCTCAAAGCGTGCACCACTGCCTCATACTCTGTTTCATTATTGGTTTCTTTATATTCTAATTGAAAGCAGTAAACTATTCGTGCCCCTCCTGGCGAAGTGAAAACTATTCCCATGCCTCCACCTGAACTGTTTGAAGACCCGTCGACAAATATTTACCATCTTCGTGGATGATTTTATTTGAGTAGGTCCTCTGGGTATGTGCGATCCTCATCCATATCCATTATCTCCTCTACTCCTTCATCTTCTTCCGAAGGAAACTAAGCCAAAAATTCTGCTACTATGTGTGCTTCGTACTTCAGCCAGAATTGATCAATTTAACTATTCCATCTTTCAATTCTCCTTACTCTCTTCGTGTTCTTCAAAACTGATTTTATTGGGACTCTTGTTAGCACTTTGATTTTATGAGTTTGAAAATAAGTTCGTAACTTCTGCGCTGCATACTCTAGGGCTAGTATCAAATTTTCGATTTTTGGATAATTTCTCTCGGCAGAATTAAAAGTTTTACTGACATAAAAGATTGGCTTTTCCACTCTTTCATCTGAGCAAAGTAACACTTCACTGAGGGAATTCGATGTAATTGCGAGACAAATTTATAGTTCTTCTCCAGGTTCTGGTTTTTGGAGGATAGACAAATTGATGAGGGATTCTTTTATGCTCTGCAAAGCTTGCTCGCACTCCTGTGTCCATGTGAATTTTTCTCCTTTCTTTAAGATATCGAAGAAGTGTTTACACTTGTCCGAAGACCTTGAAATGAATCATCCCAAAGATGCTAGCTGTCCATTCAACTTCTGTACATCTTTTATGGTTGCTGGGGATGGCATGTCTAGTATGGCTTGAACCTTAGTTGGATCCACCTCAATTCCTTTCTTCGACATTATGTGCCCCAACAATTTCGCTGATTAACCTCCAAAGATACACTTCGCGGGATTTATCTTCATCTTGTATGCTCTCATCTGCTCAAAAATCTCCTTCAAGTCCTCCACATGGTCTCCCGACTCCTTGGTCTTTACGAGCATATCATCAACATACACCTCCAACTTCATGTGCACCCATTTGGCGAAGATCTTTTCTACCATTCGTTGGTATGTAGACCCTTCATTCTTTAATCCATACGGCATTCCCATGTAACAATATAATCCTCTTGGAGCGAAGAAAGATATGTGTTTTTGATCTTCTTCTGCGAGTGGTATTTGATTATAACCAGAGTATCCATCCATTAATGAGAGTCGATGATATCCTGACGCTTACTCCATCATCTGAGGTATGTTTGGTAAAGGGATGCTATCCTTTGGACAAACAGTGTTCAAATCGCTGAAGTCGATGCATATTCGTATCCCTTTGTTTTTCTTTGGTACTATCATCATATTCGCAATCCACTCTGGATACTTCGCTGGTCGTATAATTCCAGAATCCATCATCTTTTGAAGTTCCTTTTCTATTTGCTTGTGATAAGTGGTTGCTATTTTTCGTATCCTCTGCCTTATTGGCTTGATTGCTGGATTGAGATCTAACTTGTCACAAGCGACTAGTGGATCAATCCCTAGCATTTCATTCATACTCCATGCAAATACATCGAGATATTCATTTAATAAACTTATTAGCTTCTCTTCTTCGTCCACCTCCATCTTCGTTCCAATCTTCACTATCTTTGGTTCTTCGTCGCTTCCCAAATTTACTTCATTCGTGGGTTCTACCGCTGCGAAGTTCATGATTGGTTCTCCGAGTGGGGATGGTTCCTTTAATTGCTATAAGGGCTCTCCTTCCTTTTCGGTAATCTCGCTTGGTATTGCCCATCCTTCTTTTGCTTTGGTCATGTAAGCTCTTCTTCTTTCTTTTCCTCTAACACTCTCTTCCTTTGTTCATTTTTCTTGTTTAACTTTTCTTTGTAGCTATGGACATCCTTTTCGTTGCAATCTCGTGCATCCTTTTGGTCTCCTTTTATCTCGCCGTTCCCGCTTGGCATTGGGAATCGAATTGCTTGATGAAAATTTGATGTTACTCCTTTTATTCTGTGGATTCAAGGTCTGCCTATAAGAGCGTTGTAAGGTGAATCTACATCTACCACACAAATAGTAACTTCCATCCCCAATTCTCCCACAAATATCTTCACAACCAACTCGCCCTTTGGTTTTAATGCCACTCCATTGAATCCGTATATACTGTAGGTGGATGGCACGAGATCGGAATCCTTGTAACCCGAGTCTTGAACGCATGATAAAAGAAAATATCGATCGAACTTCCTGTATCTACTAAGATCATGTCCATCGCCCATGTCTTCCTATCTCTAGTAGGATCATTCTCCCATCGTGAGTGTTTGCCAAAGTTTAAGGTTATAACTAATGGATTTGTATGCAAAGCTCCTCCTTCGGGTGCATCCAGTGCTGAAAAGGAGATTGCCCTTTTTTGCCATTCTTCCAATGGTCCTCTTTTCGCAATGCTGAATATTTCATTCACATCAAAGTCCCTCTTATGCACCCTCTTAAGTACATTATCGTGAAAATCCTGGATGTTCTTCGCGGAATGAATTATAGAGTTACAATTCAACCTCTGTGCTCCCCTATCTATTTCAATTCGATAAACCTGTGCCTGATTTTGGTTGTTGTCATGAGGTGGGGGTGGTGGCAATGGTACTTGATTTTAAAAAAAGTGAGCGAGCTTTCCCTGATCAATTAAACGAAGTATTATTCTTCGGATGTTTCTGCAATTGTTCGTATGATGCCCGTGGAAGCGATGATATCTGCAAAACTCGTGACTCCTACTTCCTGGAGGTGGTTCCATCCCTAAGTTTGGTGGAGAGGGAATTTCTCCAGTCAATACAATCGCCTCCCATACTTTCTCCACGGTCGTATTGAGCCTGGGGAGCTTCACATCCTCAAATGATGGTGCATTTGGTCTTCTTTCTCCATATCTTTGACCATGATTATTCTTTCGCTGACCTCCTAAGTTATTACCTCGTGGCTCATAGTTTATTTGTCTTGGTTCTTCGTATCTTGGATTCTGATCAATCCACTCTTGATCACTGCTTGATACAGCTACTAGCTTCGCTGGAATCACATTTGAAGTTTCTACTTTCTCATACTTTGAGTCGATCTCTACTGCATGTGCCATTCGTGGTAAAAGACGTGATCCTCCTTCTTTTGATGGAAAGGGTGGGACTTCGCTTAATTCTCTCTGCTTCTCTTCCAAGGCTATGTATTCCTCCTGGTACTCCCTCAATTCATTCATCGTTAACGAATTTCGAATTATGAATATTTGGGTGTACAGGAGGTCAGTTGGGATTAGGGCATTCACAAAGGATAAAATAAAATTCTTCTCATCAACTCTTATGGCGAGTTCACTACATACTGTCCTCCATCTCGTCACAAGACCTCGAAGACTCTCTCTAGGTCTTCGCCTTAGATTAGACAAGGTTTCAATTCCCGGCCTCAGCATGTTATTACTTATATAAGTTGTTAGAAATATTCTCTGCAAGTCTCTGAACGAGGAAATTTACTCCGGCAGTCCATCAAACCAAGCAACTGCTTCTCCAGTTAAACTCGCCGGAAAATACTTAATCTAGAAAAGTATATCAAAGGGTTTTGTATCTCTCTTTCTCAATTCAATCTGCAATAAACAAATAGGAATTTGCGAGCCCGATTGAATATAAGAAAAGTAACTTGAACGGTACCAAAGACCAATGTTCAAGGATCAATCAATATCAATCAACAACCAAAGGTCGGATTTACCAATTGATCGATTCAATGCACAACCTGTGATATTTCAATTATATAACAAAATATAATGCGGAAAAGAAACAACACAGACACCTGAATTTTGTTAACAAGGAAAACCGCAAAGGCAGAAAAACCCCAGGACCTAGTCCAAATTTGAACACCACACTGTATTAAGCCACTACAGACACTAGTCTACTACAAATGAACTTTGGACTGGACTATAGTTGAACCCTAATCAATCTCACACTGATTCAAGGTACATTTGCGCTCCTTACGTCTCTGATCCCAACAGGATAATACGCACTTAATTCCCTTAGCTGATCTCACCCACAACCAAGAATTTCTACAACCCAAAGTCGAAGACTTGATAAACAAATTTGTCTCACACAGAAAAGTCTATAGGAATAGATAAATCTGTCTCCTACAGAAATACCTACGAGTTTTGTTCCGTCTTTTGATAAATCAAGTTGAACAGGAACCAATTGATATACCGTACTTATATTCCCGAAGAACATCCTAGAAAAATCAATCACCTCACAATAATCTTAATCGTAAGGTAGCGAAACAAGATATTGTGGAATAACAGACGATGAGACGAAGATGTTTGTGACTACTTTTTATCTTTCCTATCGGAGATTAAATCTCGATCCAATCTTAGAGAAGATAGTAATCAAATACGATAGAAACAACAAGATCAGATTACACAACTACAGAGAAAATAGTTGGGTGTGGCTTCACAATCCCAATGAAGTCTTGAAGTCGTTAACCTACATGGTTTTGTGAAAAACCTAAGGTTAAAGGAGAATCGACTCTATCTTATGCAACTAGTATCACACATGAGGTGTGGGGATTAGGTTTTCTAGTTGCTAGAGTTCTCCTTTATATAGTTTTCAAATCAGGGTTTGCAATCTAAGTTACCTTGTGATGTAGTTTTAAAGTGGTAAGTAAGGTTGTCGTTCACTCGGACTTGTGAAGATTCTAGTTTTTAAATTTAATACAAATATATAAACAATGGGCGAGAGGTATTGGGACTAAGGATTTGGCCAATTCTCATGCATGTGGTTCAATTTATTTATTCTCAACAATAATAACCCAAATAAAATATGATATGGTGACTCTTATTTTTGCCTAAGTAGATTCTCAAAAGATTAGTTGTAAATCCTAAGCATGATGTATCAAAACATTTAAGCTAAGCATACATCATCAAATTAAATGACAACTAATTAATTCAAATCATATTTCAATTTTAAATTAATGCAAAAGTCATAAAAAGAATAAATTAAATTTACCATATGATGAAAATCGACTCCCTCCGTCGTCCCAATGTTGGGTTTTAGTTCTTCATGGTGAAAACACGCTCAAAATAATAACACATGGCTGAATAAGTGTTTTTATTGAAGAGAATGAACTGTAGTTACAGAAGGCCTTTTGCAAGGAAGATAGAAGTCGCTGAATATCTTAAGCAAGTACAGATGTAAACGATAAAAGGGTTTCGTAGTTGAATATAAGACTGCTTCTGCGACGGTTCGTTGTGGGTCAAAGTTCTTCGTGTACTTCGCGACTGTTCCGTGTGCGTCTTATGTTCTTCGTGTTCTTCAGCTCCGCACCAGCAGAAAACAGCAGCAGGTAGCTTTCTGTTCGTATTGATTTATCACTCCTCAGCCCTTCTCATCCCCCCAAACTCTCGACACCCCTTCTATATGACCCAACCAATCTATTTATATCAAAAAGAGCGATTAAATCTCTCAAAAATCTTCCGAAATCTCTTTCTTTCTCTTCACGGCAAAGTTGCGGCAATTTCTTGTTTTAGAATTTCCACGCATATCTGGGCTTTCCTTTTGATTCTAAACTCTTCCTTAGATATATATTAAGCTTTGGGAAGAAAATCTTGCCTTTAATCTCTCTAAAATTTCCTAAAATCAGTCACACACGTGACTTTCCATATTTTTCTGTTGAGATCAAAACCCGTCGATTGAGCCCAGTTTAATCGATTTCAACACCCATGTTAGATTCCTGGACCCATAAGGAGTCTACCCTATGAAAATCATAGGTTTAATCGACCTTAAACTTTTCCAAATCACTACCACCAAAACTGCCAGAAAACAACCTTCACGTTTTTGGTTTCCCGCCCAAATTCAGAATTTGAACGTGAAGGGAAAGGTTACCCCTTATCCAATGGTCGCCCCTTATCCGTTGCTGGAGTCCGCATAACACTCGTCCCTTGGGTTGCATTTATCAACTTTTCGAGCCAATTTCGCCGCAAAAACTTATTTCTCCAAAAAACACCTACAAAGAGATAAAATACTAAAATAAGTACAAAAATGGGTACTAACATTATACACAATAGAGATGAAAATAGACACATAAATGCATCTATCACCTTGGTAACAAAGCATTAAATATTCACCGTTAGATGAAAACCATATTAGATTCAAGCTCATATCTTTCAACCGTTAGATCAAACTTAGCTTGTTATACATAAATGAAATGTACCCTCATTTAGGTTTATGTAGCCGTACCTAAACGTGTACACCATGTTGGCTCAACCATAGTTAACCGTGGTTAGCTATATGAACACTTTCATATCAATCTTATTAATCTTAACCATAACTAGTTCAAATGACTCAAATGAAACTAGTTAAAGAGTTGTTCAATTGCTATATTCTCATAGAAGTATACAAGAACACAATTGAAACAAAATCGGTTTGATTCAGTCGAATCAAATCATGAACATTATAGCCACGGTTTGCAAATAATGCATTCCTTAATATATAAATGTATTAGTTCATGAGAAAACCGACTTTAGAACTTTAACCGCTCAAGTATACAAACAAGTACACATACTTAAGTAGCCGGTCTGAGTTTGGGTTCGCCAGTATGCAAACGGGTACGCATACTTAGTACACTTCCAAAACCCAGCAGAAATTCCCAGATCTATACCCTACGCAAGTATGCGTACCGGTATGTGTACTTGGTACACGGAATTTCACAACTTCAAGTATGCCTACGGGTATGCATACTTTAGTTCCGGTCATGGATCACATACATGCAAGAATGCACACTATGTTTATAATCCAGTGATGGTTAAGTATTTTAAACTCTTATTTCAATCATTGAAACTTTCTTAGAGAATGACAATAGCCGTTTTCACCCACTATTAGCATCAAAGCAATTTTCAAGTTATTGAAATAATCATAACGAAACATTCCAAGTCTACACCAAGTGATTGTATCACACAAACCATGTAATATATTACTCGGCTATTTTCACATGATCAAGATGAACTTGGTTGAAGCGAAAGCTTACCAACACATATTTCGAGAAATATGTAAGCGAGATACACTCAGCTCGAAATCTCAAATGTGTATAATAGAAAACTATATCATAACACGACTTATGTCTCAATATAGGAGATAGAGTAGAAATAGACTTTCCAAGTGATAGATGAGTTTCAGTCTCCGCATACCTTTTTTTGATGAAGTTCCACAAGCTCTCCTTAGTAGTTCTTCGTCTTCAATTGATGAACGCCGTGAAGTCTAATGCTCAACTACACAATCTATCCTTGTCCGAGACATCTATAAGTAGACTAGAAATCAAGACTTATAGTTTTGATCACTAACATTGACAAACAAGCTTGAGATAGAACCGCTTGCGAGTTCGACCGAGCAGTGCTCTAACAGTTACAATTCTTGCATCCGTCAGATTCTTTGGGTAAGATGAGACTGGGATGGTCGGATACAACGTTTGTCTCTCAAAATATTATCCAATCGTCCAAAGCTCAAAAACCCCTTCTGTTTTGTATTATAAATTATTATTTTTGAACTTTAATGTTAAAAGCTAGTGAAGGGAAATGCATATCAGTATGATTGTCTATTAGGACTGAGAACTCTCAAAGTTAATTTTCCACTTCTGTCATGAAACCTGTGTTTGGTGACAGGCTCTTAACATCTTAGTTAGACATGTTTATTTTGCTCTGGTATTTAGCATAATTGTACTAGAGTTTAACAGATTTTTCGTAAGAGTAAGTTCAGTTAAAGAGTAAGGTGGTCGATCTACTATAAGTCTATAAGGTTTTCATCAGTTGAATACTAGAATTGCATATGCCATATGGTACGGTGGATTTAAATTTACTTGGTCTTGGGCCCTATGGACTTGATTCAGTTAGGTATTAGGGTTTAGCTACTGCTATATATAAAGAGAGTTACTTTGGAATCTCTCTCATTCATTCTCATCAAACAAAACAATACCTTGCGGTCTTATCCACCTCTTTTATCTCTGTAGATCTACTACTACTCTGAAATTGAAATTTGAGTCTCCTTGCAAGATGATAGTAGAGATTAATGAGAAACCTCACAACCAACACAATGATTTCTCCTCTCAAAAGCATTTCATTTCTTAACCAGGATTACTGTCTCCTAACATATAGGTGGTCTTCAGGGATATATATCTACAAGGCATCTTGAGATCCAGGTGGTCTTCAAGGGTATATCTGCAAGGCTTCTTGAGATCCAGGTGGTCTTCAAGGATATATCTTCAATGAGTTGCATTCGGATTTCTGAAGTTTCCATCTAAACAACAGTTTGGGAAAATTTAGACCAATTTAACGGTGTGGTATTTCAGTTAAACCGGTAAAAAGATTAAAAATGACCTTCTTTTTTTTTTGGCTCTGAAACTTTACCTAGTCCTTAGTATCCCAGTTGTCCGAACTTTCACCCCTTGTATTAGTTTGATCTCCAGTTAGAGAATCATTTCCAGAACAGATTATAACCGCAATGGTTGTAAGATGGAGTTTACTGCACACGACAAAACAAAATCTATAACACAAAAAAGAAAAACCTATGAGCTCATGTTGTTTCTCGTTGTATTCATCTTTACACAAACAATAATCAGACAAACCTGGAACTAGAGTAATAAAAAATAAATCATTTTTTTTCCACTGGCTCAAAATAATGCAAGTGATATGGCGCCTGTGCATTGATCTGAATAATTACAAGTCTGGTTGGATGTCAAAATCGTAGGAATGCATGTACGATGAAACTGCTAGCAGATTTTTTTTGTGAGTGACAAATAAGTCAGGTAATGAGTTTGCTGACATCTTTTGTTGCACAGCATCACGAGACCTGTGTTGGTGATAGCCTCTTGACATTTCAGCAAGGCTAGATTGTTTGTTTTGCGCCAGTGTTCGCCATAACTTGCACTCCAGTGCTTCTGGTACTAGCTAATACTGGACCTGAGCCACATGAGGCTTGATCAGGTTAGCCCTTAGGCTTAGTCCTATGGGTGCTAATCTAGCAGCTAGATTAGTAGTCCACGTCAGCCAGGACTACTTCATAAGTCCTATGGGAGTGCTAATCTAGAGCTAGATTAGCAGCCCACGTCAGCTGGGACCACTTTCAAACGCTGTTTGGTTCAGCGCAACCAATTTCAGCCGTCAGATCAAACTTTGTGATTTTTGTGAGCGCTGAACCATTCAGCGTAAAGGTGATTTTTGTTGCGCTGAACCATTCAGCGCTTCAATCTCGCTGCTAGTTCAACTGCGAGCACATGCTAGGAGAGAGAACTAGTGTTAACTTTTAGGTCACACTTTTTTTTTTTGAATTGCAACACTTAACTGCTAATCTAGCCCATAGGACTTAGTCTAGGGTTTAGCAAGATCAAGAGGAC
Organism: Papaver atlanticum; assembly: GCA_023531105.1. Taxonomy (NCBI): domain Eukaryota; kingdom Viridiplantae; phylum Streptophyta; class Magnoliopsida; order Ranunculales; family Papaveraceae; genus Papaver; species Papaver atlanticum. The sequence goes on from JAJJMB010001710.1 coordinate 17,144, forward strand.
CAACCACCCACTATATAAATGAGAGTAACTTTAGAATCTCTTCCTTGATCCACCCTCATTCCTCTGGAACAATAACTTGCCATCTTCTCCACCTCTCTCTCTCCGCTCCATAGATCAACTAAGCCTGTCTTATTTTTTGGCTCTCGAAAGTGTGATAATGGAGATACGGGTATTGAATCAGATGTTGGCTTATCATGTGAACCGTAACATACAGCTAGCACACAATTGGAACTATTTTCACACAATGATTTTTCCTCTCAAAAGTATTTCATGAAGTCTCACGGAATAGTGAAAGATTCAATTGGTCTTCTTCTTCCGGATTTTCGCTGTTGTTGACAATATATGAGGGTTATGTGACTTCCACAGAGATGAGACAATATTACATGTCAACTCTACTCTTCCATTCATCGAGAAATTGAAGATGAGGGGTAGGCATAATTAAATTGAACTATATTATACTCCCTCCGTTTCTAAAAAATAGGCTTGTTTGGTTTTCACAAAAATTAAGAAAACCAATCATTATAGCCACTTTTCCATATTTTTTCTTAATCTATCCTTGGCCCCCACTCTTTTGATATAAGAGAAAGGGGGGAGAGAAATAGTCCCCTTTTTATATTAAGAGAGAAAAGGGAGAGAGAGAAATGGTCCCTCTATGGATATACTAGTAAAATCATAATAAATCATAATATTTGACTTTCCACATATGGAAACAAGTATGTAATAGGATTCAGTTTATGTAATACAAATCGATCATGGTTTAGCTTCTGGAATTTGAATGATTGTCATACTATGTGTATGTGTAGCAATTCTAACCTGCAAATTTGATTTCCTATAAAGCTTCCAGGAAAAATACACCAAAAGTAAAGACGTCTAATTTAGAGACTGAGATTGTTGTTGTGTTGATCGCCTAAAAGTAAATGCACTCTAGTTGTGGAACGAGTAATTTAAAGTAAGAAAAAAGTTTCAGATTCCAACATCTTCAGGTAATTAAGAAAACAAAAAGGCATATCGTGATCTTGTATGATTATTGTTAAGGATTGAATAATTTAAAGATGACAGATCTAGGTGCATCTCTGCAACCCAGATAACAGTCTTTTTCTACCAAATTCCTATGGAATTATTCTGAGATTTAACTGGCAAGAGAATCACCAAAAGAGATTGTATCTGCAGCATAAAGTTTACATTCATTGGCAAATAAGTTTATATAATAGTCCTTGACCTCCGGAGTTTAGCTATAATGCAGTGTCACCAAGGGTTGAATTCGGTCATAGACGCTCTGTTAGCATCTTGATTTCAGTAGCTCCAAGTTTGAGATTCAGAATTACTGGTCCGCCAGATGGTTTAAATTGATTTAAATTTATAATATCTTCACCCCAATATCGACATCCATTATTGACGAAAGCATAAGCAATGCAACCACATGAACTTTCGCAAGCTGATTTGCATTCTTTGGTGCCATAGATTAGGGATTTATCAGGCAATTTTGAGGCTGTGATTGATAAAAAAAGCTTCTTTATTTTCAAATTGCAAAAGGGTTTTCCTAGCACACCTTCCAGTTGAATTCTGAAGATTCAAATTTGTAAGCGATCGTGGGACGAAACCCGGCAAACACTCACACTTCCATGTATCCTGGTTATAGTTACCATTAAAAAAAGAAAAAGAAAAAGAAAAAAGGAATTCTTAAACAATAATTCTACAGCTGGAGCAAATGCAAATTAAGAGGAAAGGTAAGTTTAGAATTGTAACACATAAATCATTCTAATTACAAATGATGCTAGCCCATCTAATTTTATTGATTCCTATTACATGAAGTTACATTCTACCACCGATCCGAAAGTTCTCTATGAAATTTCTGTATCCAATCATAATTCGCAGATTCAAGAAGTAATACCACCTTTAATCTACCAAACAACTCTGCATAGCCGAGACACCAATTTTTCAACATCTGAGTTATACCCTAATAAGGAATTGTCTGACTGCATCTTGAATTGAGTCAGAAGATCAAATCATACCTAAAGGTGAAGACCACCAGAATATGTTAGATTTTTAATGGAAGTAATAAAAATAGTAGTTCAAGAAACACCCATTTCTTTTCTTTGTTTATGTATTTATGTGTCGATCCAATTAAAGGCACACATTCATATTATGGTGAATCTAAGTAAGCAAGTAGAGAACGCGTTTCTAATTATTTATCCATACAAACATGTTAAGTTCAGGAAAAAAAAAACATTTACATCCAAATTGTTGAATCCCACATTCAGATATCGGTAATCAGCAAACAAATATGTGATTCCTCTAAGTTGCATTATTATGCGCTAAACAGGAGCCTTCTCTTCTCAAGATACGAATGATGATGTGTTTGGTTTTTCGGATTATTTGCAAAATAATCTCAAGTGTGTATCCTTATTTTATTTTGCAACCCAAATGGATTACCTTAAAAAAAAAAAATGAAGACAGAAATATTACGTTGCTTGAACACAACTGAGTTGGACCAAATGAATATTCAGAGGAAAGACGAATAGCAGATTAAATGATGAATTGTAGATTAAATGAAGAATTGTTACATATAAAATCACTCAAATTCCAGATGCTAACAACCCATTGAAATATACAAAAATATCGCAAAACATAACTTTTCATCCGAGACATAGTAATTACTTGACTGCATTAACGACCTCAAGAACTAAACGATGCCATCAAGACATCATCTAATGGTATTCCCAAGTTGGAGATCTACAGACCACTTAAATCTCGGGATTCATTGTGAGGATTGATTCTCATACAGAACCCATTCAGCCGCTCTACACTTATCTCGTGACCACATAAATCTCCGGAGAAAAGACATGAAATAGTTTTGAGAGGAGAAATCATTGTGCTATATTGAATTGTGAGTTGTATGTGAGAATGGGTTCTCATATAAATCAATATCTCATTTATCTACATTATGAATTTTTAGAGAGCAGTAGATCTACAAAACTCAGAGAGAAAGGATGTGTAGAGATATTCTTCCAAAGTTAGTTTATATAGTTCGTGGATGGTCCTCTTGCAAAACCCTACCACTTAATCTAATGAAGCCCGTCAGGCCCAAGACCAGTATTAGCTATTATGTAGACCATGTTGGAATCTCGCAACAATGAAAAGCACGTTAGATGTATCAAAAATAATATGTAAAGAATTTTATATCAAGACAACTCTACCGAAACAACTTGATGAAGGAAGAATCACAGGTTCAACAAATAAGTTGTCCTTAACACATTAGTTCGTGGGTATACTCGAGATGAGTAATGCTACACCCATCATAGCGAGGATGTGTCCAGGATAAGACTCCCCGATATAACTTGGGTTAGCACAACGCAACTTACCCAGTCTTGAACTTAGCAACATGGATTGGAAGTGAAACCACAGAAAATAAGTCGCTTCTTGTGTGTATTGAAAATAGATTTTCGAGTTGTCTTTATAGGAAAATTAACTTGCAAATCAAACTAGGTTAAGGTTTTCTTATAAAACGAGTTTTGTTTCATGTAAAACAATTAAAACACGAAAAATGAATTTTCCCATAGATCAAACTCTTAAATAAATTATTTATCAAATTAATTTCCTAAAGAAAAAAACTTGCAAAAATAATTTCGAGTCAAAAAAAAACTTGTTTTATGATATACGCGCATATTCTATGGGTAGGGCCATGTATCTCTAGAGTAAAGATGAATTAATTACTTGGCCTAATTATTGTACTAGCTAATTCCGGGCTTGGGCATGTAGAGCCTGATCAATAGAGGTGTAAAACGTGCCATCCCGGCACAGCCCAGCCCACGAAGTCACGTGCTTAGCGTGCCACATGCTGGGATGGGCTGTGCCAGAGATTCAGACGTGATGTGCTGTGCTGTGCTGTGCCATAAAAATAATTGTGTTGTGTCGTGTTGTGCTAGCCCACTTATTCTATGTTTGCTAAAGTAAATATTTTTCTGATATTTTAGTTAGTATATGTATTATTGTAGAAATGAATTAGCATAACGAAAATAAAACGTCAAAGACTGGCTAAAATAAAGACTTTTTTGTGAAACTTGCATGAAATATGATGTATTGGGTAGTATGCATGATTTGGCGTGCTTTCTTCACGTGTCGTGCTGTGTTGTGCCACGTGCTGATGTACCTATTTGTCTGGCACAACACAACACACTAAGCTAACGTTTTGTGCCCGTGATGTGCCAGGTCACGTGCTATGCGTGGTCGAATTTTAATATGCTGGGTTATGCCATAACCGTGCTGGCCCGACCCAATTTACACCTCTAATGATCATGTTGGGAACTTTTAGGGTTTAGCAAGACCACGCAACTGCTGCTATATAAAGAATCTCTCTTTATCCACACTCTTATCAAACAATTGCCGTCTCCATCTTTCTCTTTGTAGATCTATTATTCTAACTCTGGAAAATGATGATCGTGGAGATGAATGAGATCTTCATTTTATATGGGAATTTATCCTCCCATACAACATTCAATTAAATCTATTTTCACACAATGATTTCTCCTCTCAAAAGTATCTCATGTTTTTTTCATAGGAACACAATTATTAATTAGATTACATCTATGCCTGTAATAATGACTTATCCTCTATTAAGTCACTATGAATCAGGAGATAAGTTCGCTGACAGTCCCGATCCCCATACCGGTGAAGTGTCATATGTGCATCTTCAGTTGCTAAATACATTCTGATTGCTTATTTTGTTTCAAGGTTTCTCAAAATTAGAGGAAAAATGGAACTGAAATACATGATCCAGGATATGTTTATGTTATAGGATCAGTTTTTGTAATATGTAATGATCAATAAAGTTTAATGAAGGGGTTTTAACATCTTTAATTATGTATTACAACTTTTCATTTAATCCTCAACTTTCCTCTGAATGTGCATTTGCTCTAGCTAAAAAACAGCTTCAAGAATTTGTGTTCATTTTTTAATGGTAGTTCATCAAGGTTGCAAAATAAGATTAGGATACAACCATACAAATTTGTGAAACTTGTTCCTAAATTTTGGGAACTTAGGAACCAAGATAGGAAAGCTTGTTCCTATAGTTAAGGTTTTTTAACTGATAAGTTTATGTTCTCTATATAAAGGATTATAAATAGAGGTGTATAAACAATACAACCTTGTGGTAAAACCTTGCGTTTAGGTTCCTTGGTCTCTTTATTGGGGAGGTTTGAGCACTATCGTGAAGGTTAATATCAATGTAAGAGAAAAATTTGTAGAGAGAGTGTTTTGATGTTCTAGTGTTTAGGATTTGGGGTTTTGCCCTAAACCAAGTTTCTAGTGTTTCCATGTTTCTCCTCTGGTACTAGCAGTTGGTGTAGAAGGGAACACATGATGATGGTTTGAAGAATATGGTTTTAAATAGTTCATTTCTTAGGTTTCTTCAATGGTGTTCTCGGGTATGTCTTGTTGACTCTTTTGATCTTGTCTTGGGTTGTGGAAGAGCATGTGATGGTCTTTGATTCTAATAGAAGTTTTTCTGGTTGTTTTGGTCGTGGATGTAGCCTATAAATGTGAAATACATATATATGGTGTTGTGGTATTGTGCATGTTTATCTTCTTTCTTTTTTTCATTATGCCTCCCTGTTTGGTTCAAATCACCAATTGCCCTTTAGTGGGAAATTTTTTCAACAATATGGGTACACATTGGTGTTTTGACCAGTCAAAACTTTGATGGTTTCAGTACACGAGTTAACAACATTCCTAGCCACAATTAAATGACTAATTTGCTTTTCTTGAAAGATTTTACAACATCTCTCTTTTCATATGCACCACTGAAGAAAAAATAAAGCAAAGAAGCTCAGAGTTGTTGTTAAAGTTCATCATTTTTCATATCCAATCCTACATAGTTATACTGCTACCAAATTCTTGCAGGACTAGGTTTTTAATTGGAACAACAAACTAGGCTGACTTTGAGAACTGTTGTGAAGAAAAATATGTTATGTTGTTTTATTTTCATTGTCATCACACATGCAACAAATAATATCCTAGTTAGGTAAGTAACTAGCAATTTTACACTTGAAAGGAAGGATATTCTCTACACATTTCCAGAGAAATATCTGGATTAGAGGGAGTAACATGAGTACATATGGATTTATAGAGTGCCAAGAGGGGATTTTTCATCTTATTATTAGATGCATATTTAGATATCAACCTATAAACCGATTTTACTGTAAAATTGCCACCTTTAGTATGAGGACAGATGATTATATCCTTTCCAGTAAGAGGTATTCTGGTATTTAGGATTTTCCTACTATTATCATGGGTGAAGAAAGATTCAACAAGATCTAACTATAAGATCAGAGTATCCTAGTTTATAAAATGATCCAAATAATAAATTGGGTTAGGATAGGATAAGCACAAAGGTGAAAACACATCTTGAATCAAATTATTAGCAAAAGCATTTATATCTTGACCACTTATAACCTCTCAAAAAAAGTTTTTTTTGATAACATCTAAACTAGTGCAGATACTAGTCCAAACCAGGATCAATTATAGACTCTTTATTTTTTTAGATGCAGAGGATAAAAATTACTGAAGTATTTACACTTTAAAATTTTCACCCATAACCAATCTTGTGAGTTAATAAGACGCCAAGAAGTTTTGGTAAATAAAGATATGTTAAACCTATTGAGTTTAAGAAAGCCTAAACCACCATCCAATTTATGGGAACAAACTTTATCCCATCTTTTAAGGTACAAAGATCCCTTGCGAGAGTTCTTACCCCACCAAATATTTCTTTGATCGAGACTGCTCCATCTTATAGATAACAGAGTCTGGAATCAAAAAGTGTTCATATGATAAATAAGGGAAGAATTAAGAGCATTTTTTATTAAGATAGATCTGCCAGCTGATGCAAGTCGTTTACTTTTCCATTTGTCAGCTTTATTATCAAATTGTTCAACAAGGTGATTGCAAGACTTAATTCTAGACCTATCATGGAACACTAAAATGCCTAAATATTTCTTATTAATTTCCACTTTTTTGACATTAAGAGCCTTAACGAGTGAGACACATTGATCAAGATGCAATTTTTTACTGAAAAACAAACAACATTCTGAAAAATAATCATTTTCACTGAAGAAAACCTGAAATATTTAATGATAAACATAATGTTACTAGCTTCTGCGTGAGATACCTTGGTAAAGATCAGGAAATCATCATCGAACAATAGTTGATAGATGTTGGGTGCATTTTTAGTGACTTGAACGCCATGTCTGAAATAAATTTTTTCGAATGTGATTTGTTGAGAAATATTTCATACATAAAATAAAGAGATAAGGTGATAATGAATCACCTTGTCTTAAGCCTCTAAATGGCGTATATGCAGGACAAGGTAGCCCGTTAAGTAATATGAGTATACTTATGGTGCTAATTGAATTATCGGGGGTCTAACAACCACACCAAATATTTCGCTTAGGCAATCTGTATGGACAAACTCTAATATAATTCCAAGAGAATCAACAAGACAGTCAGACTCAATCAATGGAAATATATGCAAGAGTTATATATATGTTTCTTAATGTAATCAGTAAATCAAACAGATAGAATCCGTGAGCCTGATTATTATGAGAAACAACTTGAACGGAACCAAAGACTAATGTTCAAGTGTCACTTAATTTATATCAACAACCAAAGGTTTGATTATCTAATTGATTGAACTACACAATACCTGTGATATTTCAATTATATAGAAAATATAATGCGGAAAAGAAATAACACAGACACAAGAATTTTTGTTAACGAGGAAATCGAAATGCAGAAAAACCCCGGGACCTAGTCCAGATTTGAACACCGCATTGTATGAAGCCGCTACAGACACTAGCCTACTCAAAGTTAATTTCGGATTGGAATGTAGTTGAGCCCTAACCAATCGCACACTGATCAAGGTACAGTCGCATTCCTTACGCCACTGAATCACAACAGGACTTTACGCACTTGATTCTCTTAGCTGATCTCACCCACAACTAAGAGTTGCTACGACCCAAAGTCGAAGACTTGATAAACCAATCTGTCTCACACAGAAAAGTCTATTGAATGGATAAATCTGTCTCCCACAGAAATACCTATGAGTTTTTTTTCATCTTTTGATAAATCAAGGTGAACATGAACCAATTGATACACCAGACTTATATTCCCGAAGAACAACCTAGTAATATCAATCGCCTCACAATAATCTTAATCATATGGTAGCGAAACAATATATTTTGGAATCACAAACGATGAGACGAAGATGTTTGTGACTACTTTTTATCTTGCCTATCGGAGATTAATTCTCGAGAAAATCTAAAAGAAGATTGTACTCAATACAATAGAATACAGCAAGATCAGAACACGCAACTACAGAGAAAATAGTTGGGTCTGGCTTCACAATCCCAATGAAGTCTTTATGTCATTAACCTATAATGGTTTTGGAAAAACCTAGGTTAAAGGAGAATCAACTCTAGTCGCAACTAGTATCACACAGGAGGTGTGGGGATTAGGTTTCCCAGTTTCTAGAGTTCTCCCTTATATGGTCTTCAAATCAGGGTTTGCAATCAATGTTACCTTGGTAACAAGGCATTCAATATTCACCGTTAGATGAAAACCTGATTAGACTCAAGCTAATATCTTTCAACCGTTAGATCGAACTTAGCTTGTTACACACAAATGAAAAGTGACTTCATTTAGATATAGGTAACCATACCTAAACGTGTACACCTTGTTGGATCAACTATAGTTAACCAAAGTTAGCCATATGAACACTTTCATATCAACCTTGTTCATCTTAACACAACTAGTTCAAATGACTCAAATGAAACTAGTTATAGAGCTGGTCAATTGTTTATATTCTCATAGAAGTATACAAGACACAATTGAAGAAAAATCTATTTTGATTCACTTGAATCAATTCATGAACATTATTGCAAAAGATTGCATTCCTTATTATATAAATGTATTATTAGTTCGTGAAAAAACCGATTTTAGAACATAACCTACTCAAGTACGGAAACGGGTACGCATACCTAAGTAGCCGGACTTAGTTTGGGTTCGCCAGTATGTGAACGGGTACGCATACCTCCAAACTCAGTTGAATTCCCGGACTTGAACTTACGCCGGTACGCATGCGGGTATGCATACTAAGTTCCAGGACTTTCAACTAAGCAACCAGTACGCATACGGGTATGCATACTATGGTTCCCAAACTTGGAATAACTTGAAACAGTTAGCATACAAGTACGCATACTGTGTTATATCTAATCATGATCAATTGTTCTAAACTCCCAGTTCAATAATTGAAACTTTCTTAGAAGACCACAATAGCTGTCTCAAACAAACTATTAGCTTCAAAGAAATTTTCAAGTAATCGATAGATCAATACGAAATATTCAGAGTCTACATCGAATGACTGCCTCACACAATTCATGTAAGATGTTACCAGGTGATTTTCACATGATCATCTTTTGACTTTCGTCAAGAATATAAGATGAACTTGGTTAAAGCGAAAACTTACCAACACATATTTCGAGAAATATGTAAGCGAGTTAAACTCGGCTCGAAAATCAAATGTGTATTCGAAGTCTATATAGCTATACGACTTTTGTCTCAAATAGGAGATAGAGTATATAGACTTTTGAGTGATAGATGAGTTCAAGTCTCCACATACTTTTTGTTGATGAAGTTCCACAAGCTCCCCTTAGTAGTTCTTCGTCTTCCATCGATTAACGTCGTGAAGTCTAAAGCTCGACTGCACTTTTTATCCTAATCCGAGACTTAGCTATAAGTAGACTAGAAATCAAGACTTATAGTTTTGACAACTAAACTTGACAAATAAGCTTAAGATTTGTGAGTTCGACTGAGCAGTGCTCTAACACTAATACATTGGTAAATGAGTCCACACTAATTATTAGAGAAGACAAATCTCTTAACAATATCTATTAAAAAAGGATACTCAATTCCATGAAATGCTTTTGACATATCTAGTTTTAAGCCCATGATTCCTACGTTATATTTTTTCCTTGTCATAGAATGGACTAACTCTTGGTCGATGAGCACGTTATTCTATATATGCATGTTTTGTGCATAAGCAGATTGGAAAGGACCGGCCATCTTACATACCAATGGTTTCAATTCACTAATCAAAATTTTGAATATGATTTTGTAACTTGTATTACATAGAGAGATGGGTATAAAATCTTCTTGAGTTACAGGATTGTTAACCTTTCAGAATAACAGAAAGGAAAGTATGATTACATTTCCTTGATCAAATGCTTAGAATCAAAGAAACACTTTGTTGGGAAAAGTATGCGTTTTCGTTTTCTTGGAAATCACTATGATGCGACAAATAGAAAATCAACAAAAAGTAAAAGTTAGAATACTTATCGAACTGGTTGATCGAGACGAGGTAATCCTCTTTCCTTAAAGACAATTTATCCCCATATACGATGCTCACGGTTTTACGGATGTCATCTCCCAAGATACAACGATCACGCCTTGTAGTAAGTAGCACTAAGATATACTCGGCTGGCGAAATGTTGACAATTACTGTGCTCTTAAATGATTTTGACTCTTGACTTCAAAACTTGTTTTCTACTTCTCAAAAACTTGTAAAAAAACTCATGCAAAACAAAACTAAGAGATGGGTTTATATAGAGGTGTTTTTTCATAAATAGGTGACTCGCCATGGCCAATAATGACTCTCCTTAACATCTATTCATGACTAGGTATCTTATGGTGAAAAGGCATAACCCAAACACATCTTGGAGTTTAAATTTTCACTCATATAATAAATTTTAACTCAAAATTCCAACACACTTATCAGTACACGCAAATGAAAAAAAATAGTTAATTAGTTATATTTTCGAATAAAAATCCAATTAACATAACATTTCGTACTTAAATTTATCAATTCAAAATGTTGTGAAGTCATAGGCATTTTGGATAGTTTATGTTATCTTAGCCTAATTAATAATAACGCCACTTGAATACTTCACACAAAAAATAATAATTAATAGTGTCAGACCCCAATACTCAAATTTGGATCTTGCTTCCTCCTCAAAATTAACCACCCAAACTCCATCGCTTCAAGTCAACTCAGATAAATAAGAACTGAAAATGAGTAAATTCATGGAAGATGATCAAGATGTTAATGATGAGATACAAAACTTCATCAAGGTATGGTTCTATGCTATATTATCTTTAGTATATTGTTATTATGTCGTATCAAAATTAATCCCAAAAGGAGTTCTTAGATTAATTTTTCTCTTACCAGTTTTCTATCTCTTCACAGTTCTTCCTTTGTCTCTTAATTCTCTCCATCTTGGTGTAACTAGTGTTTTTTTTCTCACCTGGGTTGGAAATTTCAAACTATTCCTTTCGGCTTTCAATTTGGGGCCTTTATGTGCCCCCTGTGCGGTCGCACACCCTCCAGATCGGGTATGTTCGTCGTCGTCTTCATCAACTGATCCATCAAAATCAATTCTCCTTTTCTTGTGTTTACATTGTCTACCTATCAGACTCAAACCTAACACCTCAACAACACTGCCTAAAACCAAAGAATGCTACCCATACGCGACAATAGGTTTACAAGTCTTGATACTCTCAGGTTTAATAAGAATTTATGATTATAGAGAGGTTTTGCATCCAAATGTAATTTTAGTTTTTTATTACTTACATATTTACATTGGTGCTGAGATTGCTCTAGCCATTGGTGGAGCCTTAGGCGGAATCATTTTAGGACAAGAATTGGAACCACCATTTGATAAGCCATATCTTTCAAGCTCACTCCAAGAATTTTGGGGACGTAGATGGAACCTGATGGTCACAGGTATTCTTCGGTCTACGGTTTACGATCCGGTATGTCGATTTTTTACTCCGGTAGCTGGGAAAGTATGGGCGCAGCTATTAGGGGTATTTTTAGCCTTTGTTGTGTCCGGAGTGGTACATGAAGCAGTGTTCTATTACCTTACGCGTGCGCATCCTACGTGGGAAGTGACATGGTTTTTTGTATTACACGGCATGTGTACAATTATAGAAGTAGTAATTAAGAAGTGGTTGAATACCAGCAGATCCTCCAAGTGGGTGTTGAACCGATGGGTTTCAAGAATTATGACTGTGGGATTTGTTATTGTTACTGGGATTTGGTTGTTCACTCCACAACTCATACGCAATGGTGTTGACACGAAAGTCCTTCATGAGTATAGGATTTTTGGGGAATTTGTAACAAAAAAGTTCCATAAATTTTTGCATTATGTGAATCACCAGCTTAATTAGTACATATTTGGTTGTGTAACAAACTTGTTTGTTCTGGATCGTTTCAGTTTTATCGGATATATATTACTACGTTGCTTTTGGTAATCGAAATTCATTTACAACGTTATGCCACTTTTATGTAAACAATTGAGTGATATTTTCACCATTCTTTAGAATCATTATACACCGTCAACTCCATCACATTATCGATCGATAACAAGGTTAATTGTGTGCCCAATTGTAAGCTTTTCCTTTGTAAGAGAATGAGCCTAAATGAGGATATTTTATTTGTAAAAAGAAGGGGAAAAAATGGTGGCTTGACCGGTGGTGATTCCTTGATGAGATTAATCTTCCCATAAGACTTCTTAGTCTTACAGAGCAAAGAAACGAAAATGTGATGATCCATTTGGGTGATCAAATTGCAGATCATTGTGATTTTCCGTCACATTTACATTTTGGAATTCTTTAATTTTGGAGAAATTTTTTGAGGGGGGCGATTATGGATGGGGCACGGGGGACCAACAAAAAACTACCATTTGTCATTCTTAATTAACTGATTATAGCTAATTAATATTTTAAGCGGTGTTTTAGGATCAAAAATACTAATCAAAAAATTTGGAACCGAAAAGCATTAATCAAACAAGATCAAAAAACATAAAAATCGAAGTTTTACTTTTTACGTTATATTTATCCTTCATCAAACAAGATCCAGTAAACAAAAATTAAAAAACAAAATCCAAAGGAACCCACCAATTTAGTCTTAGAGTTCATTAGATCCAACAAAAAAATTAATATACAGATCATCGAGTAAAATAAAATTGGGAAATCAGGTGAATTATACACTAATTCACCTAGAACTCCAAATTAAGAAGGAACCTATATACTATAGACATAATAGCCCAAATCTTCAAAAGCGCCATAAAGTCAGAAATCAAAAACTCTAGCAATCCAAATCGAACTTGAAAAACAATTTAGTCTTATGAATGAGATTCAATTAACTACTTACCTCGTGAAAGAGCAAACGAAAAAACAAACCCATATTATCAAAAACCCAAAACAAGCATTATAACGTTTTAACTCCATTTCTTCAGATTTCTTTCATTAGTACAATATTTCCCTAAACACCCTTCGTTGTAAAAACTAGAAGACTAGTCAGTTAAGAAACTTAATGACAAATGGCAGTTTATTATTAGTCCCTGTCTAAAATCGCCCCCATCAAAAAAATTCTTTTAATTTGGTTAAAGGGAGAGCAAGCAAAATAATATAAGTTGAGCAAGAATTGTAGTGGACTCATTAACTAGGACCTAATCAATGTATTTCTCAAACTTAGACAAATTTAACTCTGATAACTACGCCCACCAGCAGAAATTTACACCCATCTTTCTTATCTCCTAAAAACCCTCCTAAAGTCCAATTGTTCATATAGGCCTCTTTACACCAAAACTATGCTGCAACATAGAGGTGTTGCCATTTCATAATCTGTGTTCTCTGTGTAATAAGGAAGCAGAAAGCATTGAACATTTGCTCTTGCACTGTGGGTTTGTTTGCTTAATCTGGAACTACTTCACACTCTGCTGCAACATTTTATGAGTTCAAGCTGGTGAGGTAAGATTTCAGCTGTTCGCATGGAAGATAAAGTGTGGTCTTTAAGGTGTACATTCTTCAAGTTCAATGGTGAGGTAAGATTTCAGCCCTTGGCATGGAAAATTAACACATTGAATGGTTGCCGAGAAACGCGTGGCCCGTTTACGCTGTTCTCTGGGGAACATGGAAAAGATAGAAACTGCAGAGCTCATGGTGCTAAACATATAATACCTATGGAGCTCAAATTCTGACACTATCAAGAACTTTCCTATATCTCTAGTTTTATTACGATGCGAGAACATTATAATGTTGTAATTTCTTTGTAATGAGCTTTGCTTAGTCTGCTGTACATATTTTTTCCTTGCCAATAAAGCCTTTCTCTTCCAAAAAAAGAAAGAAAGTGCTGTCAGACTTTATCTTAGGGTGTTTGAAATCTTAAAGATTGAGCAAGCTGATCTTTTAATTGGACCAATGCCACCCTAACCAAAAGAAACACCAAATTGTCAATTTATTTGTTGGACATTTTGACCTCTGAGCCGTGGAAATCAAAATCCAACACCTCTACAGAGATATGGAAATGAGGCAGTTCCAAGATGAAGGAAAGAATCTCTTTTTGCGCCTCTTATACACCTGCAATTGCAGATTTTTAGGCTGGGATAATTAGAGGCACTTAATTGATGATCATTAGAGCAAGCCCTATGGATAGCTAAGGTATGCTACAACACACAACGCAGCAAAGCCTTGGCTATAAAAAAAAACATCCATTATGAGATGGTAAAGACATATCCAAGAAAACACCACCACCACAGTGTTGGCTCTCACCTTTTGATCCATTACTTGGGCAATTTCCAATCTCCTAGCATCACCCACGCAATATTTAATAATTGAATAATTCTTCTGTTGAGTAAAGTGGCTGAAAGTAGAGTGACTGAGCAGTGTCAGTTCACGTCCTCCCCCCTAGTAAGGAGAAACAGTTGTAAAGGCACTCATGATTACTGCTGGAAGGTATGTCTAATAGGCTATTTAGCTTTGAAACTACTAAACTTTAATAAGATACCTTAATACATTAACAAGCTTCCATTAAGAAAATGTAGTAGAAAACACTTTGACCACAAGAAGAAGGAAGAGTTACAGAAGTGAAAACTGCAGACAGAAACCAAAGAGAATCAAGAGAGTTGACTTGACGAGATTTATATTATTTTGGCAATAGCTCACCCATGTGAAATCGAATTAGTGTAAAATCGTTAACCAGCATGATCCTAAATGGAAGCATTGTTATATTTCATACCATGCATCCATGAAGGAATCCAGTTCTTTATAAATAGTGGTAGAACAACAGGAACTTAAATCATCAGTTCATTTCACAGTTTTCAACTATTTAGTTTGTTTCAATCTAGATAATTGAAACAAACTAATATCATGGCTAGAGGTAGGATGCAACTTGTGGGTGCATCTTTTTTGATGTTGTTAATGATTGGGGTAATTGCAGAAGCAGCAAGAACTCCGCCCGGAATCGCCAACAACCCTCCTAACACTGCTACATGTCATAATACGGCGTACAAGGAATGTCACAACTTGGTTCATGTTTGTCCTAAATTCTGTGATAATGGTTGTCATGTAAACTGTCGATCATGCAAACCCATTTGTGGACCTGATGATGGATCATCCGATGGTCCTCCAGAAGACAGCACTCCTCCTCCAAGTGGTGATGACAAAGGCAATGGCAAAGATAAAACTCCTGGTAAACCTCCAGTTACACCTCCTTCTGTGCCAACTCCTTCGCCTCCAATTTACCCAACACCTCCCACCGTGCCTACACCTTCACCTCCTGTTGTCCCTACACCACCTACTCCTTCACCTCCCGTTGTCCCTACACCACCCGCCGAGCCAATTCCCTCACCTCCAATTACACCCACACCACCTTCTGTG
>JAJJMB010001710.1:32921-47176 GCA_023531105.1 Papaver atlanticum
CCTCCAATTACACCCACACCACCTTCTGTGCCTACCCCATCACCTCCAGTAACCCTAACACCTCCCTCTGAGCCAACTCCCTCACCTCCAGTAACACCTACACCACCAGCAGAACCTACTCCTTCACCTCCAATTTACCCCACACCTCCAACTGTGCCTACTCCTTCACCTCCGGTAACACCTACACCAATTCCTTCACCACCAGTGACACCCTCCCCACCTTCGGAGCCAATTCCTTCACCTCCAGTTACACCTACACCACCATCTGAGCCAGTTCCTTCTCCTCCAGTTACACCGACACCACCTTCGGAACCAACTCCTTCACCTCCAGTAACACCAACACCGCCCTCCGAGCCAATTCCATCACCTCCAGTAACACCAACACCACCTTCTGAACCAACTCCTTCACCTCCAGTAACACCAACACCTACACCACCTTCCGAACCAACTCCTCCATCTCCTGTGTACCCCACACCACCTTCTAGTCCTACACCTACGCCTACGAGTCCATCAACTCCACCAAGTTCAGATGTTTCAGCGAAGAGGAGAGTGAGGTGCAGAAACCCAAAATATAGCCAGTGCTACAATGTTGAGCATGTTTGCCCTGCTGCCTGTCCTACTGGTTGCATGGTCGACTGCGTAACCTGCAAACCTATGTGCAGTAAGTTTGCCAAACCACTAAATGATATTTTGATTACCAACTATATAGATTTACTGAATTAGTACATAATATCATCAATATTTTTCTACATAAATGTGATTAATGAATTATTTGTGATGTGCACAGCCTGTGATCAACCTGGAGCTGTTTGCCAAGATCCACGATTCATAGGTGGTGATGGCAATACCTTCTACTTCCATGGGAAGCAAAATCGCAATTTTTGCCTGCTTTCAGATTCTAACCTCCATATAAATGCCCACTTCATTGGTAAAAGAAACCAAAACATGAAAAGAGATTTTACCTGGGTCCAAGCCATTGGGGTCCTCTTCAATAATCACAAGATATATGTCGGAGCTCGAAAAACAGCAATGTGGGACGATTCTGTGGATCGTCTAGGACTCTCCTTTGATGGACAACCAATCTACTTGCCTGAATCAGAAGGTGCGAAATGGCAATCAGAAGTTGACCCAAGTGTCACCATAACCAGGTCGAGTGTGGCTAACAAAATAATCGTCGAAGTTGAAGGAAACTTCAAGATAACTGCTAATGTTGTACCCATAACGGAAGAAGAATCCAGGGTTCACAACTATGGAATAAGTAAAGACGACTGCTTTGCTCATCTTGATCTGGGCTTCAAGTTTTACTCACTCAGTGACAATGTAAATGGTGTTCTAGGACAAACTTACGCAAACGAGTATGTGAGTAAATTGAAAATGGCCGCTACTATGCCTGTCATGGGAGGAGACGATAAGTTTATTACTTCAACTGTCTTTGCAAATGATTGCAGTGTCGCTAGATATACAGGCATTGGGTCTTCTAGCAGAGGATTTTCTTCAGAGTACGCTAGCGTAACTTGCAGTAGTGGAATCGATGGACGTGGTGTGGTCTGCAAAAGATAGAATTATCATCATCCGTCAAAATGAAGAGAGATTGATTTCAACTGACTCAAGGAAAACTTTTTAAATTTTTTGAATAAGACTTCAGATATTAAATCTTGTACTATAACTGGTACATGACTATATATTTGACATTGCTTTTAACTTATTGTAATTGGTGCTATTTGATCTTATTACTGGAAATGAAATAATAAATTGCCATGTTATTTTCTACCTGTGCAAGTTATTCGTTCTTTTTCATTTTCTTGAGTTTTCAGTGAGTGTACTACAGAAAAGAGTAAAGGACGAAAGAAAAGAAGATGAAAAATGATTTCCTCAGGAGAATTTAAGTAGGTTTGTTACATGTTTGAGAAGAAATTAAATTATGTTCTTAGAACTCCAATTCGTCGAATTCTAGATATAGATAGATAGATTAAATGGGCAAGCAGCTAACCCGACAGTCTGTCACTAATGCAGTGCAAATCAGCTCATTCCATAAAAGTATTTATTACCTAACAAGACTCCTGGTAGATCAAATACACCCAATTTACCCAATCAACTCATTCCCTAAAAATATTTATTACCATCCACATTGTTTGCATAAGCGAATGTGGAATTAGCTCAATCAAGGTAATACTAAAACCTTCCTGGAGATGCTTACCACATTTTCGGCATACCCAAACTACTAAGACGCGAATACATTGATTAGAAAAATTGTCAAATGCCTAAATATTCAGTAGAAGTAGGAAGGAAATCTGAAACGTGAAGCATGTATATTCATCCTGCTAATCGTGATCCTGCTAGTTATAATGTTCACTTCAGTAATCAGTTTGAGAAAATATACTGAATCCTGGAAAATTTAAGGCCTTGTGGCTTAGAAGTATCAAATCCACAGAAGAACAGAGTAATTAAACATGCAAATAAAATGGAGCATATGGGTCCTTAAAATTGTAGTTCATTATTACCATAAAGTATTTTCAAAACATAAAAACATCAATTTCTATTCAAGAAAATCAGTAAGTATAAGAAAACGGTTAAGCTAAGGTTAATAAGTAGAAATGAGCAATAGACAGTTGTCTAAAAATGCCCACTATCTAATCAAACAACTTTTGATATGACAAAGAGAATTCTCAACTACAAGAAGGAAAGAACACCAAACGGAAGGTAAAAGGGTCAAGAAAAATAAGGTAGAAGGTGAAGGAACAAGTGTTGTCTGCAACACGTTGTAAAGGGCAAATAACCTCTCAATCAAAATGCAAAACAAATACAAGAAGACGTTGATGATGTGTCTAGAATCCAAATCAACTGCTAAATCGTCATCATATATGTTCAAATATTTGAATTAAAAAACAAGAGAAACTAGTATATCCAGGTATCTCTATTCTCTACAAACGCACACAGAACCAATGTTTTTGGATAGCAAAAGCTATAGAACATAGATTTGTGATAGAATGAGGGATAGCACCATGCTGCTCTTTTGTATGTTTTTCTATAGTGATATGTGAGCTGGAGTCATAAATGATAAGTTTGAGATTATACCATATCAAACAGTAATGAGATTGTTTATGTAACACACAGTTCCGATATTAATATTATAAGCTGAAGTGGAGAGCCTAGCAACAACTAGAGTTATGTTTATTATCCTTCCATGAACACCACAAACTAGTGCAGGATCATGTAGCAATGTTGGCCGAAATGTGAATAGAACAGGCGAAGAGCATAACACTAAGAGAGTAAGAGGCAAAGTATGATCTTATGCAAGTATTGCCATTGGGACAATCAAGAAATGTGACACACTATAAACCCAGTTATCCTACAAGAAAATATGTTAGATGCCATCATTAAACAGATCTTATCAATCCTGGCTGTTGGGGAAAGTTTTATGAGGTTATTTAGAACAGGGTGACATTTTCTATAGACACGGATTCTATAGTGGATATAATCCTCAATGTCCCCCATTAATGACCTTTACCTTGTGTTCAGGTGAATTAATCTAAAGTGGACATAATACGTACGAATCACATACTTCAGTGGGGAGATATATGCAAAGCATACCTGGTAGAGGAAACATGGTACTACAGTGGACACATACCAACACTAAAATATACATATAATTCATGGATTTCGATAGGAGGACCACTGCTGAGCATTTATGTTTATTATCTTTATTCATAAATCCATTTATACCTTTCCCCTATCTTCTGCTTTTCAGACTACAAACAATCCCTAATTTGGGGTATTTTGAACTTTTTTAACAAAATGACACTATTCCCATCATTCAATAAAACACAAACACCACTCCCAGGAACAAAATTGGTTCCAAATTCTATACCCTTTAAATAAAACTTGAATTTGTCGTAGGAAATTAAGAAATCATGCTCCATGTTTGATGTACATTCATAAAGAAGAGAATCTAAACACCTTATTTCACCAATCGGAAAGAGTGACAAATTACAAATACGGAACCCTAATTTAATTTCCCCAAACCAAATTAAGAAATCGCGCAATCATTACGACCTACCTAAATTATGATTATTTCAATCAATCGACAACAACCTTGATCAAAAAAGTAACCAATGGAATTAGGGCATAAGAAACTTTTGAAAACTAAAATTAGTATGGAAGATGACTACCTCTAACGCTGCACCAACAATTGACAGCCTTAAATCATAATTTAGACAAACCCCAAAGATTTCTCAGCTGAAATTCTTGTGTTGTATGGAAAGAACATGACTTCCATGAACTGTGTAGTGCAGTGGAGGAGTGAGTTGAACGAGTGAACTCAGTGATTCTGTGACGTGAAAGTGAAAGAGGTATCAAGTTAAGACTCTCTCTTATAAAAGATCAACGGCTGAGATGATGGATAAGGTAAGGATCAACGGCTATGAAGGGTGGTACAGAGCGAGAGCGACAACGATTCACCCACCACTTTTTTTTTTTTAAAGAAACGCTAATGATCCCCTCAACTGTTGGTAACAACCAAAAAGGAGGCACAGACCGGTACATAGAGTCATTGTTTGTTTTTGCCCATTGAGCTAGCTCATGAGCCACAGAATTACAAGCATGAGATTGAAAATTAAAGATACAAGCCACTAATTTAGAAGAAAAAAATTGAATGTCTTTTAGGTTAACATCCGTACGAGAGTCTCCATCAAACCAGACAGCTGAAAATTGATCAATAAGAGTCTTCGCATCACTTTCAACGATGATATGAGTTAACTTATGTTCCAAGGCTTTTTTCAGAACTGCCCAAAATAGCTCTGGCTTCAGCTTCTTCAACAGACTTTACTTCAAAAACCAGGGAAGCACAAAAAGAGGCTTTGCTTGAGAAATCCCTCATCACATATCCTGCACCATTAGCTCCAGTAATGTCATCATTGGCACCATCAGTGTTACACTTTATCCATCCAAAAGAAGGGGGCATCCATTTATCACATAGATTGACAGGGGTAATGGGAGAAACAGTAAAGCAGGGTTTCCTTGTTAGAAGCATGGCTCTGGCTCTAGCTAAGACTGCTACATGAGTTTCTTTCAGGTTTTGGAAAATGAGATTATTCCTACTAGTCCAGAGAGACCACATGATAGTAACAAAGAGACACTGGTCCTCATCAGATAGTCTAGACACGGGGTCAGTTAAATAAAACATTAACCAGTCGATGAAAGATTTGTTTTGAAAAAAATGAGTATTCATGAAAAAATCAGATAAAAACCAGACACGGCTGGCAAAAGGACAGAGGACCAAAGCATGCATTATGGATTCTTGAGGGTCATTACACCTAGCACAATCAACATTATGCATGGGCATTCTAGTATGCAAAACAGTTCTAGCAGGAAGAGCGTTTCCAGTAGCTTTCCATGTGAATACTTGGATTCTGTAAGGAACCCTAATTTTCCAAACACGCATCAAAAGATTTTTACAAGGGGAGGGCCTAAGACCTCTGAGTCCCATGTAGGAAAATTTAGAAGAAAACTTCTCATTCTTTGAAAGTTCCCAAGCCCTCCTGTCAGGAGTGCATAACTAGCTTAAGGGAATAGTGATAATCTTCTTAATAGAAGCATTATCAAAGTGAGTGTTTAATCTAGACATATTCCAAGTTCTGGTAGAAGGATTAATAAAATAAGAGACTTTAATGTTAGGGTTAGGTGGGACTAAGGGTTACGTGTGGCAGTACCCAAAGTAGGGATCCATTTGTCACACCAGGGGTCAGTGAAATGACCATCCCCAACAATCCAGGAGATTAAAGGCTTCATGAGTTCTTTTATAGCATGCAAACACTTCCAAGTCCAAGAACACTTGCTAATACACTTGGAAGTGGCTAGCATATGATGTGATTATATGTTGTTGTAAAAAGTGATAAGTAGAGTTCGTTCAACTCGGACTTGTGAAGATTCGAGTTTTTAAATTTAATAAAAATATATAATCAAAAATTATAAACAATGGGCGAGAGGTATTGGGACTAAGGATTTGGCCAATTCTCATGCATGTGGTTCAATTTATTTATTCTCAACAATTATAACCCGAATAAAATATGATATGGTGACTCTTATTTTTGCCTAAGTAGATTCTCAAAAGATTAGTTGTAAATCCTAAACATGATGTATCAAAACATTTAAGCTAAGCATACATCATTAAATGACAACTAATTAATTCAAATCATATTTCAATTTTAAATTAATGCAAAAGTCATAAAAAGAATAAATTAAATTTACCATATGATGAAAATCGACTCCCTCCGTCGTCCCAATGTTGGGTTTTAGTTCTTCATGGTGAAAACACGCTCAAAATAATAACGCATGGCTGAATAAGTGTTTTTATTGAAGAGAATGAACTTTAGTTACAGAAGGCCTTTTGCAAGGAAGATAGAAGTCGCTGAATATCTTAAGCAAGTTCAGACGTAAACGATAAAAGGGTTTCGTAGTTGAATATAAGACTGCTTCTGCGACGGTTCGTTGTGGGTCGAAGTTTTTCGTGTTCTTCGCGACTGTTCCGTGTGCGTCTTATGTTCTTTGTGTTCTTCAGCTCCGCACCAGCAGAAAACAGCAGCAGGTAGCTTTCTGTTCGTCTTGATTTCTCACTCCTCCGCCCTTCTCAGCCCCCCAAACTCTCGACACACCTTCTATATGACCCAAACAATCTATTTATATCAAAAAGACCGATTAAATCTCTCCAAAATCTTCCGAAATCTCTTTCTTTCTCTTCACGGCAAAGTTGCGGCAATTTCTTGTTTTAGAATTTTCACGCGTATATGAGCTTTCCTTTTGATTCTAAACTCTTTCTTAGATATATATCAAGCTTTGGGAAGAAAATCTTGCCTTTAATCTCTCAAAAATTTCCTAAAATCGGTCACACACGTGACTTTCCATATTTTGCTGTTGAGATAAAAAATCGTCGATTGAGCCCAGTTTAATCGATTTAAACACCCATGTTAGATTCCTAGACCCATAAGGAGTCTACCCTATGAAAATCAGAGGTTTAATCGACCTCAAACTCCTCCAAATCACTACCACCAAAACTGCCAGAATGTGTTTATATTTTCCCGCCAAAAACAGAATTTGAATTTTGAGAAGAAAGTGACCTCCCCCTATCCAGTCCCGGTCTGTGTTTAGTAGCTTCTTGGAAATGGGTTACCCCTTATCCAAAATGAGAGTCCGAATAACAAATGTCCTTCCAGGTGTCTTTAACAACTTTTTGAGCCAATTTCGCCGCAAAAGCCTATTTCTCCAAAAACACCTACAAAGGGATAAAATACCAAAATTAGTACAAAAATGGGTACTAACAATATGCACAATAGAGATGAAAATAGACACATAAATGCGTCTATCAGCATACAATTTGGATTTTCTAGAATTCTCCAAGCATTCCTAGCCAGCATAGCTAGGTTATTTAAATCAGCCTTTCTAAATCCCAGACCACCTTCTGCCTTGGGGGAGCACAGAATATCCCACCCTAGCAGATGCAGTTTCCTATCTTTAGGATCTAAAGTCTCTCCCCACCAGGATTTACAAAGATGGGAATCCCATTTGCTTACAATGATGTTTTGGGAGTAGGAAAGCTCTCATTTGAAAAAAGGGATGGCTTGACCAATGTGTTTAATCAAAGTAATTCTAGCAGCTTGAGACATGAGCTTAAGTAGCCAGTTAGAAATTCTTGCATCCACAGCTTGGAGAATACCCAAATGGGTTTGAATTTTAGAAGCTTGAAACACAGTAGGAGTGTCAAGATATTTTTATCCAAAATCCCTTTTCTTAATCTCTAGAATGTTAGCAAGTTGAGCTTTACTATGTTTAGGAATTCTTCTACTAAATAAGATACCAGACTTATAAAAATTGATTTCTTGGCCAGAGGCCAAGCAATATTTTTGAAGGTAATCTTTGATAACTTGAAAGTTTTAAACAGTAGCTTTAGAAAACAAAAGAGAATCATCAGCAAACAACAAATGTGTCATTTCTGGAGCATCTTCACACACTTTGATGCCTTCCAAAATTCCTTTCTTTAAAAGACTATCAATGTAAGAAGAGACAGCTTCGGAACAAATGATATAAAGATAGGGGGATAAAGGATCCCCCTGTCTAATACCTCTTTTAGGTTGAAAAAACCCAGTAGGGCTACCATTGAGGAGGACAGAGTAGGAAACTGTAGAAACACACCGGTTTATGAGTATAATCCAGTGGTTAGAGAGACCCATTCTGGTCAAGACACTTTCAAGAAAGGACCATTCTGACTTATCATAGGCCTTAGACATATAGAGTTTAATGGCAGCAATTCCTTCAACTTTTTCATTGTGATTGACATCAAATATATAGCCTCATTAGCTAGCAGAATATTATCATAAATACTCCTCTTAGGAATGAAGGCACTTTGGTTTTGGGAAATTATGTAATTCATGAAAGGTTTAAGTCTATTAGCAAGAGTTTTTGAAAGAATTTTGTAAATGAAATTGCAAAGTCCTATAGGTCTATACTGAAACACAAGTTCAGCAAGAGGAAGTTTAGGGATAAGAGCAATATTGGTATGATTAAAGACTTTAGCAATATGCCCTGTTCTAAAACTGGTTTGAGTCATTTCAATGACAGCCTCCCCTACAATATCCCAGTGTTTCTGATAGAATAGACCTGTAAAACCATTAGGGTCAGAAGCCTTCTTTCCCCCCATTTGAAAAACAGCATTCTTTATTTCCTCAAAAGTAAGAGGCAAGTTTAGAAGGGAATTATCCTCAACTGAAAATTTAACAGGGAGATCAAGAAGGATTTCATCTTGAAATTGCTGAGGGTGAGAGGAATACAGATTTTTGAAATAATTTATAAAGGAAGTTCTAATACTCAATACTATCTCTATCAGTTAGAATAGTATTTGAGGAATCCTTAATCCAACCAATGGCATTTCTTTTCCTCCTGAAGAGGGTAACTCTATGGAAATAGGGTGAATTTCTGTCACCTTCCATGAGTCATACCTCTCTAGACTTATCCTTCCAAAAAAGTTCCTCTAAATTGTGGAGATATTCCAATCTAGCTTTGAGTCTAGAGGTAATGCTAGAGTCAGTAGGATTAGAAATCTGAACATCAGCCAAATCTTTTCTGATGGTAGATATATTAGTTTGAATACTACCAAAAGAAGATTTATTCCAATCCCTAAGACCTCTCTTGGTACTTAAAAGCTTAGCTTTTAGTTTGTAGGCAGGAGAACCCACAACATTAACGGTCCAAGAGTTGGAAAATATCTCTACAGGTAGGATCTTCAATCCACATAGCCATAAAGTGGAAAGGTCTAGGCATGCAAACATCCTCATAATTGAAACATACATGCATGGGGCAATGATCGGAAGAATCTCTAGGTAGGTTGTTTATGTTAGAGCATAGCTCGGTTGAACCCACCAAGCGTTGGTATGTCAAGTTTGGTTGTCATATTTTAGTGAATCAAAACTCATTTAAAGAGTCGTTTAATTATTTACTAGAGTCAACTTCGTATAGGTTAGCTAGAAAGTTACTAGGATATGAGACTTACAAGTATTACGTGAAGACTTGAAGAATGTGAAAAAGTAAAGAGCTACCAAGGGACGGTTTTATACCCCTTGGTTAGTCCCTCACCTCTCCATAATTAGGTTTTATTGCCTAATGCTCAGACGAGCTCTATTTCAATAAAATGATTAAACCAGCATTTAATCATCCTTTCACCAACTGGTCAAGGACTTTGGTGCATGCTCACTTGAGCATCTGGTCGCTACATGGTCGGCCATCATCCCATGTAGCCGGTCCCTCTCTCACTCAGTGATTGATTTTCAGTAAATCAGCAATCGATCAAAATTAGGGTTTTGAACTGAATGCTCTGCAAATCATAATTCTGAGCAAGTTCAAGCACTAATAATTTTATGTTGATCCAGCAATCAACATATTGATTAATTATATAATATTCGGTCTAGTTGCTAATATTTTTAATTAATATTTTATTTGGTCATGCTACCAAGTTCAAACGAGCAATATTTGCTCAGACGAGCAATACTTGCTCAGGCTATCAATATCGATTCAACTATCAATATTCAGTAATCCATTAAACGAGCAATATTTGTGTAGCGCCCCCAAAGCTAGCAGCTGACTAATCTAAGAGATCAATTAAATAAAGAGGCACTAAGGATCTAAATCATATACTTAAGCACTCAATTAAGAAATCTGCTACAAAACTTAACCCAAAAACTAGCCTCGCTCTGAAATATATATATACAAGAACTCGTCTCAAATGATACATATACAATAGTTTTTTGGTTTACAAATAGAATATACAACATAATAAACATAACAGGAGTTAACCAACTAACAGACTCAATTCCTCGAAGCTTTCGCTGCGCAACTCTGATATGTCTCTGAAACTGAAAGTGGGAATGGGTGAGCACATCATCCTTCAAAGGGGTGCCCAGTGGAAATAACAACTAACTTTCAAGTAATCATTAATATGATTTGAAGACAATGCGGGTTTTATTGAAAGTCGATAATACACGGAAAGACAGTAAAACATATTGTAGAAACTTTTCCAAAGCAATTTAAAAGAACAATAAGCATCCATAAAGAACAGTAAACATCCATGTATGAGATGTGTGTTGCCCGCACATAAAGGAAGAATAATATTGAGGTGTATCGCCCTAGCCATAGATAATATTGCGGTGTATCGCCCTAGCCATAGAATACTGGATATAAAGGAAAAATAATATTGCGGTGTATCGCCCTAGCCATAATAATATTACGGTGTATCGCCCTAGCCATAGAATACTGGATATAGTGTGGGCACACATCTCATACCACACAAAGATATGCATGAATTTCACAATATAAAGATTTGTAAAACCATAATGAATCAAAAAAGAGTTCGTTATCGATTCCCACCTCTTTTGATGACAAGCCTCGCCTACCTCGAGATCCACGATCCACTGGTTCATCCTTGAATCGATCGTTGTTAATAAAGATCAACTGTTAATCATATAAGCACTCTAAGAGTTTAGCCAAATGGCTCAGACAGGGCTCATAACATAATTTCACACAAGTTCCAGTTATAAGTTAAGTGAACTATTTAATGGTTCTAATCCCATTTATTGTTTTTACACCTTTCATTTTCTACTTTAACTCATTTAAGGGTTTATTAATCCAATTAGGTTGTTTCTCTAGTCCATTCGATAGGTCTTATGAATATCTACAACTGTGTAAAAGAAGCCGGAAGCTAATCTAGACCATAAGTGGTCCAAAAACTCGAATAAGGTTTCTATCACTAAGCCCAAGCCCGTTGGGCCTGACTCTGTCCGACCCATTAACCTATTTGACTGACCCATTGGGTCGACCCACTACCTACTTGGTCTGACTTGTCTGAGTCATATAACTGACTCATCTTACTCGCTGGCTCACCGAGTCGACTCAGACAATTTAACAAACACATGACAGGCATATAACTACTTGTACACAGCACAAGCACCAATGTTTCGGGGTCTATAAATTTCTCAATTTTTATCCAAATGAAGCTACTAATGTCTCGTTAGAAATATGACAGTTTCCTATACAACTTTGTAGTTACGACCGGAAGCTAATTCCGACTGTAACATACCTAACGGAGTCCATTTAACCGCTTAGTCACCGCTGTTTCCATATTTTGAGATATAACGGGTGAACTTCAAAAATTCATATCTAATTCCCTACTTAACCAAATCATGCAAATTCAGTCCCTATAGAAAGATGAGAGACTCATATACAAGTCTCATATATTAAGAACCACTAATTTACACTTTGAGTTAATCAAAATCATGCGAGAAACAAGGACAGAGATACTTAATATACACATAAAATAACATAACTAATTATATGAATGGTTCTACTCTACTTTCAGTATCTAATGCAAACCCAGTTCATTATAAACATACTAAAATTGATCAGAAAGGTTACCTTGCTATAAAAGACTTGTTTCACATCATCCTCATAATACTCTTTTTCTTTATTTCATCGTCAACACTCTTTTCTTCTATTCTCCAACTTCCTCCATCCATGCTATATTCACTTTGATTATCATCCATTAACTTGGATAAACCAAAAATCAGTACCACCTTCACATTCAAGATGATCGCACGGAACCAACCAACCAACCATCAATTCATTCACTTCCCATAACTACATATTCATCACTAGCCTATTCCTTGTCAAACTAAAAACCCCCTTTTCCTTTCAAGTTTCCTAAGAAATCTTCTCCTCTTCCTCCCAACTATATACTCATTCTCACCACCTCTCTGTTTTGTTCCCAAACTCACACTACCACCTTATCCTTCACTCTTTCAAAACAAGGAAATATCAACACCTCCTAATCTTCACGTGAACATGATGACTCCTTCCATAATTTAATTAATTTGATTTCATAATATTTAAAATAGTTACACCTGATTTACACCTTTTGAGCTTTATTATTAGGAACAATTAAGAGATACTATGGGATAGCCTTTTACTAACTATAGGTACACTCAATTTGGAAAGGTCCGTCAAACGGTCAAACTTCGTCGGTCAACGCCGGTTGACTTTTGTCAAACATCTACATCCAAATTTCCGAGTGTGATATCTTCTTCGTCCGGTATCCGATTTGCGCGTTCTTGTAGTCCATTTCGCATAAATTTCCTAGATCTATCTAGTGGTACTAATTTTGTATCTAGATCATTGTTAGATTAATGTCTATTAATTAAAATCTACATTAACTAATCGAGTCATTAGCGGCTAAATCGTCTCTTGATCTTCTCTTGGCTGGTCTAATAGCGTTGACGAGCTTGAGGGTCCTTAAAATTTGCTCAAACTGGACTAATAATATTATTCAACTATCAATGTTCAATAATTCGTTAATCGAGCAATATTTGCTCTGGCTATCAATATTCATCACGTTGATTCAATTACCAACACGCATTCAAGAACTATACATATGTCCCATCAGACATGTTCAATCCATGAATCATAGAGCATTCATCAATCATGCTCGACTCAACAATATTTACACTCATTGTCTAATCAAGTTAACAACTGACTAATTAAATACACGTTTGCCTTGCAGACTCCACAATCATGAGACATCAATCATGTCAAATAGGGGGATATTAATTAGGATTTTGTTATGGCGGCCTACGACACGTGTGTTCATCCACGATGAGAAATGTGAGTAAGTCGTGCAAGCAGTTGAGGAAGTTAGCAAAGTAGTTGGTGGACAATCAACCAAGTCTCTGCACGACCTGGAACTGGTTTAACCACGATTACCCACTTCCACACTCTTTCACTCGATCAACCATCACACTTACTGGAGATCAATGAGTATACATTCTGGCAATATAAATAAGTTTTGTGAATCCACGATTGAACAAGAACATACAACGCTCGTCTAACCAAGAATTCTCATCAACTCTCAACAGAGCAGAATTCAGTCAATCATTCAGAACTTGTTCGAACCCAGCAGTTCATTTGTAGAAACCTACAACACATTCACAATCCTTGATCATCATTGATCTCACACACTTCTCAGCTTCCCTCCTACAGATCGACCCTCTTCCCTCTTTGTGACCGAATTGACTTTGGAACGACCATTGTCTTGGTTTAGGTCAGAGTCCTACAGATTGATCTCTTGAACTCAAAGCACTCCCGTGCAATGCATCTGTTTGAGGTTAAGCAGTTTGTTCGGTCGAGGGGTCCCGTCCGCATAGTTGTCTCTTCACTTTCCCAAAAAACCAGCAAATCGTTTTGCCCCATCAACAACGTCCCATGCCGCATATCCAGAAATCGTAAAAGAGTTCACAATGCTACCGATAATATCAGTTAGGGTGCCTAAGCATATATCTCATACCACATACTCAGGAATTCCAAAAGAATTTATTAGCACAGGATCATAAGTGCATGTCCTATACCACAATACTCAGGAGTTCCAGGATTCACAGTGGTAAAGCCAACAATTGGGCAAGGATCATCGAATGTGACAATCAATTTTTAATGTAGTATTGTGAGGACCAAACATTAATGCAAGAGAAGTCAGATATAAACCGCCATAGCTGACGATCTTCAGGGGTTGCCACTGGTGTTGTGGGAGCTAGCCGGCTTAAGTCAAACACAACTAAGTAACTGGCATAACAATTACGAACTTTCTTCACGCGCAACAGTTAGCCTACTCTTCCAACTTTCCCATTTTCTTTTCCTTATTGTCAATAAAAATTGTATAATCACATTACAAG
>JAJJMB010001710.1:57984-76070 GCA_023531105.1 Papaver atlanticum
GGTAGTTGAAAACTCAACAAAAGAGAGGATTTCAATCCACACGTAGAGCTAGGCCCTCCACATTTGATAAATTATAAGTCATACACATAAACCAGCATTATTCCGAAGAGAGACCATGGAGACATACTTGAAGCAATTTCTTTGCACGAAAACTTACCTAGATTCTACTGAGAATTGACAATGAACAAGCGGATCAGTCCAGTTTATTGTTGTCAATGTTCATGGTATTAGTACTCATATCTGCATTTGTTTTCTACTACTAGATATATATGTACGTTCTAATTTCCATCTTTATTCTCAATTAAGGTCTCAGACCAGATGCTATGCAAGAATGATGGCACGGGCTATAAACGAAAGATGCATTTTATTAGCAACATATCCAGCTACATAGCACATAACTCGACCTCTCTACACAACTCACACAACATAGCCTTGGACGGTAAGAACACACACCACGCGATATGATCCCTAAGCATAACTCACACTAGCAGCATAACGAAAAAGAGTAACAACAAAACAGACAACACAGGCATTTCATATTTTCGATCATGATGACCATCTTTAAGCAGCTCCAATCTGACCTTGTGGAACTTGAGACGATTCCGATGAACCGGAAATCTCAATGGACTTGATTTCAGGTTTCTTCTGCTCAACTTTAGGAACACATACTGTAAGAACCCCATTCTCCATAGTAGCTTTAACTTGATCCATTTTAGTATTCTCAGGCAATCTAAATCTCCTCAAAAACTTGCCGCTGCTGCGTTCGACTCTATGCCACTTATCGTTTTTCTCTTCACTTTCTCTGCTTCTTTCTCCACTTATTTGTAGAATTCTTCCTTCTTCTACTTCAACTTTCACTTCTTCTTTTTTAACACCAGGAAGATCAGCTCTAAAGACATGAGCTTCTGGGGTTTCTTTCCAATCGATCCTGGTGTTTGCTAATTGTGATGTCTCTCTCGCAGTACCAGAGCCACCTTGCTGCCCGGTCAGAGCACCTGCAGAGAAAGGAAAACCTTGGAAAGGATCCCAAATGTCAAGGGAAAATGGATCAAAAACGTTAGTCCTTTGGTTGCCGAAGAAACTTGGGATGATCGACATTCTGGTTTTTTTTCTAACAAAGATTGATTGTTGAAAAGGGATCGCTCAAAATGGGATTTGCAGTCGGAAAGTAACTTGCTTTGCTTGTAATCGGTGAGATGAACGTCTTTGGATGAAATATTGAATTTATAGAGGAAGTTTTGCCAAGGATGAGTTCAATTCTGGGTAGTTCTTGATTTTTCGGGAAGGAACTAAAAAGAACTTTTGGAAATTGATTTTATTAATTGACGATAAATTCCAATAAAGTTTCTTTATTTTATTTCTTTATTTTTTTAAAATTAGAAAACGATAGTTTGTTCGACTGGTTTCGACAGACTTCTCGATTTCTCGCTTTTGACGTATTATCGCCTAGGTTGTATATCGGGAAAGGCCATGCCGCCCGGCCCTAGTTAGTTGTCAGCCCGGCCCTAGTTAGTTGTAAATCCCAAATCCATGATTAACTGGACGGTGAATAAGTAAACGGGCCGTGAGTTATAACCCCAAATGTGTCACTATCCATTCAACAAATACTAACACTACCGAGAACCGAGAACCGAAGCCTTTTTCCAGTAACAAGTACCAGGTAGGATGGAGATAGAATCTCCGAAAGTATAGCATAGTTTTTACGCCGGCCAGCCACGCCTTGCACAATCCACATTACGTAGGCAAATACTAACACTACCATCACCATAAAAAGTACCACAACCAACCAACACCACCACTAACCAGAAACAGTACCACCAAATTTTGGTTTCATCATAAACTTATTGTTTCATCATTAAAATCTTTGGTTTCATTATAAAAAATAGGCAAAAATATGATGAAACCAATTTTATTTTGGGTTTTTGTATCAAATTTTTAAATTTTGGGGTTTTTGTATCAATTTTGTTTAATACGGAGTTTTAATGGATCCCAACATTTGAACAGAGTTTTTGTACTCTTAATTTGGTCACCTTGGTGTGGTGTTTTACTACTAGTTTTGATAAGTAAATGGTAAATTAGATTTTTATTTTTCTCGAGGATATTTCTCTTTTTACCCATTATGATTTGCTCCGCCATTTATGATATTATCTCAATTTTTTTTATATATTTATTGTTTATACTAAATTAATTGGAATCTAATTGATGCATTTTTATTTTATCGTTGGTGGAGGATTTTTAGATTTAGATTTCATTTGAGTCCAAATTTGTGCACTCCCTAAAAAACTGGGGTGCATGTTACGGCTCAGCTCCTGGCTCCGCACTAGATGTCTTCCCATCTGGTGGTCCTCGTCCAGCCAATGCGGTACTGCTACTTCTGGCACTGCATCAGCTGTTCCCTTGTATGGTGGTGGTGATAAGGGAAAAATTCATGTTGATGCTGACGATCATCTGTTCCCTCGAGTCCAAATTTATGCACCCCTTAAAAACCGGGATGCACGTTACGACTAACCCTATTGATCAAAATTATCTATGATTAGTTTTGAAAAAACATGTTTGCTTTTTATTGTCTTATTTTTTTCAATTTAGAATTACACCGAAAATATTAAAAAAAAAAAAAAAAAAAAACTGAAAACAAGGCATAGTATTCTGAACCTCCGTCCGCTTATGTTTCTTGTTCCTCCATTAACATCCGCAAAACTCATGATTCCAAATATAATAAAAGAAGATAATCTTTTAAATTATACAACACTTCTCTACGTTGATAATTTATTCTTTTTTTTGTCTTTTAGTAGTAGCAGCTTTTAAAGCTCCAAGCCTCTAATGGCAGACAAGAAAATTGAGCTCTTATTAGTAACGCAGTATTAAGAGTCCATACTCGGTCATGAATTGAAATCTCAACCAGGATTGAGAGGTTTTTCACTTGTTAAAAGTTAATCCTAAAATTTTAAATTCGGTGATTTCAGACACTTTTATGATTTGTGGTTTGTTATTCTTTTGGTACATATTGAAATAGATCAGACACAATAATTAGTAATTTCAATTAACATAACCATCAAAATCTTAAACTCCATGTGATGCCGTGTTGAAAGGCAGAGTGATTAACTGATAATTTCCATTGACGATGTCTAGGATGTAAAAAAAAACTAGATTGAGTAGGCTTTCTTTGATAGTGTTAATGGAGATTTAAAATACCACTGACTGTCTTTGATTCCTTTTTAATATATTTTAGAATAAAATAATAAGAAAATAAATAAATAAATATAGTTTTTGAAAACGAGTCACAAAGAATTTACGTTAGGTGTCGAAGAAAGAAAAATTCTTCAAACTTCTCTCTTTCCCTCAATAATGATCTTGCTGATGTTCCTGACTACATTCACATCAACAATCGTGTTTCGGAACTCAAGAACGATATCAATGGTCTCAAGCGCAAGATTAAAAAGGCGAGAAAAGTAGCTGATTCAGGTAACTCATGTTCTTCCCTTGAAAATTCTTTTGAAAATATGCATAAGAATTCTAATTTAAATCAAGGGAATAAAAAGAAATGGGTCAGTTCCTCTGATGAACTTCATGTTCATCACCATACAACTTGACTATATTCTGTATGTGTATCCTCTTGAAGGCCAAAAAGAAGATACACACAACTGTCAAGAAGACTCATTCTACTTGACATATGGTCCTTGTTGTACTTTGTTTTCTCTTAAGTTTTAATCATTCTCAAATGAGCCCTGCTCCGAACAACCTTATTATTCGTATGATGCTCTCCTATTTGACAGTTGATGTTCAACCTCGAACCAACATACCTGTCATAACTTCAGAACTTGTTGATTGTTTTGCTCCTTTGGTTTCGTGGCCGTTGATCCCTGGATCATAACCGTGAACTATGTGCACCCAAACAGTTATCAAACGTGTACAAATAACCCTAGGGTTATCCTGTGAAACTATAAATATATATATCAAGCCGTTCGTGGGTATATATATTTTATATTGGTTCAGTAACGCCAAGTCTCTCTTGGATTGGTGTGCACAATGGAAGTGTGTAATACGGAAGACAAGTATGATGATGCTAAAGCTTTTGAGCTTCACGAAGAACCCGTCTCTATTGTCTGCTATAAAGCAATTGATCATGAAAAATATCTTCCAATCCAGATGTCTGTTTAATTGGTTGGAAATCTTCTTCAAGATTTTGAGGTCGTTTGTGAACAGCTTGAGATTGCATCAAAGAATCTGGCTTTTCTGAAAAAAGAGATAAAGAAAGCATCTGATGAATTAGCCTTTGTTCGTTCCTTGGTTGCTGATCATGTCTAAGTATTTTGTCTAGTAAATCTTCTTTTGAGAATTTATTTCTTGTGTTTTTAGAAGAATAACTAGGGTTCGGAATAACCATTATTGTGAGTACACATAGCTATGTCCAACGATTTTCATCTTCAATGTTTTTAGATTTATTTATTTAAATTCTAAGTTATTTGGAAGATGATTTTTGCAATTTTAATCTTCATGATTTGATATATTACAAATTGTTATGGTATATGTTTTTTTACGTCCGTGAACCTATGACTGTCCCATACTTGTTCAAAAGTTATCTCTAGTATGTCGATATGAATGTGTTGATAAAAGATATAATGAACTTTTGACAAACAAAAGTTAAAGCCTTTTATGTCATTATTTTGATGGAAGAAAGGATGAACTTGAAAAATAGAATGAATTCTTATCTATTCCGCAGAATTGGTCGATCTCCGATCCACATTTTTGTGCATATACTGTGTTGCTCCGTAAGTTTTCTTATGTTTAAGCATGACCAATTGAATTGATCATTCTCGTGTGGTTAATTTAGTTGTAGCTCCGTAAGTTCTCTTATGACGAGCATGACCAATTGAATTGATCACTTTCTTGTGGTTAATTTAGTTGTGTAATCCAGTTAAATTAATCATGGGTTTTCCTGTGGTTAATTTAGTTGTGCATTTCGATTGAATTAATCACGGGTTCTCTCGTGGATAATTCAATTGAATACTTTGGATACAAATTCATGTTTTCATGTGATTTGATTATGTCCAAAAGAAACCCTTCTTTTCTTGTGAAAGTAAGGTCGCCTTTGTTGTTCTTTCGGGAATGACATTTTATGGGGGAGAGTTCTTTTGAACTTGTGCTTAATTGCCAAATCTTTGTGGGGAGTGCGGCTGTGGAATATTATAGAGGTTATCTTGTATCTTTATAAACTCCTTGATGAATGCATTTAGCTTCGGCTTTATGATGGCATCTAAATAAGTTGGTATGGTATTCTCTTTTGGTCATGAAGTATCTCTATGAAAATTTCATTAGGATCCCACTAGTTTTCGTACCTTTGCCAATTTATATTGACAAAAAGGGGGAGAATTAATGTGTAGTGTGATACTACAAATACATATGGTTTACGGATCATTATGTAAGGGGGAGTGGTTTTCATGATGAGATGAAGTATTGACTAAGGGGGAGTGATACATATCACCATAGTATTATTGTCAAAGTTGTGATACAATTGAACTTTGATGCTGTGTAATGATACTATGACACCGTGTAACAATGATTGAGAGAATTTGTTTTCTCATTGTTATCGCTACGGATCCTCAACAACGATTATGCTAAACTTACAACCTTTGGAATCATTGGAGTACTTGGAAGTGACGAAGATTTCGAGTCGTGTTGAAGATGCCAACGAAATCAAGCATGTGGATGAGAAGCTACAATTTTTATTTATTTTGTAATCCATATGTATTGATAGTTTTGTCACTAAAATTGACAAAGGGGTAGAGCACTGTTCGGTCGAACTCGCATGCGTTGCTATCTCAAGCATGTTTGTCAATGTTAGTGATCAAAACTATAAGTCTTGATTTCTAGCCTATTTATAGATGTCTCGGACTAGGACATAGTTTGTGTAGTTGAGCTTAGACTTCACGGTGTTTATCACTTGAAGACGAAGAACTACTAAGGAGATCTTGTGGAACTTCATCAACAAAAGGTATGTGGAGACTTAAACTCATCTATCACTTGGAAAGTCTATTTCTACTCTATCTCCTATATTGAGACATAAGTCGTGTTACGATATAGTTTTCTATATACACATTTGAGATTTTGAGCTGAGTATATCTCGCTTACATATTTCTCGAAATATGTGTTGGTAAGCTTTCGCTTCTACCAAGTTCATCTTATATCATGAGAAAATTGTTGAGTAACATCTTACATGGTTTGTGTGATACAATCATTTGGTGTAGACTTGGAATGTTTCGATAATGATTATTTCAATATCTTGAAAATTGCTTTGATGCTAATAGTGTGTGAAAACGACTATTATCATTATAGAAGAATGTTTCAATGACTGAAATAAAGAGTTTAGAATCTTGTAACCATCTTTGGATATAAGCATATAGTGTGTTCGCACATTTGTGTGTAAGTCCAAAACCGGGAACCAAAAGTATGCATACTTGTGTGTATACGAAATGGTTGAAGGAGACTGGATAAGTATGCGTACCCGTACGCATACTGGCGGAAGTTCATGTCCGTGAATTTCTGCTGATGTTGGATTTCAAAACCAACTCAATCAGTTACCTAAATACGCGTACCGGCGGAAAGTTCACGTCCGTGAATTTCTGCTGAGTTTGAAAACTAAACCAAACTCAAAACTGGTTACTTAAGTACACATACCCGTACGCATACTTAAGTGGTTACTTTCTAAAATCAGTAATGTACATGAACTTAAACATCTATTAATAAGGAATGCAAAACCGTTGCTATAATGTTTATGTATTGATTCGAGTGAATCAAACCGATTTTGCTTCAATTGTGTTCTTGGATAAATCTATGAGAATATAGCAATTGAACACAACTCTTTAACTAGTTTCATTTGAGTCATTTGAACTAGTTATGGTTAAGATGAATTAGGTTGATATGAGAGTAATCATATGGCTAACCTCGGTAAACTATTTGTGAACCAACATGGTGTACACGTTTGGGTACGGTTACATAAACCTAAATGAGGGTACATTTCATTTGTGTGTAACAATCTAAGTTCGATCTAACGGTTGAAAGATATTAGCTTGGTTGAATTAGGTTTTTCATCTAACGGTGATTATTGAATGCTTTGTTACCAAGGTAACTTGGATTGCAAACCCTGATTTAAAAACTATATAAATGAGAACTCTAACAACTAGGAAACCTAATCCCCACACCTTCTGTGTGTTACTAGTTGCATAACTAGAGTCGATTCTCCTTTAACCTAAGGTTTCTTCTTGATACCCTGTAGGTTAACGACTTGAAGACTTCATTGGGATTGTGAAGCCAGACCCAACTATTCTCTTTGTAGTTGCGTGATCTGATCTTGTTGTTTCTATCGTGATTGAGTGCAATCGTAAGATTGGCTTGAGATTTATATCTCCGATAGGCAAGATAGAAAAGTAGTCACAAACACCTTCGTCTCATCGTTTGTGATTCCACAATAACTTGTTTCGTTAGTCGGTTAAGTTTATTGTGAGGTGATTGATAATACTAGGCTGTTATTCAGGAATATAAGTCCGGTTTATCAATTGGTTCCTGTTCACCTTGATTTATCAAAAGACGGAACAAAGACTCTTGGGTATTTCTGGGGGAGACATATTTATTCAATCCTATAGATTTTTATGTATGAGACAGATTTGTTTATCAAGTCTCCGACTTTGGGTCATAGCAACTCTTGGTTGTGGGTGAGATCAACTAAGGGAATCTAGTGCGTAGTATCCTGCTGGGATCAGAGACGTAAGGAGCGCGACTGCTCCTTGAATCAGTGTGAGATTGATTAGGGTTCAACTACAGTCCAGTCCGAAGTTAATTTGTAGTAGGCTAGAGTCTGTAGCGGCTTAATACAGTACGGTATTCAAACTGGACTAGGTCCCGGGGTTTTTCTGCATTTGCGGTTTCCTCGTTAACAAAATTATGGTGTCTGTATTATTTCTTTTTCGCATTATATTTTGTTATATAATTGAAATATCATAGGTTGTGCGTTAAGATCAATCAATTAGAATATCCAACCTTTGGTTGTTGATTTACATTAATTGACACTTGAACATTGGTCTTCGGTACCGTTCAAGTTGTTTCACATAATAATCAGGCTCACAGATTTCTTTTGGTTTGGCATCAGCTCTGCAGCTTTAACATTTCGATTCTTGCCTGTCACACGTTGTCGGAACATCGTCTATTTGTTTAGAACTCAGAATTTCATCTTTTTTTGTGTAATTTTAAACCCAATGGATAAAATGAATGAATGAAAGTTGAATTCTCAATTTGAGTTTAAATTTGAAATTCAGTTTGGGTTCCATTTGACTTGACTTTAATTTGACTTCAATTTGAGCTTTATTTGATGCAGTCAGATTCAGGATTAAGTCATTTCAGCAAATCTTAATCTATAAAAAAAAATTATATTATAATTTAAATCTACGACTCACGGCTTAGGGTATGTACCTCGTTACCCTTAAAATCAGTCGTTATTTAGAGACCCACAGTTTAGAGTCGTACAAAAGAAAGACGCTTTATCAGCGACCCCATCAGAGACCGTTAAAACAGGTCGTTTAACTCGTATATACGACCTGTCCTGGCAGTCGCGGAACTTCTATTTTCCACTAGTAGCTAGAGCTAAGAGTAGATTCTACAATGGAAAGTATATACATATGCGTAGAAGACAAGGTCCAAGGAGAATATCGCGGACCCTTTGACGAAAGGTTTGTCCAAGGAGATAGTTAGTAAAGCATCAAAGGGGATGGGGCTTAGGCTCAATAATTAAAATTGTCATGAAGGATACGCAACCTTGCTGACTGGAGATCCCAAGATCAAGGTTTCGAATGAGACAACTAATTTGTGTTAGGTTAAGGTAAACACCATCAGAGAATTTCATTCTCTGTCCCTTCCCTATGGTGTAGATGTGATAGTGTGACTGCATGTGGAGGATGACTTTTTTAAATAAGTCTTAATGACTTCTATAATTTCAACTTAAGATTGAAGTGGGGGGTAGCAGTAAACACTCTTGATTGAACTCACCTATCTGAATGAGGAAGTGGATCGCTTCCTATGAGAATTGAGCCGATTCTCTAGAGCATTCTGAGAAACAGGATACGTCTAGGGCCAAAATGGACAAAACGACACGAACATAGCAACACCAGGAGGATATCATGCGTGGATGTTATCGCGAATTACACCAAACGCTATCAGTTAAAGACTATGTTCACTGTCTAGCAAGTAGATCCGGTAACTTCTCACTAGTCTTGGTGTGGTTTGATCTAGTGACCTAAGGGTCGAAGGATACTTACTCATTTTACGAGCGAATGAAATGGAACCATTAGTCCCACATTGTGGAAAACTAAAGAGGTGCTCCACTATATTACCATATTCTTATGGATATATGGTAAAACGTTGGTGGAGCGGGTGGGGCGAAAAATACATGTTTCGCAAGTTTTTTGCGAGTTTTTTGATTAGAAAATTAATTCCTAAAATATTTTCTTAAGAGTTCTATTTATGGGAAAAAAATTTACGAGTTTTAATTGTTTTATAAGAAAAAAAACTTGTTTTTGAAGGAAACCAAAAACCTAACTTGATTAGCAGGTATTTTTTCATATAAATATAACGCGAGAATCTGTTTTCAACATATATCAGAAGCAATTCGTTTTATCATCTCCTTTCTTCGTTTACGCGGTGCGTCTTCACTTCCAATCCCTGTTGCTAAGTTCAAGAGTGGGTAACTTGCGTTGTGCTAACTCAAGTTATATCGGGCAGTCTTATCCTGGACACATCTTCGCTGTGAGGGGTTTAGCATTGCTCATCTCGTGTATACCCGTGAACTAATGTGTTAAGGGAAACTTGTTGAACCTGTGATTCTGCCCTCGTCAAGTTGTTTCGGTAGAGTTGTTTCGGTTTAGTTCTTTACATATTATTTTTGATACATCTAACGTGGTGTTAATTGTTGCTAGATTCCAACACATTTTTTCTTTTGATTTTCAGAACTTATTTCAACAATCATTAAAAACCAAAAAGTTCAAACATTTTACATCAATTGGAATGCACGACAGACAGATTTTCCTATTCGTCGTTGTTTTCATTTTGGTTTGTATATTAAAATTGAAAATGATCTAATAATCTCATCAGAAATATTCTCTGCATAACATAAGTGTATATCTATACTGGGAAGGAAAGGAGTTAGATTAGGTTGGGAGATTTTATAGGAAAATTCTTGAAAACAAGAATTCTTGTTAACGATATTGATGGATGAGTCTTGCGATTTTCCAGAAACCGGATTTTATAGGAAAAAAAGTCTGATATCCGATAACTTAGCCTAACGGAATCGGATTGCGATTTTTGGATTCCGTCGGATGTTATCGGATATCGGATTTCCGATAAAACTCAACCTTAACCTTATCGGATTGGTCAAAATCCGATGGACTTTTGTCCGTTAACACCCTATACTTGATAAGGAAAGACAATCCAAGGTATTGTGCTTCGGTAATGGACATCTGGTTTTGTGCTTTTTACACCACCCATAGCTGTGGGAACAAATAAATCTTAAGAGATTGAAAAATCAATGAGTTCAGTACTCGGAGAATCGAAACTATGGAACGAAACTAGGTGTCTCTAATGGGCCTGACGGACCGTCCGATCTAAATACTTTTGGACGAGGAAGGCTAGACTTATTCTTCCAGTGACCGTAAATTTTTTAGGTTGTCGGACAAAAATTCAAAGGCGATTCGATGATCAGCGAGCTAGCTCGTTGAAATTTATATGTATAAAGTCGGGTTTCTTTTTGTGAAGAAAGGTAAAGTCGAGTTGGGTAAACAAATTTATCATTTTAGGTCTTTTTCCGGTTGATGGTTTTTTTATTTTTGTAAAATTTATGTTATTATATTTTGATTGTAGGCACTAGTATATTCAAAATTGTTACCTAGACATACGATTCCCTCAATACACACAATCTTCATTAAACTACTTCACACACAATAGTATTTTTGCGGAACTGCTATTCCATCCACTTATCATAACACTAGTTACCACCGCACCCACATCTAGACCCTAGATTTTGGAAGTTAAAAATCTTTTTTGGTGAGCGGGTGGGTCATGACTGAGCAGCCTTAACCAGTATTATTAGGACACTTGGATTTGAGTGGCGAGTAATGCTGTGAATGGAGTGCAGAATAGCATTTCCGGTATTTTTGAAACCATAAATAATTAATAAACTAGTTTACAATTTATAAAGTTGAGTCTAAATTTGTGCACCCCCACAAAACCGGGGTGCACGTTACGGCTCCCATTATTCGACCAAATTATTTTAAGTGGTTTTGGTTTTTATTTTACTTTCCTTAAAAGAATACAAAATTGTGTTCCAAAACAGAAAAAGTAAATTTTCAAATTTATTGGAAAACCACATTAATCCTCATGACAAAACGAAGGAAAGAAGAAAAAATTGCGAAATCAGCTGATCAAGCATTGTTGATCATTGTATGATTGCACAGTCATAATAATTGAGCCAACCCCCTTATTGTCCTTCCTATCCTTGATCAAAGCTACAACTACTATGATGATGAATTTAATAAACTAATGTGAGCAGCAGCAAGATAAGTCTGCTGCTGTTGTTATCAATTAAATTACTGAACTTTCAACTGGAAACTAGAATCCACCATTCGAATCCCTAAAATTGTTGTTTGATCATGATCGTTTGAAGAATCTTGTATTATGTGTGTTTGAAAATTCCAATTTGATGAACCACTAACCCCTAAATCAACAGGAGCATATTGAAGAAGAGCCATGATTAAACTGCAAAAAACGCAGGAATTTCCAAAATTCAAACAAAATCCATTTCTTATTTCTTTACTTTCGAAATCAATCATTTATATTTTATCATCTAAATCTTCTTTTCATTAAAATTATTACACTTCTCAAAATCTCCAATCAGAAGAAGAAGAATCAAAAACTTAGTCCGCAAAGTCGCTACTGTGGAGATCTAATAACCATCAAGTGGAAACAATTTTTGTCTTTTCAAAAGCTTTAAAGCAATCACCTCTACTGGTTTCAGGGTTGACATTTGTTTTAGTTAATTTGGGGGAGAACGGAGATGCAGAGAATAGAGAACAGAGAGAGGAAATAAAAAAGGAAGAAGTATAAATGATGGTATTTACTTTTCTTTGTTGTTTTGGTTTTTTCAACGCGGTTTTAGGAGACAATAAAAACCACTTAAGCCATTTATTGGACGAATAGAGAGAGCCGTAACGTGCACCCCGGTAAGTATATCATTCCTTATTGATACTTTGATCATATTATAATGATCAATTCACCAATACTTAAGTTATTGTAAGTAAACCCCATTTCGTATGTTATGTTTTTAATGTAATTACTAAACTCGAACTGAAGGATGTTGTCTTCCATATTTTTTCGGGTCTTTGTGAATAAGCAGAGAAAGTCTCAACATTTATATGTTCCGAGTCTCACTTAACGACTTTAATAATTGATCAAATCGAGCGACTCTGAATATTGAAACTAAACTTGATAACCAAACTTGACATACTAACACTTAATGGGTTTAACCGAACAATGCTATAACACTAAGAAAACAAACCTTGATCTTCCCAAAAGTTCTGAAAATATGGATGAAATCCTGGACGATCAATATCTAAATCGAAGAAGACCAACAAGATTTTTTCTTTTTTCTTTTCGTTTTGGGAAAAAAAGAGAAATGTTAAAGCGTGTTAGGACGATGATATCAAGCAAGGTGTGAGCCACTCAATTACCAGATTAAGATTTTATTACGTATTAAAAAAATGGGTAACGATTTTAATGAATGACATTGAGTATTATTAGAAAACAGAATTCCAAAAGGTTTGCTGCCGTAATTTTAAAAATTACGTCAGCAAATCTTTCAAAATTTTGTTCTGTAAGAATACTCAAAAGCCATTTATTAATAATGTTACCTATATTGTCCATGCATAACAAGAGCCTTAATATAGTAATTGAGTGGTTCACACCTTGCTTAGATATTATCTTCATGTCTCTTACAATTTTTTCCTCTCCTTCCTAAAACCAAAAAGAAAAAAGAAAAAAAACTCATTTGTTTTCGTCATTTTAGATCTTGATCGGCTCGGATTTGATATGATTTTTAAATCTTACGTGCCTATCTTCCGATGCAATTTAACATTATTCATCTTATTTATAATTATTTTTCACAATGATTGGTTTTTATATAAAAAAATAGCCGATCCCAAGAAAAAATAAACAAAAACAAATTGAGTTTGATAATGTCAATTGTGATTTAAACACGGAAAGTCATGAGCGTTTGGGTTTGGGTTTGGATTTGGATTCTTCAATGCGAGAACAAAACTTAATAAAGACTTCACCGTAAACATCACAATTATTAAGTGAACAAGGCCAAATGAAAACGATGCAAAGTCCAACTAAAATATTTTTTTGAAGGCATCAAAATATCCAGATCCAAATGCTCGAACTTATACCTTGTTTAACTTAAATATGCAATTCTAAGAGGTAATGTGATGATGGAAATATACCTTGTAATTTTGGCGAGAAGTAAGTTGAAATCTCCCTACTGTTTTGGGAGGAAGTTTTAAACTAGCTGGCCTATTATATCCGATGTGTACGCCTTGTCATAGGAGGCATATTCAGCTCTGAAAAAATCTTTAGACTTCACAAATATGGTTACCTCTGACATGGGATCAGAGTCGAGTTCTCATTTCGGATGATAATCAATAACACTGGACACACTACCAGAAGCACCGTACAGAGATTTATAGGTAAAGTATTAAGTGCACATACATGTACTAAACGGATACAGATGCAAATCAAGAAATGAATGTGGCCCATGCAAACTTGCAGAGAAATCCCTTCTGTAATGTCCCTATTCATTCAATTGGCAATAAATGGCATGATCTTCCTCGAGTGTAAAGATCTTGCATTTATTATCCGTGCTTTATGTCTCACAATTTTTCTTCA
Organism: Papaver atlanticum; assembly: GCA_023531105.1. NCBI lineage: Eukaryota > Viridiplantae > Streptophyta > Magnoliopsida > Ranunculales > Papaveraceae > Papaver > Papaver atlanticum. The sequence continues at coordinate 71,965 of JAJJMB010001710.1, forward strand.
ATATCCAATATCCAAAGACCTTTTTCCAGTAGCAAGTACCAGGTAGAGCAGAGATAATATCTCGTAAAGATCTTATCTCCAAGATATGGTTAAGTTTCTACGCCGGCTCACCAGCCTGGGCAACCTGTACAGAGACAGTAGTAAATCCTTAGCACATTCCGTGCCACGGGTGGAACAGGGAGTGGTCACACCATTTTAGTAGGGTTTACGCATTCGCGACCGTTAAAATAGCATACCAGCTATATCCCTGTCCAGGGCATGCAGGGCTACAGGGAGGAGTCCCCCCTTTCACGATCCTGCCGCTTGCATAGCCACAGCAGGTAGTCCTTCCCTTCACAATATGCTAGGATGATTTTACATGTTCACCGTTGCGAGGGACAATAGTCGATAACTTTTCGACAGATAATCACATGGACCAAACGAGTCTTTCCCTTAGACGACTCATGAAAGAAGTTGAAGAGGTAGTCGGGCTTGTTGTCGCCGCGTGAAACGGGGGCCAACCAGCACCGAAGACCAAACACCACTCATACGCCAACACGTATTGTCCACCAAGGAACGTCCGTCTCTAGTAGGACAAGCCAGCCAAGCTTTTAAGACCAGGCTAGCACGAGCACCAGGGACAAGTCGTTTCAAGCGGGCACGCTGTGCGCGAAAGATCTATCATACCAACGATAGGTAAGATTAAGCGACAAACTGGGGCACCATCGATATCTTCTAGGTAAATAAGCGACATAGGAGCCAAATTTGGGTACGACCCGAGCATGAAGAGGTAATCAGGCTTATCGTTCACCACTTGGGGCGGGGAGCCAACAAGCACTCGAAAACCAAACACCACTCATACGCCAACACGTATTGTCCATCGAGCAACAATCGTCTCAGGAAGAACTAGCAACTCATGTCAGTGGTGACAAGAGAAACATGAGCTCCTGAGGCAAATCATTCCCAATGGACACGCTGTGCGCGAACAAACATACATGGTCCAACTCAATCCGGGAACATGAATCCTTCCTCTTTCACGTGAATCGCTGCTCTCCACTTCCGTCTATCCAATGCATCTTCCTCAGCTAGATTCCGCTTCTCCAAGTCATACTTCACCAACTCATCCCATGTAAGTTTCGGTCGGCCTCAGAATCTTTCTTATCATTTCAAAATTGATTTAGCATATAAAGCATCACTACTACAGTTCAATTCAACAAATTGTGAAATTTAAGAAGGGAACATTATCTATATACCCCTAGTATGAGGCATATTGAAAAATACCCTTTCTAACTTAAATTATACCCCTAAACTTAATACATCACTAAATTACCCTCTTTTGTAAAGTGTATATACAAAACCACTACCACTAACCACTATTCAAAAAGAAAAAACCAAAAAAGAAAACACACCATTTACTGTCCAACACCACTGGCCACCACCACCACCACCGTCCGCCGCCGCCCACCACTACCAACCACCACCGACGACGACCACCACCACCACCAACCACCAACGATCACCGCCTCCAACCACCACCACTGTCCACCACCTCCAACCACTGCCTCCGCTAACCAACACCACCACCGCCGCTGCCGCCAACAACCACCACCGACAACAACCACCATCGTCGCCAATCACCACCAACAACCACCGCTTCCACCACCACCATGTGGAGTAAACTTGCTGAAGTTGTGTCCATATCGGAGGCAACTAACTCAACTTGTCTTCAACAGTGAAGGAAACTAGCATAAAGTTGTCTTCAAAAGTGGAAGCAACTAACCCTAGTTGTTTTCAGATATGGAGGCAACAAGCACAAGTTGTCTCCAAAAAGAAAAAATATACACAAATGAGTGAACCTAGTGTGAGTCGAACACACACACATCTTCTGACATATAGTCAGCTGTGCTACCATTGCACCACAGATTCATGCATAACACAAGGTAACATGCATATAAAAAGCTACCTGGTTTGGAAAAAACAAACTCATACATACCAGCTGAGCATCCATCAGTAAGCTCAACTTAACAACCATATGCAAACCCAGCTCTATTGGATAAGCTTCAGCTGCAACATCAAACTGTTCTGCACTTCACTTCAACTCCCATTTGTTCACTGCTTCACCAACTGCAACCTTGTTCTACAAACTTATAGCTCAACTCCAACAATAGCTGTAATTTTGCGTTTGCAGCATCACTAAAACTGCAATTCTTGCACTTGCATCTTTACCAGTACCAGTCACTGCAATTCCAGCTCATTCACTCATTCTTCCTCAAACACCATCTGCATCTTACAAACCACTTCTTGACCTGGCCATTGCATCACCAATTTCAGTTCAAGATTGGTTTCAGTCTCATCAGCTCTTGTAAAGCAACACCACCTCCTACTACAACAACATCAATCACCATCTCATACAGCACCACAGGACACAACGTAGCTCCGCTCCTTCCATGTCTCATTGCTGACTCTACTCTGCAGCTTCAATAGCAACCACCAGAACCAACATCTAAACTCATTCCAGTCCACTCTTTTGCTGCAATTCTATAGCTTCATAACCAACCCATTGAATCACCAACAAAACTAGCTCTCAGCACCCTTCATCATTTTCATCATTTACTGCAGCTTCACAGGCAGTAACAATCAGACCCTGTAATCATTCATACCACCAATACCCATCACCAGCATGAATAAATCGCAACAAAACCATCTTAATTCTTACCCTGATTTCTTCATATTCATACTCAGTTTCTTCCATTCTTCATTTTGATACTCAGTTGTCTTCAAAAGTGAAGGCAACTAGCCCAAGCTGTTTCCAAATGAAGTGGTAATAAGTGTTGCGACATCACTAGCTAGAACTTATAAAAAAATAAGGTACCTGAACTCAATTGCAACCACTCAATCTCTTGGATATCTCTCTGCTGCAAAAAATCATACCAAAATCATATTCAATAGACAGATAAATGGTAACACTGACCAAACACGTCGATAAATTGCTAACTATTTTCTTAAAAAAATGGAGCTCAAGTTGCGTCCGAATCTGGAATCAACTAGCTCAAGTTGCTTCCAAAAGGGGAAAGCAACTTTCTCAAGTTGTCCCCAAAATCTAGAGTCCAAATGTAGTCATCGCATCTGGCATGTAGACAAATTTTTTCAAGCTATATGCAATTCACGGGAAGTTGTTTGGTTGTTAGATGCACCACATACCTGATTTATAATAGTTTGTGACGTTAGCTTCAAAATTCATGGAAAAAGAATCATTAATTCTCCTGAAAGCATATAATGGAGAAATTGTGTCCAACAAAAAGTACCGAGCACAGAACCAACTAGCAGATATATACACCTCCTTTACGATTGCAAGCTGCAGATGACAAAAAAAGTTAAGACGAATAGAGTACGATAAAAGACTCCATCTCCAGGAGAACACTCCCTCTCTAAAACCGTGCACTACATAGTTACAAGCTTCCCATATCCACTAGTCTCTACATTTCCCAGCAGAAATTCTAACAACTAAAACAGTGGGAAGTACTCAACTCGACATTCCGACATTGAATAGAAACAAGTATTCACGAGCATAGGTTATCAAACCAAGATTGATATAGACTACTGAAACGAAAGGAACAAAAAGTAAAAATGAAAATAAAATATGTGGCTAAACTTTAGCACACATCAAAGTAAGTTTGAATTTGTGAACTATATAAGTAAGAATGGATCTCACGGGCTAAGACAATCAAACATTTATTTTTAAGACTTTGATATCAATTAACAGTAGCTCACGAGTTGACAAGAATTTCACATTAATTGATGCTTCAATAGGGAAAAAGAAAACAATACAAAAAATCTATAGTCATGAATCAGGTACCAAGATCATGATTGTGATAAATTTAAATCTTACAAAAAATTTGAATGCACCATCAGTAAGAACAGATAATTAAGAAAAGTAGGTTTAAAAGCACAAAATTAAAACACAGTTGGGATTATAGTCAAAGCACAAAATCAAAACACAACAGAAACTTTAATAGAGTCTTGAGTTGATTATAGTACAGTAAAAGGTGAATCATAATTCGTACCTGAACCATGAGTCCTGGCAGAAACTCACTTGACTTGTCTTAACCCAGAATCATAATTATTGA
>JAJJMB010001710.1:76080-150952 GCA_023531105.1 Papaver atlanticum
CTGTCTCGAATTGAATAAAATTAAACCTAATACATATTTTCAGATTAGGTTTGTAGTTGAATTTGATAAAATACCTATGATTTGTTGTTGCGGTGGTAGAATTTGGATAACATTTGAGTGGTGGCGGCAGAGATGGTAAAATACATATGATGTGGATTGTGGAGATGGAGATAGTGATGGTGGCGATGGGGATAGTGGTGGTAGTGATGGCGGAAATGATGGAGGTGGTGGTGCTGGTTGTAGTGGTGTCGTGGTGTTGGTCGGAGCGATGGAGATGATGGTGGGAGCGACCAGATCTGTTTCTGTGATAAGAAATGGAGAAGAACGAATGTGAGAGAGGAAGGCTAAATAAGGAATTGAATAAATTATGTTTTTAAATAAATTTTCAATTATGCCATTAGGGGTGTTTGTAAAATTCCTTAAGGGTATTTGTCCTAAGTCCTTCAAAATGAAGGATAATTATAACATTCCCGCATTTAAGAAACCTTGATTAATCTAATTAATTTCTCATCATAGGTTTTATATTTTCTCAAGGTGTTTCTTACAACCATCTGAAAGAAAACTAAAAAATGGATTTAGAAAATATTTGACAACAACTTATTGAATTATCCATCCCCTACTAGTAGAAGTAACAAAGAATGGTATAAGAACCTTCCACTTTCAAATACAAGATACCGCCTATGTATTTGAACCTAGATTTGCATCATGGCTTTCTTCTCCAACTTACATTTCGAGTCTATATTCCGAAAAGTGCTGCAATTAGCAAACTTTAAGGTTCTCAAATCATACTCTATATCCAACTGATATTCCATTCCTCTCACTATGATAATCAAATTCTCCGGCAGTGATGTATGAGCCTTAACCTCTATGCAAAGCATGGCATAAGCTAATCTCTCTCGATTGTTTGTTTTTCGATCAGCATACAAGGGAATTCCTAACCCACTCCCAATCTTGCTGAGAAAAGAAGTATTCCAAAGGAAGAGCGGTAAGTTATAAATCTTCACCCAGATGGGAAGAGATGTCATTTCAATTCTGTCAAAATTCAGCTTCCAGTCCCATTCTCTCAGAATAAGTTGTCTCTGCTGGATTTGCCAGAGATCAGCTGATTCTAGGACTCTGATCTTATCTTCGGCACAACCAAATTTAAATAAATAAAATCCGTTACCAATAGCGAACATGGAAAATTTTCTTTTCACCTCCCATAGTTCTTCAACCATCTTTATGTCTGTATCGGAGTAGTCTTCCTCGCCCATAAAAAAGCCTACTAGAGAATTCTTCCATTCATCACATCCAGCTTGGAACTCTTCATCTGAACACTCAATATAAAGCTTTCCTTCCTCAAAAGAGGTTTCAACGAATTCAAGCTTAGTTTTGTGCTCCCTTATGGGTGCCTGGTCGTCAACTGGAAAAGTTGGTGCATCGTCTAATCTAGAGGGCTCATATGCCGCAACAATCGCCTGGCTCAGTGACACATCATTCTGCGTTTCTTTATTAAGCAAAACACTGCCATCTGAAGCCAATTCCTGGTGCAATTCCACGTCATTCCTGTATTGCTCCTCCACTGATAGCACAGGAGAGGAGTGCAGAATAGCCACCCCATCATTAGTGTCTAATGCACCAATTGTGGAATTACCATTCTCGATGTGGATTGAAGTACTGCTTAAGTTGCAGATTGATATGTCAGCAATGGACTCTGTTGCACGATTGAATCTTCTTGTGTAGTTTAAATTGTGTGGAGTACTATTTATCGTAGTCCTTCCTTCTAGAATACTCACTACTTCTGACATGGAGGGCCTTAATTTAGGGTCATGATGTGTACATAAAAGTGCCAAATTCAAAAACATTTCCACATCTTTCGCTGGTATGTCCATCTCCAAGTCTTGATCAATCAGCTCTAGAAGATGTCCTTTTTGTAGTGAATTATAGGCCTGTATGCCCAAGCCAAAGCTGTCAGGGTAAATGCAATTGCAAATATAGTATTCTACCTCAGTGGAGATACAACAAGCAATCCATGTGCCAACATCAAGGAATATCAACTTACCAAATCTAGAAGGGATACATTTTCTTGCTTTGTTTTCCACTGAACTCTGTTCTTTCCAGTCATAAGCTCAAGGGCTACTACTCCAAAGCTGTACACATCTATTTTTTCAGTGACGGTTCCTCGTATAACATACTCAGGGGCCATGTATCCACTGCCAAAAATTTATACGCAAAATAGAACATGGAATCAGCCATAGATAAGCAAATTTCCTAGCATTGCGCTCCATTAAGATCCTAATTACAATCCAAGAAATCTTAGGAAACGAAATTATATATGTTTTGTTTTCCTTACACTGTTCCTGCAAGTTTGCTGTTGATATGCGTGATTTCTCTATGGTAATGAGTAACCAGTCCAAAATCGGATATCTTTGGATTAAGATCTTTATCAAGCAAGATATTTGAAAGTTTGATATCTCGGTGGACAATCTTCATTTTTGGGTCATCATCGTGTAGGAATGCAAGACCATTTGCTATTCCTATGCAAATTCTAACTCTTGCTGGCCAGGTAAGTTTATTCTTCAAATTTATTGGACCTGAAAAGTGAATACCAACCGTCTTCTATAAATCGATGATTGTAACTTTCAGAATATGAGAAAGTTTAAACTACAATATTTGAGTAATATTTACCAAATAAAGCTTTATTCAGACATCCATTTTCCATGTACTCGTATACTAATGATTGCTGGTTGTACTCTGAACAGTGACCAAATAATCTAACAACATTTGGGTGTCTCAGGGTAGAAACAATATTTACTTCATTTGCGATATCTAGCTTTCCTTGGTCTAGTTTATCATGAAGTTGTTTCACTGCAATCATCATTCCATTGGGAAGCATACCCTGTACAATACACCATTCAGTATGAATCGAAGGAGACACACATGAGAATTGGGAAAATAGATAAAGTTAGATTGCAAACCTTGTAAACTGAACCAGAAGATCCTTGACCAATCTTGTTTGCAGGACTGAAATTTTTAGTAGCTACCTCAAGATATCTTAAATTGAAATTTTCAGTTTTAAACTGCTTATGTGCGTCTTCAGAAGGCTCAACACACTCAGGGTTAGTATTCACTTCGCCTCCCTCACTTAAAAAGGCCTTTAGATCAGAAACAAAATCGTTACTAAATTCAGAATCAGCAAATCCTTCCTTTACCTTTGCCTGAGAAGACTCAGTTGCCTTCCCACCATTTTCATTGTATACATCGTCATGGTCAGAAACAAACCTTTGGTCAGCCAGGTCTGTCACTGCAGAAATGCTGCTTCTTTCGGCATCAGACATGACCTTAGAAATGTTTGCTTGAAAATATTGTGGATCGACTGGTGGTGTCTTCATTATAGTCTTTCCTTCAATAATGTTTACTACTTCAGACATTGTAGGCCTCAAAGCCCGAGAATGATTAGTGCATAAGATTGCCAAATGCAACAACATTGTTGCCTCTTTCATTGGTATGCTGTCCTTCAACTCTTCATCAATCAGTGATAAAAGATCCCCATTCCGATGTAAGTCATGTGCCTGTATGCCAAACCAAAGCTCCTAAGTTGAAGATGCAGCAAGAGAAAATAATAACTGCTTAAAAAACAAACCATAATTAGAAACACAAATTAAGGACCTAATAACTGAACTTCTGAAACTCCGAATAAGAAAAACTTGACCAGTTCACTTTTGGTGAGATAGAATGGCACTTGTTGTAACTTACAGTTCCCAGAAGGTTTCTTTTATGATCTGCAGAAGATAAATCGAAAGGCTTTTGTCCACTCACTAGTACAAGTAAGACCACTCCGAAGCTGTATACATCTGATTTTTCAGTTACAGTACCTGTAATATAATACTGAGGGTCCAGATATCCCCTGCAAAGGAAGCAAATCGGAATCACAAGTGAGTTTCTATTGTGTTTTCATTAAGGACATGCATTAGGTATTCAATTAGTGTTTTAGTGCGAAATGAGAAATAGATAAGGAGTGTAGTATTCTTTTCATGTTTACATTGTTCCAACCACATTGGTCGAGCAGTCTGTGTCTTCTTCTCCAGAAATCATAGCCAATTCAAAATCAGATATCTTGGGAATCAGAAATTCGTCAAGAAGAATATTTTCAGGTTTAATATTTCTATGAACAATCATGGCTTTTGATTCATCTTTATGATGCAGGAAAGCAAGGCCCTTTGCGACTCCAAGAGAAATTTGAATTCTGACGTACCAATTGAGCCTTTTCTTCAAATTCCCATGGCCTGCATCATAAGTGTGTAATATACCGCTCATTTGTTTTTCGCGAAAGTGTTATAAATCTATATAGTTACACACTAACAGTACAATTGTAACTACTATTTTCTTGAGCAGTTATATCATTACCAAATAAAGCTCCATCAAGATTATATTCCATGTACTCGTACACTAGTAAGACTTCATATATTTCTGTGCAGCGTCTGAGCAGTCTAGCAACATTTGGGTGTCTCAGGGTAGACATGTTGTATACTTCATTTTGAAGCACAATGTTTCTCCTGTTTTGAAAATGAGATTGACTCTCAAATTTTGTAAGATCGGGAGTTATATTAATACGTTCCACAGCGATGTTCATCCCATTAGGAAGAATACCCTGCATATAAACAGACATCATCACAAGTCTAAACCTTGTGAATTGTAAAAATAAACTAACAAGATAAACGCATACATATATTGAGTGTATGTGAACCCTCAATATTGAGTGATGTTCATCCCATAGTGAATCATACCCTGTAAAGTCTTCCCATGCAAATCCTATTTTCTGGACTGAAATTTTGAGTAGCAGCATATAGCCGCTTCAGAGTGAAGTATCCGCTTTCGATTAATTCCTCATCAGATTCTTGAGCAACTGGTGGGGTCTTCATTATAGTCTTTCCTTCAAGAATGTTTACAACTTCTGACATTGTAGGCCTCATTTCACGAGAATGGTTGGTACATAAGATTGCCAAATGCAACAACATTGTAGCTTCTTTTGTTGTTATGCTTTTCTTCAACTCTTCATCAATCAGTGATAAAAGATCTGCATTTCGATGCAAGTCATGTGCCTGTATGCCAAACCAAAATTCCTAAGTTGAAGACGGAAAGACAAAAATACTAACTACTTAAAAATTAAGGTAGAATCACAAAAACAAAACGATTGCCTCCTTGTCTTCCACTGAAATTTTGAAGTACTGAATAGGGTAATACTTGCCAATTCACTTTTGCTGGGTTAGAATGACACTTGTTGTAACTTACAATTTCCTGAAGGTTTCTTGTATGATCTGAAGTTGATAAGTTGAAAGGCTTTTGTCCACTCATTAGTACAAGTATGACGACTCCGAAGCTGTATACATCTGATTTTTCAGTTACAGTACCTGTAATACAATACTGAGGGTCCAGATATCCCCTGCAAAGGAAGCAAATCGGAATCACAAGTGAGTCTGGATTTCAGATTGAGTTGTAGTAATTGAGTATTCAATTAGTGTTCTAGTTTGAACTCAGAATTAAATAAGGAGTGTAGTATTCTTCTCATATTTACCATGTTCCAACCACTCTGGTCGAGCAATGCGTGTCTTCTTCCCCAGATATCATAGCTAATTCAAAATCAGATATCTTGGGATTAAGAAATTTGTCAAGAAAAATATTTTCAGGTTTAATATCTCTATGCACAATCATGGCTTTTGATTCATCTTTGTGATGCAGGAAAGCAAGGCCCTTTGCGATTCCAAGACAAATTTGACCTCTGATGTGCCAATTAAGCCTTTTCTTCAAATTCTCATTGCCTGCATCATAAGTACATACCGTCATTTGTTTGCCGCAAAGGTGTTATAATTAAGTACTACTAGTACAATTGTAACTAATCTTTTCTAGATCAGTTATATGTTATCGATCGTTACCAAATAAAGCTTCAGCAAGGGAACCATTTTCCATGTACTCATACACTAGTAAGCCTTCGTTTTTTAATGTGCAGTGTCCAAATAGTCTAGCAACATTTGGGTGTCTCGAGGTAGACATCATGTTTAGTGCATTTTGAAGCTCAAATTTCGTAGCTTCGCGAGTTATATTTACTCGTTTTACAGCGATGTTCATCCCATTAGGAAGAATACCCTGCGTAAATTGTAAAAATAAACTTACTGAATCAAAAAATATAAATTGTAAAAAACTAAAAGTAAACCTCGCCTGTCTATCGGTGACGAAACTGACCTTGTAAACGCTTCCCCTGCGAATCCTACTTTTTTCTTGACTGAAATTTTGAGTAGCAGCATTTAGCCTCTTCAAAGTGAAGTATCCACTTTCAAATTCCTCATCGGATTCTAAATCATGTTTTCAATTCATAGATGCAAAATTAATCAGCAAAACAAAAAATCTACCAACCACTTCCAATAGCATGATAACTAATAATTAAAATATTTATTACAAAGACGAAATCGTACCATGAAATCGATCGGCTCCAATAATATTAACCATTTCTTCTTTTCTGCAATCAGAAGAGCTAAGAAAAAAGAAAATTAAAAGATCAAGATGAAGATGATATAAGTTTTTAGGTGTGTACCAAAACAAGTCATAGACTTCTTTAGTTTGGTTATAGTTTTTCTTTGAAACTGCGGCCACATTATCTTCTTCTTGTCTACTTAGATATTTGTTTTCGCACAAGTGGTCAACATTGACTTTAGGGGAACTTCACTTTTCGGCTTGTAGTCTTTCATACTCACTTTTGCCTCAAAAACCCTCACTTAAATCTCTAGTTCTTGGATGATAACAATCTAGTCTGATTTCAACTCTAAATTGACCAAACATAATTCGTCTGTTTCTTCTCAGATCCTAAAATACATGATAAAATTTGTAATTTCCTACTACTGGTTCATAAATATCACCCAATTGAAATCTCCCTAAGTGAAATACAAAATCAGTGTTCAACATTTGGGTTGTAAAAAGTAAGGGGTTTGATTACCTTAAATTCCATGGATACCCAAATGACTCCAGCAGCAGATGAACGATGCACGCCGCCGCATACTTACGTCACACTTAAAAAAATTGTTTGATGCTTGATTCGGTCTTTGATCAATAAGAATCAGATCAATTTCAATTTTCCCAACTCTCGATTAGAGCCAATCAATGTACAGACCAGTTAAAATGGAGCCAATCCATATGAAGGTAAAATGGTCCATTGAACTCACAGAGAACCTCCAAAATCATCTTTGGTGTAGCCTTAATTTACTGATTGGAAACTTGCAATAGATTCAACAATTGAAAGAGGAATTGAGATCTTGGAAGATTAGAGAGAAAAAAAGTGTTTTCTTTCAGGACTGAAAAAGGAAAAGTGGGCACGTGACCTACTTAACGCGAGCCCATTTGACAAAACGGCGGAGTCGTGCTCTTTTTTTTTAAACCTCCTATAGGGCTTCGCATTCTAATAGAGGAACTTCACGTGGATTCCTGATGACTAAAAAATTGGTTATGGTGTGGCTTAAAATAGTAAATTTCTAATTTACCCATTCATCAAAAAAAACAGTTCTTTAATTCTAATCAACAACAATCATCGTACCAAGCAGCAGACGGTTTAACAAACTATGCGGCAGATGATAGCCAAGCCGGAAACTACTCAACAACAATTTGGGATCAGGCGAACCCGCTTGTATTAACCAAATTTTATAAAGCGATTCTAGGGGAGTCAGATTCCCGCGTGTAATAAAAATTTAGTTGTTTTTTTTTAATATATGCATGCTTCAAAAAAAAAAAACAATCATCATCAACAACAACTCAAAATGGATAATCATCAACAACCCTTCCATCAATTTTTTTTTAAAAAACTAATTCTTTAATTCTGATCAACAATAACCCAAAATCAATCGATTTCAAACAAGTTCGAAATATTTACGATTTCAGAATCAGTTACAGCTAAATCGAAAACCAATTTCCCAGCTTTTTCATGTGTTTTACGGTTAAAAAAAGAAGAACTCCCAACTGGTTTGATGAATGTTACTTACGGTTAGTTTTTCTGGCCCTAATGGTTTTACAGTTGGGCCCGACTTTGATAGAATCTAACCGTAAATAATCCTGGAATTTCCTTTTTTTCCTTTTTATATTTACGGTTAGTGTAGTTTCCAAAAAGATAACCGTAATTGTTCTTCGGTTGGGTCGACCTCATAAAACTCTAATCGTAAATATTATGTTATTGTTGATGATAACCAGAAAGTGAGAGAGGGGCTTATCCAACGACCCAAAATTCGTTCCCAGCAAGGAGATTAAGATTGGATGGTGTCTTCTGAGTTGGGTGTTAATCTATAACAAAATCCTTGGATGTCAATTATAACAAAATCATTATGGCAGTATTGCTTGTTCTTTCATCTTCTTCATGATATCTGTGTTCAATGGGAGATACATGAATCCATCATTTATACTCCTTAACCGTCATTGCTTAAAAGTCTCTAGAGTCTCAACCCTAAAACATATTATTTCCATGAGTGAAGATCTTTAAGATTTTGTTACCTGACAAAATAATATTTTATATTTTCTTCGACAAAATTAGCTCCGCTCAAAACCTAACCAACCAATTAGATCGTGTAAATTTGGCCCGAAACATAACCATTAGATTAAGTACAAGTAAAATATAGTAACAAGATCGGTTCCATATATAAAAATTTAACTTACGGCTAATTTAATAAACATCCTATCCAACTGTAATTTTAGTTCCCAACCGTAATTGTATATTGTTAACCGTAAAAACTAAAAACCAAGAAATATTTACGGTTAGTAACATAATCATGAGACATAACCGTAACTGGTTTACGATTTGGTTTTCCCAGTTTTAACCGGTTACGGACTTACGGTTAGGAGTTCATCATCACCTAACCGTAAATTAGTCTTACGGTTGGTTCCGAAGGAAAAATCCAGCCGTAAATCAACCTGAAAAGCTAAAAAATTCAATCTTTTTACATATTCTCATCAATTTTGAGAAATAAAAAGAACATTGGTTGGGTGATTTGAAATCTAGGGTTTTAGTTAGAAAAAAATCTCCAAAAATTTCTCTTTTTTTTTCCTACTTTTTTCCTCACCAAAATACTACACTTACTTTGATTTTTTATCACTAACTATATAAGAAAAATTATTAATTTAATCATTAGCTAATTAAAATTATTAACACTAATTATACAAGGGTAGTTTAGCCATTATGAAAAAAAAATAGATATGGGGTTTTTTAAATTACCAACGGGTGACCGTTTTTGTCCTATTAGTGAAGCCCTGTATTGGAATGCGAAGCCCCTATATTAGATTTTTGTTAGAGGGAGAGGAAAAAGAGATCCGAGGAGAGTGAAAATCGTTGTTGATCCGCCAAGTGAAACTGGTTTTGGAAAATTATTCGACTCGGACAAAAATACCCTAATCAACCACACATTATTTTCGCACACAAATCAAAATGAATTAACCTAACCCACTGGTCACCTTGTTTCTCTCTTCTTCCCATCACCGTTGCTGATACAGTAAAATCTGGAAAAAATAATCAATTCGTTTAACTCCATGAATGTGAAATTCATGGACTGATCACTAATGGGTTGGTGACTAAACATTAGCTGCAATCTGTATATCGACGAAACATTAGCTGAGTAGTCTATCTTGATCTAGTTTATATTCTTATCGAGAAAAGGCCATGAAAAGAGATATGTTTTCTTTAACAAGTTTTAATTTTATAGAGAGTCTGTACTAGGAATTAGTTACAGAATACAGTCGGAGATCAAACCCAATCAGAAGTAACCAATCCGTGAATTAAGCTGCAATTGTTGTTAAGTCCACGACATGCTAAAATAAAGTTTTCGATTTCGAGTTCACGAAATAGAATGAAGAACAAAACGACGAGAGGGATAGGTTACATCGAGTTGGCAACCATTGATAACGTACGGTATATGGCAGAAGTGGGAATCGGAGGTGATAGGAAAAAGAAGAATGAAACAACCATAGGATTAGGTTAATTCATTTTTGATTTATGAGCGCAAATAATGTACGGCTGATTAGGGTATTTTTGTCCGAGTCGAGTAATTTTCTAAACTCAGTTACATATAACGAGTCAACTACGATTTTCGCTCTCCTCGGATCTCTTTTTGCTCTCCCTTTAACAAAAATCTTATATTAGGTTTCCTTTTTTTTATTTAGAAAAAGAGCAGAAAAGTGGGCACTAGACCTACTTAACGCGAGCCTATTTGACAAAACGGTGGAGTCGTGCTCTTTCTTTCTTTTTTTAGAAAAAGAGGATAACATCCTTGCATTGAAATAAAATTACCGTAGTTTCCAAAAGGAGAGTTATGATATGTCATTACATCATTATTTCAGGATTAAACGTTTAAATAAGTTAACATTGCCTTGGTCTACCCAGTTATGCCTAATAGCATATTTATTACAAAACACCCCTCCCAAATTATTTTAGTTCTTCTAACATAATTAAAATTCTTAACTAAGAAGTTTATGCCAAATTTTGAGTTGTTTCCAAAATCTGCACTAATCATGTATGATCTCCTTTCTTGCTTCAGCATACTTTCTCATTAGCAGCACGAAAATTGGTTGGGAGTCGCTTCTGAAAGAGATGATATGTCCATTCCATTCTGTTGCCCATTGGAAAGCTGTATCCACTCCTGCCTTCTCTAGTTCTTCTCTAGTTGTGCACTCAGCATTCAATCCTCTAGCTTTTATGATTTTTCCTTTATGGTCAAATAAAGTTAGCCAAATTCCAGTCGTAGCTATACAGTTCATCATTGTAAAAGTAATAATAATTTTCAGGTTAATTTTTCCTATATGCTCATCATCCTGTTGAGTAGAAATTTTCAGCACCTCATTATTGTTTAGGTTATAGTACAAAGATTGCATAATATTGTAACTTCAAAGAGTTATGCCTATTAATATATTTAATTATATTGTTTGTTTTTACTATACTGTTTTGGATTTTTCTTTGGAAAGTGATGTTGGACATCGCTTTCCAAATGTGCCATATTGTTATGCTTCACAGAACCTCCCATTCTATATCATAACTTCCCTTTTTTAAATTATCAAAACAGTTAGTTAGCCATTCATGAAACGATTGTGTACCATTCACAACATAATTCATATCAAGGTTAAAGTCCATCCATACTTGTTGGGAAAAATTACATTGTAAAAAGAGATGGGTTAGAGTTTCCTGATCATTGTTACACAAGTTGCATTTGGTATATATTCCTGGAATTTTTATTGCCATCCTCAGACTACTTGGTAAAATAGCATGCGCCGCTTTCCAACGAAATTCTTTACAGATATGGAGAGGTATTCATTCTCCAAATCTTTCCCCAGTAATGATTTGTGTTTCCAGTTGAGTTTATATGGTTGTATAGAGAGTTTACTGAGAACACGCCTTTTTTGTTTAATGTCCAATGTGGCGTGTCTTCTTTATCAGCAATATAAATCCTTATTTGCTTTTTTTTATTTTTTTGGTTATCAAAACATTTGACTAGATTTTGAATATCCTACGTATTTTCAGATGTGATCAATTGATTTACTTTAGAGAAAACTTGTGTGTTTGCATCTGGTTTGTGAATTGGTTGAATTGTATCTGGAATCCAGAAATCTTCCCAAATATCAATATTTGTTCCATTTCCAACTTCCTAAAAATAACACTATTTTATCTGATTTATGCTAGTTAATATACCTTTCCAAATCCAACTATCATTCCTATTTGGTTTGCTATTGATGTGAAGAACATCGCAGTCAGGATAATATTTTTCTTTTAGGATTGTTGCGCAAAGAGAATCAGGTTTCTCGTTTAGCTTACAACCCACTTTAACAGTCATTGCTAAGTTGAAATTCTGGATATTTTTAATACCTAGCCTCCCTTCATCAAGGGATTTGCATATTGAGATCTAGTTTTTCAGAAAACCCCCTTCTTTCCATTCCCATTTAGGCCGTTTTCGTCTTTCCCTCACCAATAGTTACGCTGAATTGGTGGAGTCATGATTTGTAAAACCAAAATGCTATATAATGAAGAGTAAAAGGAAAGTCTCTTAGCTGATTTTATTTCTTAGTTGTTTTTAGTTTGGATTTTAGCAATTCGATCCTTTTTTATTATTTCAACGATCTAGGCCTTTTAGTTAATTTAAAGTTATCGTTTCTTCTGCAAATTTGGAAACTTTTAGTTTTGCCTGAATTTAAATCTTGTAATTATTTTGTTGATTTAATGTTGGTGTTTCCTGACTTGGGTTGGTATTTTCTCATCAAGTTCTTGTTCAATTGCTTTCTAATTTGATTCAACCCAACAACTCGGAATATTCACAACAAAGAGAACTTCAACTACTTAAGCAAACATTTAAGCAGCAATAGTTTCAAGTCTCCCTTATCAGCAACATCAGGCTACATGACTCTATTACTGGTTCACACACCAGCAGTTCCAAAGACACAAACACCCGTTTCAAAGACACCAAAAAAAGAAAAAATGTTGATCGAAGAACGAGTCAATCTTGCTGAAGAGCATGGGCGGTTGATGATAGAAAATCAGAACTTGAAAAGGAAAGTGCGAGAATACGAGTTGGGAATAGAATATGGAGAAAGTTACAAAAGATCCTGTAGAGAAAGAGACATTGAGAGAGAGGAAAAGGCGAAACAAATGGATAGGCAACTATGGGATGAAGTGTATCAATATGGGCTAAAAGGAGATAAGATGAGTAGGAAAGCATTGTATCAGAATAGACAATGGGCGAGGATGGCTCAACACGAGAACTATATTCAAACAGCAGCAAGGAGAAACCAAGATGCTAGTAATGTACCCCAAATCACATCCACACTAGGAGGGTGGAAGGATTACACAACGGAACATCAGAGTAAACCTACAAACTTGATAACAAAAACGGCCAAGCTGAGGATCAGGTCTTCACCCGAGCTTGAAAAAAAGAAATAAAAAAGATTATCCGTCGCATTCCATTATGCGAAAACTATACACAAAGGAACCGCACTAAAACGATGTAACAAAGAAAGCAAGCTATGTACCAATCAAAGAGACATTAATACGAAGCAAAATTATTTCTATAAGAGAGCAAGCTAAAGTTGAAACAAAGTTTATGCAAGTAATCTCGTAAGACCTCAATAGGGGGCAACAAGTCACTATTTAAAAACTCTAATTAGGGAAGTTGGGTACCCAATTTTGGCGTGTCAACTTAGTTCGCGTGGTTGTGTGACGGAGTTTAGCACGATCACGTAAGAGGCGTCAATAATCCCTAATGCGCGTCATATTGGGAAAATCCTGTATAAGTCACTTATATTGGGGCGAAATAAAATCCTATCCGCTGGAAGCCACTGAGAACGAAATGCTCAGCGAATAAGTTCTTCGGCATAGGGTGTAGAAACATGACCAGTGGAGTAGAAGGAGTTACTGGCTTGGATACACTCAGTCCAAATAAACCCCACTTAGGGTGTGATCTTGTACCCTAAGCCACATAGGCGAAAGGCACGAGATCACGACAACACTGGTTGTTGAATAACTGGATGGGAGGAGCCCAACTGAAATGGTTAGGGGTGACCTCCTTGAAAGGGAAATTCAGGGGGAATATAAATGGATGACACTCTCCATTAGGGAGCTGAATTGTGTCAAAGACGGCAATGTGTTGGGGCGTTTTACTCACGGGAGTATCTAAGGCCTGGTATATTATCGCAAATACGACTTGGGGAGGTAAAAATACTAACATAGTTAAGGCGAGTTCAATGGCCAATGACTCACAATAGCACATGGAACTGAGATTTTGTCGCCCGACAGGTGGAAGACCCTACCCAAGGCGACCATAAGTCCTTTAAGATCTCTAGGTGAGGGAAGGCAATAAGACCTTATTTAGGAGGCAAATAAGATCTATAAAGCTCATGCGAATAATAAAGAAACGAGAAAGAAACTGAAACAACAAAAAATCATGCTGAGACACGAAGGAGCGATGAGGAAACGCGATCCCAGTGAGCTAAGTATCATTCAAGATTATATTTTGATATATCTATAACATGTTAGGGAAAATATGAATAAACGCCTATGTCATCATGATACCATGCGACACACACTATATCCAATCATAACATTATAATAAAAACTTGCTCTGTATACGTATCAGACCCCTAAACATAATCTCGTATGCACGAATAACATGATAAAAAACATATATAAATTTAATTTTCGCTCTAACTTGCTATTCGCATTACCCTGTTATTCGCCAAAACCTTAATTCAATATCGCGAGGCAAATGTTCGCCCTCAATCATTGTCATAGATTCGTTTGCATAAACCATATTTGTATAGCATGATAAAACGCTAGTCTTCCTTAGAAGGTGGAAAGCAGAGGAAAGTATGGGAAGACTATAAGTTTCACATGCTTCCCACCTCCTCAGTCAGATGTCCAAACCATATTTCGCAAAATAGCACACACATAAAAAAATAGCCTTCTATTTTGAATACATGTCCATTTTCAACAAAAAAAACCGGAAAGTAATACAGCCGCAAAGTAGTAACGCGAAAGAATTGTACAGACAACAGAAAGAGAGAACACAACGAATACACAACCAAAACTTATTCTCACGAACATCTACTCAGTTCCTCCCACCGCAAAAAAGCTCATCATCGCCA
Organism: Papaver atlanticum; assembly: GCA_023531105.1. Classification (NCBI taxonomy): domain Eukaryota; kingdom Viridiplantae; phylum Streptophyta; class Magnoliopsida; order Ranunculales; family Papaveraceae; genus Papaver; species Papaver atlanticum. The sequence goes on from JAJJMB010001710.1 coordinate 90,706, forward strand.
GCAACGCACCAAATCCACCAGAAGATGCAGTAATTGGAATTAAGACGTGATCCCAAACAGTAAAGTAATCAACTTCGTAAGGTGACTCCAAGCTAAACGCACGTAGCGGCAAGGAAGATCCTTCCAACAGGCTTGTCGGATAATTCTTTCCGCAGGGTAACCCGAGGATCGAATTGGGTACCATACAATCGATAGGAAATACCGTCATGCTTGGGACAAAAGAAGACAAAAGCACATCTTTGGAAGGCCCCCAATCACGATGAAGATCCTTTACAGACCCCATGATCAACCTACCAAAACAAGATCTAAATCTACAGAAGAAAAGGAATACTAACATAAGAGATAAAACGAGATGGAATCTTCAAAACAATCAAGGAAATACAAAGCATGAAGAATTGAGGAAAGGACTCACCGAAAAGACAATACAACAGCAGCAGGGAGAAATGTATCACAGCCCACCATAGAAGCCATATAACTCGAGAAAAAGAAAGGAAATCAAATAGGAGAGAAAGAGAAAGATAAAAAAAATTCTCCCCTCCCTCGGGTATTTATTCAAGGAAGAGAAATAAAGACGCACCGTCGAAAAAGGAGGAAACTGATGACACATGTAGAAAGTGCACAGAAAATACAGAAGCATGCTGGGCAAGGCGGATAAGACGAAAAGACAGGGTTGACGTGGAGTTTGACCAAAGATTCTCGCATTGTTCCACTTTCAGAAGAACAACGCGAGAAGATGCAAAGTGTAAGGGAGAAATATCGCACAAGACATAACTTAACTTCGACCCAGATAAAACGGCCTTAAATACGAAGATATCACGATAATCAAAGATCAAGGCAAAGATTAGAAGAACGATGATCAAGAAAGAGTGTGAAGAAACAATTACGTGATAAAGATGGAACAAAGACCGGTCCAAAAGAAGCTGTGCGAAAGACATGGCAAGTAGCGCGAAGGACAGCGACATCTCCACAAAGCCTGACGAATAAGACAAACTGAAATAAGATTAATTAACAGAGATCTTGCATGTGATCCTCATTTGTCTTCTACTAATCATATTTTCCTATATAAGGATTCAAAAATGATAGAGAGAGAGATCAGTGAAGAGAGAAGAACTAAGGAAATCATCTAGAGAGCCAAGAGAATATCTTTCGAACTTATCATTCACCTTATATTTCTCCATTGTTGTATATAAGTTCACCTTGTGATCATTGTAAGAACTCCATATATTCAATACAAAGTGTTTGTGAAGATCATTCTAGTGTCAAAGTGGTGAATAATATCATTAATGTTTGAGTTGATCCTTATGACTTAAGCTTTGTGTTATTATCATTGCAAAGGGTGTAGTTGTGTGATTTGACGCTACTACATTTAACTTCTGTCATGGAGATATAAGTTTTTTTCCGAGGAACAGCTGAGCACCCCGGACCATACCATGTTTCCACAGAATCTTTCAACGAAACTTAGCTGTTTGCATGAGGAATTACTTCAATACTTGAGAAGCCTATACCCATATTATCATCAGGTTTGCTTTTTCTTCGAGTTTTAGGGTCATAGCAACAGAGAAGACTCTCGAGCAACAATAGTACTTGATTGATCTTTGTAATGGAAAATGGGTTGTAATAACGCCCACACTCTATATTAAATTCCTTGACCCAGATCCATGAATTTTCGCCATAAAAGTCTTGTTTCTAATCATCATGCCATTCCAGGCCGTATCTAGTATGATTAGTGTTAAAATTATTTTTCTTATATGACCATATGTCTATGCGATTGCAGTTCTTCCTAACCCAACACAATTCCCTCCCAACAACTTGAGTTCAATCCAAGATTGATCATTTCCACGTTCATAAGCCTCAAAAGGTGGCAAAGGGAGCTCTTTGAACTTCTCATCTTCCAAATCAAAGGTGACAATAGCAGTTCCGTCTATGTCATCATAACCCAACCAATGAATAAAACCATTTGCGAAATACTAGACTTGTGCAGGGTAACCTGATAGACGCATTTATGTGTCTATTTTCATCTCTTTTATGTATAGTGTTAGTACCCATTTTTGCACTAATTTTGGTATTTTATCCCTTGTAGGTGTATTTTGGAAAAATAGGCTTTTGCGGCGAAATTGGCTCGAAAAGTTGTTAAAGGCTCCTGGGAGGACATTTGCTATTCGGACTCTTATTTTGGATAAGGGGTAACCCATTTCCAAGCAGCTTCTAAGCACAGACCGAGACTGGATAGGGGGAGGACAAATTTCTTCACGTTTTCAAAAACAAAAAAAAATGGCGGGAATTCTCTTCACTTACAGACGATTTCTGGGATGAATTTTTGATCGATTTTTATGGAGATTAAAGGTCTGAATTTGATTGGGTTTGTTCCTATGGACCTAACAGGCAAGGTAAGGGTGTTGGAATGGATCCAAAGTGGCTAGAACTCGAATTGGAAGCGAAAACTTGCCAATAATATCACGGTTTATTTTGGGCAAGTTTCTTGGTTTATTTTTGGAAAACTTACGTGAAGAAGAGGAAGGAAACTCTTCTTAAAGACTTGTTTCTATCAAGGGAGGAGTTTGGACAGCTTGGATTGACTGAGTACACGTGAAACAGAAATCAAAAGGGAAATATCGCAACTTGCTGTGGAGGAAAAAACCAAGGTTATTCTCGAATTTTATTTGCTCTACTATGTATAAAAGGGTTGGTTAGAGTCCTAGGAAGGAAAGGAAGAAGTTAGGGGAAGTTTAGAGCTTTAGAGAAGCTAGAAAAATCATTGGAAGAAAACATGTTTCTGCTAGTGCAAACTGTTGCCGGAGAAGACGAAGAACATAAACAGCAGAAAAAGAAAGTCGCAGATTCTATGACCGTAACTTTCAAATTTTAAACCTTTTGTAACAATTTTTCCAACAGTTATCTTCAGTTCGCAACGGTTTCTCTGTAGAAATAGGTTCTGTAACAATTATATTAGTTACAGAACCCGCTGTTTAGAACTTTTCACTTTTTAATCAACTTTTGAACACCAAAGATGTATTTTGAGCAAGAGATTAATATGAGGAGCTAAACCCCTTAGCCGAGGCGACGGAGGAAGCCATTGTTCCATGAAAAGTGGTATAATTCTATTTTTATTATTTATTGCAATTATTTTACATGATTTTTTGCATAGAACTTAAAAGAAAAATTGGTTTTTATTGAGTAGTTGTGAAGTGTTTTGATGGGACATGCTTGGTTTTAATACTTTTGATGTTTCATGCTTCGTGCTTACAATTATTACTTCAAGAACCAAATTAGAGGAAAATATTAGAGTCAACTTAAAGAAAAATATTGCATGAATATTGATTAGAATTTATCAAATAATTGGTCAATGGTGGAATCCAAAGTCTCGGTGTCTTTTTTATAATTTGATACAATTTTATTTTAGTTAATTTGAGTCTAAAAGAATCCTTCACAAGTTCGAGCATCGAACCTTTTCACCACTATTTTTACTACAATTAAAAATCACATCATAACCCCATGCTCTACTTATAGAATGTTTGAGAAAAATAAATTCACCTGTTAAGGGATTGCGAATTGCGAAAGGATGGGATTCGCCATTCGTATTCTTTTTCTGAAAACAAACCAAGGCATTGCATGATCCGACCAGGATATCACGTAGAATGGATTTAAAAGCAAATCTGCAAAACTCATCTCCATGAGTGTCTCATGAGAGTAGTAATATTTCATCATCATCTTTTTTTTTTTTTTGAGAAAAGTTAAAATTTATTATTAGGTGCCAATGAAGCACAAAAAAAGTACATACACACAGCCATTAAAGAGAGACTGGAAGTGCAAAATAAAGAAGCTAACTGGTGGCAAAGTTACATGTAAATCTTTGCCTCCCAATTGTGGACCAAAACATCAAAATACAAGCCTTCAAAAACATGATAGGCAAGTCCCCATTGAAAGATAAGAGACTTAACAGCAACAATTACATCGTTTGGTACAAAATCCTTGTTGTGGAAAACCCTTCTATTTAGCTCGATCAATAACGCCCACCAGATCGCGTAAGGAAGATTGTTCCATATGAATTTATGGGTAGCATTTGGGATTTTCCTCTTCCATGACTTAATGCAGACTTCCGTTATCTCGCACTTTGCTAAATCAACTTACAATATTCAAGAAAGTACGACCACACCTTATATGAGAACATACAGTGAAGTAACACATGATGTATTGTTTCATCCTCTGCTCTAAACAAAACACATTACAGAAATCTTACTCTAACTCCTCTTCGAACTAAGTTATCAAGGGTTGGTGTAGCATTCCAAAGAGTAGACCAAATGAAAAGCAGACTTTGGGAGGTATAGTGGCATTCCAAATAAGTTTGGGATCCGGAAAACTATATGCATCAGTGGCTACCATTTGAACATCATAGCACGACTTCGTAGAGAATTTTCCTGACTGGGAGGGGAGCCAAGTTTTAACATCTTCTTGCATAGTGTTTCCTCTTCTTTTACTCAACCTCCATAGAGGGGGATATTTCTTTTTCAACGGCAGAATAGTACACCAACTATCTTTCCAAAATCTTGTTTTGCTGCCATCATTAATGGTGATGCGAGAGTTAACTTTAATTAACTGCTTGGATTGCATAATCCCCTTCCATAGCCCACAACCATGCACCGTAGACACCTCGTTCGGTAACCAAGTTTCTGCATTACCCCCATGCTTTTTTTGAATAAGCTTTCTCCATAAATGATTACGTTCGCTTCCATATCGCCAAATCCTTTTTCTAACAAAGCTTTATTATTTTTCTCGACCCTCTTGATACCAAAGCCTCCCTTTTCTTTAGTTTTGCAAACTCTCTTCCATCCAATCCAATGCTATTAGAACATAGCTCGGTTGAACCAACCAAGCGTTGGTATGTCAAGTTTGTTTGTCATATTTTAGTGAACCAAAACTCATTTAAAGAGTCGCTTGATTATATATGCTAGTGATGTGATTTCAACTTTGTTGTAGTAAAAGGTTCGTTGAGACTTGTGAAGATTCGAGTTTTTAAATTTTATAAAAATTATATACAAAAATATTACAAATGGTGCAAGAGGTACTGGAACTAAGGATTCGGCCAATCTTCATAACATAAGGTTCAATTATTTATTCTCAACGATTTTAGCTCAACAATGTAAACATGGACTCTTATTCTTGCCAAGGTAGATTCTAAAAACATTAGTTATAAATCGTAAGCATGGGGCATCAAACATCTAAGCAAGCATGACCCATCTATTAAAATAATAACTAATTAATCAAAAGCATATTTCAATTAATATTAGTGCAAAAGTCATAAAAAAGAATAAAATAAATTTACCCATGTATGAAGTTCGGCTTCCTCCGTCGTCCCAGTGTTGGGGTTTAGCTCCTCATATTATAGACACGCTCAAAATTAATCTTTATTAATGCTCAAAAGTGTTTTATAATTGATGAAAAGGAGGAAAAATGGTGAAAATCGGGTTTTTTAACAATTATATTTGTTACAAACCTTTGTTACAAAGAACGATAATTGTAAAGTGCTGTTGTTACTGTAGCATATAAGACTGTCCTCGCACTGTAGCAGTTACGACTGTTCTTTGGGGTCTTATGTTCTTCGTGTACTTGATGTTCATCATCAGCAGCAGCAGCAGAACCGAGTTTCTGCAACTCGTGATTTCTCGCTCTTGAGCTCTCCTCAGCTCCCCAAACTCTCCACACCCCATCCTTGTACCTGTAGCAATCTATTTATACTCCTAATCCTCATTTAATCAGGCCATATCTCCCAAATAATCTTCATTTATCAATATTATTCTCCACGGCCGAAATTTCCATTTTTTTGATCTTCCACGCGTTCTCAGCTGTCAAACTTCCTTATTTATCTTCTTCACGCATATCTGTAGTGCAACACACTTGAAACTCATGCATTACACGCCTCAAACTCGTGTCAAATTCGCTTGAACCCGTGAAAACTTGTGTCCACTGTTTTGGATTGAAACACGTTAATAAGCCAATTCTGATCAAAACGAACACCCATACCAGCTTTCTATAGTCATATCACTTCTATCCACTAAGTTTCAGGGATTGAATCTCACTAAATCACGTCCAAACATCCGATCGAAATTCTGCCAGAGAAGAAATGGTTTTCCCACCAAAATTTATTTTTTGAATTTGAGAAGAAGATGTCCTCCCCCTAATCCTGCACGGGTGTCCCTTTAGCACTTGTCTTATGGGGTGCAGATAGTAATTTTTGGGCGTAGATAGTAATATTTCCGGGGTTCCTCCGACACATTTTTGGGGTGCTTCCGGTGCATTTCTGGGGTGCCTTTAGTACTCTATCCTGGGGTGTAAAACACCACTTTTCAAGCCAATTTTGCCACAAGAGCTTATTCCCTAGGAAAGACTTAAAACAACTTTATTAAAAATAAAATGAGTCCTAGATAATGTAGTTATGGGTGAAAATGCGTCACACTTACGTGCTTATCAAATTCCCCCACGCTTACATTTTGCTAGTCCTCGAGCAAAACCTCAAGACCCGCTCAACAGCTGGTTATTTGCGTAACTCCAAGAGAGACCCGCTCAACAGCTGGTCATGTAAATCAAAAGAATAGACCCGCTCAATAGCTGGTCATTTGTGTAACATAAAGAAAGACCCGCTCAACAGCTGGTCATAAGAAAACAAAAATAATAGACCCGCTCCACAGCTGGTCATATCGATTTTTTTTTTTTTTTTTGATGATCCTCTCTACGGCTGATCATAAAAGTAAATCCTAAGGTAGACCCGCTCAATAGCTGATCATAAAAGTAAGGAATCTCCTACAAAAATAAACAAAAAGTTAATCACTCCCCCACACTTAAATCTAACCTTGTCCTCAATGTTATAAAGATGAAATTAAAAACATGAACAAGGAGAAACTGTTACTACTTAAAGGAAGTGAGGAAGGATATTACCGTAGTCGATGCATAAGCATGGGTTACCTCCCAAGAAGTGCTAAGTTTAAAGTCTTCAGCCAGACTAGGAAAGGATTAGTCACTCGAATCATAAAATAACATCCGTAACAACTGTGGGTCTTCGAAACTAAATTGAGTTGACCATAGGAAACTGCAATAAGCCAAGAAAGTGAACAAGAATAGCATGCCCTTATCTAGTTTCCTGATTAAGATACCTATATCTAATTGTGGTTCAGGTTCAGGTTCTATGAAAGGGTCTAAATAAAATTTCATTAGCTGCATTTCTTCATAGGTGGGATCCGAATTATTAGGTCCTAAAGTCTGGAAAAATTCAAATAGGAACTAAGAAGCACATAATAATAACCTAAATAACTGAGGATCCTCTAAGTCAATCAGATTTGACTTACATAATTGACCACAATGAAAGTAGTGGTCATTCTTAAGTAAATGTGTCGATTTTATTAACCTAAAGTACTTAGGCTTAGTCTCAGAACTTAATATTTGACACATTTGAAATATAAACGTTCCCACATTTGGAAGAAAACTATTTGGTGGGAAAACAAAGTCAATCTGGGTATCATAACCTGGGCAAACCACATCAACCAGAGGATGGGTTTCTAACGACTGAACTTCTTCCTGGACATCATTAGGTTCGGGAAAACGAGTATGAAGGTAATCTTGTAAAATGGTCGATGCACAGATATCAAGTCCTAAATGAGGGGACTTTCTGAGAGTTAAAGGTAAGGCATTAGGAAAGTGATAATCACCCCAAAAGTTAGAGTTTTCAGTGTCTCTAGATAGACTAGTCACAATCTCCCTAATTTCTAGATCATCAGATTCTTGGAAATGGTCAATTGATTTTTCTAAGTTATTATCAGGTAGTGCATCTTTACTTATCTCTACGGGTCTATCTTCTTCGTCTAAGACTATTGTTTCTAAGTCGCTAGACTCTAAAACAGCATTTTCAGAATAAACCCGTTCCTCTAAACCACTATCGGCTTCGTAATCAAAAGGAAAAACTACATCGTCTAAAACGGTGGTATCCTTAATCAAATGCTCGTCCTTTTGAATGGGTGAATAATCATAAAAATTATTTGGATTTGAACTAGAAATAATATAATCATTACAAAGTTCAATTGGGTTAATAGTTTCCTGATCACTATGCCTACATATTTCAGATTCTTCATTATTACTATCCTCAACATCATAATAGTACGAAGATGATTGAACCTTATCTAAATAATTAGTGTCTTTTATTCTAACCTCGTCCTCTAAATTAGGCAAATATTCACCATTGATATCAAGGGTATAATTGGAAACACTATTTTGAAAAAATAGATCTTTTAGAGAAGTTCTTTTCTGGGTCTCTAACAAAAGCTTCTGGGTCGACTCACATGATTTCCTGACATAATCCAGGAAAGAAGGTAAAAAAAGTTCACTCGTTGCATTCTTTTCGTCCATAACTAAGTTATTCATTTCTGCAAACTTACGTGCAGTCTCAGCTAACTTACGTGTCGACTCTAGTAAAGAGGAATTATCATAATTATTCTCGTAAGACCAATTCGTGTGTGGATAGTACTTGGGATCACCATGGGATGAACCATAACCTTTAAAAGATTGGCGTTCCCAACTACTATTACCACCATGGCCATAAAAATGATGATGCCCATAATCAAATTCAGGTCGATACTCATTGTATTGGCTTCTATCATACCAGTTCAACATTCTTAATTGCAAGGGAATTCTACACAATCACAAGAAAGGCTGTCTCGACTAAATCAAACATATAAATCTAGCAAACAACAAGCATGATGGCTCCCTTAGATTGTTTCTAGACCAGCTTCCATTCCTCCAAAAGGCAACTAGGTATCGTTTTAGCAAACCTCTCTAGATCGATCCGAATAAAGTGAGTCGAAGAGAAGTAGGGGAAGCTCAGAGGAGCTTTGATACCTCCACCTCTTTGGAAACGTTTCCCGTTAGGGAGGCTCTAGTCGACTCACAGTAATCTTACTGAACTTTTGAGTTAAGCTAATAAGATACCCAATACCTCCCTTTGAATGACTTTCCTACAAGCTCGTTACCCTATCGGTCTCGGTTTAATCAGTATTTTAAGCTTGGGTTCGCGTAGGTTATGTGTTCCTAAGGCGGGCAAGAAGAGAACGGTGATGAAATCCGAACCGTTATCTTGTATGGCCTGGCCTTGCCCTTTACTAGGAAATTAAAGTCCGTATTCAAAACCTCAACATATATGCACCTTAAGGAAGACAGTAAACCCGCTGACAGGGGATTCGCGGGTGTTTAGAAGCTTACCTCCCGTACCAGACGGGCGGTGAAACGGTTGTATTCGACTTGGGCCACTGACTCCTGTGTCATTGTACGAACCCGAGGGGCCGAGACGATATCGTAATCGTCGTCCTTCCCTGCAAACAGTTTATATTTAAAATTTTACCCTTCCGTAGGGTTTTTAAAAAATAAATTAAAGTCCAAAGTCCAATGTTCCAAAAATAAAAATAAAATAAATAAAAAGGTTTAAAAATAAAAATTTACAAAAATAAAATCTTATTTATAATTTCAAAAAATGAAATCTATGAATAAAAATAAAAATAAAAATCTAATTAAAAATAAAAATAAAAATAAAATATCTTCGTCTTTTCTCCGTTCTTTTCACTTTGTCTAGCTTTTAATCCCCCGGGTCTTTCGTCTCCAATTTCTCTTTGATTCAAAACCTGCAACAAAAAAACAAATACCCAAGAAACGTAAAAAGGAACAAAAGAATAAAAATCTAAAAACTCTAAATCTAAAAACAAATCCGCGTCGGTGGCGCCAAAAGTTGATGTGATTTAAACTTTGTTAGTAAAAGGTTCGTTGAGACTTCTAAAGATTCGATTTTTTAAATTTTATAAAAAATATATACAAAAATATTACAAATGGTGCAAAAGGTACTTGAACTAAGGATTCGGCCAATTTTCATAACATAAGGTTCAATTATTTATTCTCAACGATTTTATTTTAAGAAATGTAAACATGGACTCTTATTCTTGCCAAGGTAGATTCTAAAAACATTAGTTATAAATCGTAAGCATGGGACATCAAACATCTAAGCAAGCATGACCCATCTAATAAAATAATAACTAATTAATCAAAATCATATTTCAATTAATATTAGTGCAAAAGTCATAAAAAGAATAAAATAAATTTACCCATGTATGAAGTTCGGCCTCCTCCGTCGTCCCAGTGTTGGGGTTTAGCTCCTCATACTATAGACACGCTCAAAATTCATCTTTATTAATGCTCAAAAGTGTTTTATAATTGATGAAAAGGAGGAAAAATGGTGAAAATCGGGTTTTTTAACAATTATATTTGTTACGAACCTTTGTTACAAAGAACGATAATTGTAAAGTGTTGTTGTTACTGTAGCATATAAGACTGTCCTCGCACTGTAGAAGTTACGACTGTTCTTTGGGGTCTTATGTTCTTCGTGTTCTTGATGTTCATCATCAGCAGTAGCAGCAGAACCCGAGTTTCTGCAACTCGTGATTTCTCGCTCTTGAGCTCTCCTCAGCTCCCCAAACTCTCCACACCGCGTCCTTGTACCTATAGCAATCTATTTATACTCCTAATCCTCATTTAATCAGGCCATATCTCTCAAATAATCTTCATTTATCAATATTATTCTCCACGGCCGAAATTTCCATTTTTTTGATCTTCCACGCGTTCTCAGCTGTCAAACTTCCTTATTTATCTTCTTCATGCATATCTGTAGTTGAACACACTCGAAACTCATGCATTACACGCCTCAAACTCGTGTCAAATTCGCTTGAACCCATGAAAACTTGTGTCCACTGTTTTGGATTGAAACACGTTATTAAACCAATTCTGATCAAAACGAACACCCATACCAGCTTTCTATAGTCATATCACGTCTACCCACTAAGTTTCAGGGATTGAATCTCACTAAATCACGACCAATCATCCGATCGAAATTCTGCCAGAGAAGAAATGGTTTTCCCGCCAAAACTTATTTTTGAATTTAAGAAGAAGATGTCCTCCCCCTAATCCTGTACGGGTGTCCCTTTAGCACTTGTCTTATGGGGTGCAAATAGTAATTTTTGGGCGTAGATAGTAATTTTTCCGGGGTTCCTCCGACACATTTTTGGGGTGCTTCTGGTGCATTTATGGGGTGCCTTTAGTACTCTATCCTAGGGTGTAAAACACCACTTTTCGAGCCAATTTTGCCGCAAGAGCTTATTCCCTAGAAAAGACTTAAAACAACTTTATTATAAATAAAATGAGTCCTAGATAATGTAGTTATGGGTGAAAATGCGTCACACTTACGTACTTATCAGCTAGATTCAACTTCGTATAGGTTAGATTGAAAGTATTAGGATATGAGACATTACAAGTATTACGTGAAGACTTGAAGAATGTGAAGAAGTAAGGAGCTACAACGGCGACATCATCATTTCACTTGAGGTTAGTAATATTTGACTTGAACTGTTTCATTCCCTAACGTATCTTTCAAGTCGTGCATAATGAAAACATAACCGCGAAGCTATGAATGATTATACTCTAGTTAGACATAGTATTAAGGAATACAATACGAAGTATAACGCTTATCTTTTGAACTTCGTATATAAGACATCAACATAATTGTTTGAATGCTATTGTGATTATGTATGGGTATGAGGTGAAGATTTCATCCTAGGAAACAATGTTTTTACATTAGTTTAAAGGAAGTACAATTCATAAACTTGTTTTATGGATCGAAAGGGAAATCGCTAGGCTTATTAGTATTGTTATTCATTGCAAATCTTTTGAACTACCAATATGTGTGTTTAGTATAACCGCTCATGACTTGCTTATGTTCTTGGTAAATGTATTCACAAGGCCTGACTTTTGTATTGGTATGACTTTTATTAGTGAAACCGATCTTAAGTAATCACCTGAAATGGTATGATCGATTTGTTGTAATTGGTATGACCAACTCTAGTCATTGGGGAACCGATCCTAGTAAGAGGTGCAACCGATCACAAAAACGAAATCGATCCTTGTAAGAGGTGCAACAAGTTTCTAGTTATTGGGAACCGATCCTATGAACATGTGCAACACGTTTTTAGATATTGGGAACCGATCCTATGGACATGTGCACCAAATACAAGTTAAATACCATATATATGTGGGAACCGATCCTAGTACCTAGTCAACCAAGTTTTGGTAACTAGCGCGACTAATTCTAGTACCCACATGGAGGTAGAACCGAAACTTGTTTTGGTAGAACCGTGAAACCCATGTTTGGTGATTTGATAGGATAATCAATCACATAGTTCTTGGAAGTCACATGAAACAATTCTAAACTTGTTTGAAAGTGTGGAAAATCTGTTCCAAGATTTTAAGTATGAAAAAGGACTTACAAAGTAAAGATGTCAACATACTTTGAACATGTGCAGTATCTTTTATTGTTCAAAGTTATTCCTTAATAGCTAAAGGAGAATCCCGGATCGAAAATAAATTGAGAATATTTTAATTTAGGTTTTAATTTTATATTTGGAAAATAAAAATTAGTAATGTTCATTTACTAATTAGAGATTTTCTAGTGAGATTTCGGTCAATATTTGGATAAAGCATTTCCAGGAATTATGGAAACCGAATTTGGAGATATATTGCATATCTTGAGAATATTTTCGGTTTTGGAAATTCCTTGGTGTCTAAACTTCCTTGGTCTATAAATATGAAGTTTGCATTTCGAGCAAACTAATCCTCATAGCCAGCAAACTACCTAGTTATGTTGTTACTGGTGGAGCCGCCTATTCGAAGACGAAAGTAACTTAATTAGGCGAAATCTCTTACGGATGCTCGGTTTAAAGACTTCTTTGTACCATTGGTGGGAAACTAGATAATTGCAGTTTATTATTAGTTTTCGATTGATTTGATTGACTAACGGTTGTTGAACTTTGATTGCACCTAGTTTGTTTATGCTTGAAAATCTTCTCTTCTGATATAAGATTCACTCAAACTAGATCGAAGTTTCGACGGGGATCTTTAGACTGTTTGTAGATCTAAAGGCGTCTTGTGATAATCCATTGTTAACAGACTCCGTTCTGTGTGTGATTGATCACAAGATATCAAGTTGATTGTGTGCAGGTGTTTATTGAAGATCTAAGAAGATTTGAAGACAAAGAAGATTTCTGATTTGCGTTCATAATCTTTGGTGTGCACAATACTTGTTTCGGGTAAAGAGGATCCAACTATAATCGGTTTATCTTTGTGATAGATTAGATTGATTAGTTGATTAGATCGGCATGAATACAATTCTTTGTGATTAAAAGTATTGATTGCAAAATCTTGACAATTACTTTGGTAGTTGTTATTGGATAGATCTAATGACCTGACAAAGGAGTTTATTGGGATAAACGGAAGAGCCTTTTGTCGAACTCAGATCATGTTGATTGAAAAGAGTTGTTACCGAACAGATTTGTTGTTCCTTTACTATTTGGAATACGAACAAAAAGAATTGGTCCAAGTGCGTGACTTGTTGCAAGTTGGAGGCGCAGGGATACAGACGGAACTAGGTGAACTATAGGTTTAGTTGCTTGGTCTCAACTATACGAAGTTGGTTTAGATTTTGTATAGCGGCTTAATCTTGAGAGTATTAAATTCTGGACAAGGTCCCGGGGTTTTTCTGCATTTTCGGTTTCCTCTTTAACAAAATCTTGATGTGTCTTTACTTTTTTATTTTCGCAATTATAATTGTTTTATTATAATTAGAAGTAAAATACACAAACGTTAATTCCTATTTACTTGATAGTAATTCTATTGTGTTTGGTTAAGTCCGAACCTTTTATCAAGTAAACATACTTCGTTGTTGTATTGTCTCGATCTCTTATCCATAGACGATCACATGAAGTATGAACCAATTAGTTGTATTGTCTCGACTCAGTCCATAGACAATCACTTTCGGAGAAAGGACTTATAGGTGGAAAGCTTTAAATTGAGGTATATTTGGGTACCCTCGTATTTTCAAATGTGTAGTCTTCTTTTCAGCTGTATCACCCCATAAAAAGTCTCTTGAGATTTTTTCAATTCTATTAGCCACCCACACCAGTATAGAAAACAACGACAAATAGTAGATGGGAATACTAGCCAACGTGATCCTTATTAGCGTCACCCTTCCACCCCTCAAAATATACTTCTTTTTCCAAGGTGCTAATCGTTTTTGGATCTTCTCAATTAATGGTTCCCAAATATGATTTTGTCTTGCCTTTGTACCAAGAGGTAAGCCTAGATACGTGAATGGAATCTCAACACTGGCACATCCAAGAAGTTCCGTTTCTTGTAAGCCCAGAACCTTGTCTTGTTCATTGTTGCTAATCACCATAAGGCCGCTCTTAGTGAAATTCACTTTTAGCCCAGTAATGGCTTCCAAACAAAATAAACTTAGTTAACATGTTATATTTCTTCGATACTCGCATCCACAAACAGTAAAGTATCATCCACAAATTGCAAGTGAGTTATACTCTCACTATCATGACTAACTTGAAAACCTAATATAAGACCAGCTTCTTTAGCCTGTTGTAACATTTTAGCCAAGATTTCGGCTACCAACATAAAGAGAAAAGGAGACAAGGGGTCACCCTGTCTCAACCCCCAAGAGCTTCGAAATTTCTCTGTTGAGACACTATTAATAAGAACCGACAAATGAGTTGTCTTTAAACATCCCCTAATCCATTTCCTTCAAATATCTCCAAAACCAAATCTTCCCAGTTCACACTATCATAAGCTTTTTCAATATCAATTTTGCAAATGAAACCTTCCCGTTGTTGTTTGAGCCTAGAGTCAATTAACTCGTTTTCTATTAACACACTATCCGAAATTTGCTTATCCTTCACAAAAGCCCCTTGACAGTTGGAGATGAGTTTAGGAAGTACCTCTTTAATTCGATTAGCCAGTATCTTAGTAATAATCTTGTAAGCCCCTCCAATTAGACTTATAGGCCTAAAATGTTTGAAAGAAGAAGCCCCATCATTTTTGGGGATTAAAAACAGAAAGGAACAGTTTAGTCTCCAATCAATCTTGCCACCATTCTGAAATTCTTTTACTACCTTCATAAAATCGTCTTTGATGATAATCCAAGTTGCTTTGAAGAATTCATTTGTCATTCCATCTGGACCTAGCGATTTGTCTGATGGAAGTTTGTTGATGACTCGTAACACCTCATCTTGAAGAATTGGAAGTTCCTAAAGATTTTTTCTCGTCATTTGAGAGTGAAGGAAATTCTAACATGTCTTCTTTAGGTCTCCACTCTTGGTCCTCAATGTACAAAGTAGAAAAGAACTTGATTGCTTCTTCTTGCATAGGTGCCGGTGTAACGAATTCCTGGTCCTCCACTTGAATCTTATGTATTCAATTGGCTTTTCTCCTCCCATTTGCAACCACATGAAAGTACGAAGTATTTCGTTTGTCCTTATGTGTCCAATTGATTTTAGCTCTTGTTTCCCATTTTTGATGGACTAGATGAGAAACTTCACTGTGCTTCCCTAATAATGAAATCCTATCATTAAACTCTTGTTGCGAAAGATGTTGTGATTCCTCTTTCAAGTCTAATTGCTCAATTAGTTTCTCAATATCATTCAATTTAGAGGCCATTCCATAAAATTTATCTCTACTCCATAGAATTGTTTCAAACTTTGAAGTTTTTTTTTGCGAATATAAAGCCAGCCGAACCATAAAAGACAAATTTATTCCACCAAAAGCTCACTAGATCATGAAAAGTTTCATCCTCTAACCAGTACTTCTCCACTCTAAATGGGTACCTAGTTTTTTTTTGAGGACCACACTGTAATGTAATAGGGGCGTGGTTTGAAGCACATCTCACCAACATTGATTGCCGAATATCGGGAAAAATATGCAGCCAATCATCGGAGAAAAGAAATCTATCTGTCCTAGTAAGAGTTGGGTTGATCCTCTTACTAGTCCATGTAAACTTACCTCCAAGGAGAAGAAGGTCGACTAATCCATCTTTGATAATAAACTTATTGAATTCTTCTCTATCTTTCCACCTAAGCGACGGCTTATTTCTTTCTGAAGCATAACTGATACAATTCCAAAGTAAAGCTTACTGTTCATATTATTCTCCAAAGTAGAGCTTTATTTTATTGTCTGTGTAGCCAACATTGTAGTCATGGATTGCGAAAAGGAAACCCACCTCGTTATGACGTCTATTAGAAAGGATAGTTTTCCATGATTTGCCCACACGTTTATCCTGTAAAGAAGCTGTTCCAGAAGGTAAGCGAAAAAGTATGTTTTCTAAGACATCATGGTCGAGATTTTCCATGAAAAACCTAGACTGATCAGCGAAAAAGTATTTCTTGATTATACTACGATGATTTAATTTGTTTGTTTTGAACTTTTAAATACTTTTATAGATGTGTACGCTTCTATTAGGAAAGCGGAAGCGATACACCAACCGAGCTTTTCTCCCGATTTTTCTCCCGAGAGGGGAATGGACGGCTCCTGATGCGTTCTTAGCATTGGGATCATCAATGGGTAAAGTGAGGCCCATCCATATATATATTAGAGGAAGGATTTATGGTCGGGATAAAAGCTCGGTCAAGCTATCATTTCCTATTAGGAAAGAGATGTGTACGCTTCTATTAGGAACCGGCACAGTAGGCGATTAATAAGGCCTGTCTGGGCTGCCCAATATTATGGGCTTGTGACCCAGCAACATGCAGTACACATGAAAGAACCGTATCATTGAGGCTTCAGAGATGGTGCAGTGCAACAAGCTCAAATGTTCGTTTGTTTTGTTGTTCACCATAAAATCAAAATTATGAATTAATTCAAAATTGAATACCAAAAAATTTATAGAGAGATTTTATCTTGTTTTAAAATAACACATTTCGGGTTTGTTAATAGTGGAGTGGCATGAGCCCTTTGATTGTAAGGACAAGAATCAGATTGTTTTGATTCTGAAACTAAAGAATTTTCTTAAAATGAAATTTAGCCTTTTATTTTTGAAATCCAAGATTTGAATGTGATTTGGGTTTTCCTTGGTGAATGATAAGGAGTAATTTAGTTATGGTTTTTCTATGATCTAGTTCTACTCTAAAAAATGGTAGTAATGTTCTTAGTTTTTGAGCTTAGTCTATGAGTTTAACTGTTTCTTTAATTCTTTTTCCAACACTAATCTGGTATGTTTATCTCCAAATACTATCTCCCGAGATGATGTTGTGCTGATTATCAGATAGAAGATGTTGATTTTACCAAAACGTGAAAAAAGTTCTAACTAAACCCCTTGATTTACTTGTAATTTTAGAACATAAAAGTTAGGCACATCAATAGCTAGTAACTAAGAGCATCTCGAACAGTGGGTGTAAAAAATCCTAAGTACAGTAAAGTCTAATTAAGACTTTCATGCAGGAGAGTTTACACATATAGTAAAAATAGTACTCTATAGTTAAAAAACTATCTCCAATCGTGAAGGATTTAATCTTTAGAATATTTTATGTGATAAAATATTAACCGTTTATTTTATACTTTAACCAATTATTAAATAAATAAAATAACTGAAAATATGACATGGAGATACATTGAAGGAATAAATAACACTTTTTTTTGACACCTTCGTATGCGTTTTACTATCCCTCCTAATTTTTAGGATCCACCCGTTGGAGATGGATTAATGTAATAAGAGATCTAAAATCCTATGTGTCATGAAAAACAAAAAAAATCACCCTTTATTGGAGATGCTCTAAGAAGGATATTCTTGCATTTTCGTAACAGTAGCTGACTTTTAACTTTTTATCTTTATTTCTGATCTTTTAGAAATTAAAATAAGTGTTACTTTGTCTTTCAAGGAAGGTTTATTTGGTGGTTGGGAAACTTACAATGCAAGCTTTAGAATGTCACCCAAAACTAACAGTTTCCAAAATCTAATGTCACCCACAACCAACAGTTTCCAAAATAAGCCTATACCTTTGTTTCTAAGGTCTTAGAAATCTGAAAAAACCCTTCCACACTGTAGATACGTTTTTTTGGGATGGGGTCAGGGGTGGCATTTAAAAAAAAAAAAAAAAAAGGTTAAGAGCAAACTAGACGAGTTTGTTCAAAAAACGGACGAACCTTTTTTTGTTTTGATTGAAGCATGAGTCACTTAGCATAAGCTGGTTAAGAAAAGCAGGAATTACATGTTCCCATATTATTATCCAAAAATTATTCGCTTGACGTTGTCAGCTGCATAGTTTGCTAGTTGGACGAACCTGGTTTGGATATTCTTAGTTTATTTTTGCTTTTTATCTTGTTGCTTGGATTTTGATTCTTTGAACCCCAAAGATGAGTTCGATTGAGTTTTAATGAAAAAAGAGGTTAAAAGAGATTAAAAGAGTTATTTTGAGGATAAAGGGTAACTAAGTCATTTAGGGTAATCCACATCGATGTAATGAAAGTGAGGGGCCCTGGACAAATACGGAATGCCCCGAATAATTGACACGGTTACCAAGTATCCCACCGGTGGCATTTTCCTTTCATTGCGGTCCAAGCCCAAGAAAAGATGCTGGGCTATTACAATCCCCTCTACTCTATCCCTCTCTCAAATCTAGGGCTTAAAAAAAAATCCCCAAAATCCCCAAAATTTCATTTCAACAAAATTCTCTCAAATCTCTGAATCAAACCATTCTTCTTACTATCAAATGGCTGCTGCAATATATAGTCTTTTCATTATCAACAAATCTGGAGGTCTCATTTTCTACAAGGTAAAATCTCTCTATAAATTTTCTTGAATCTGGATGCAGAGTTTTATATTCAGTATTGAAAATCAAAATACTAATTTTTGATTTTGTATTTTCAGGATTATGGATCAGCAGGAAGAATGGATACAAATGATAGTTTGAGATTAGCAAGTTTATGGCATTCAATGCATGCAATCTCACAACAATTATCACCAGTTTTAGGTTGTCAAGGAATTGAACTTCTTGAAGCTGATACTTTTGATCTTCATTGTTTTCAATCACTTACAGGTATAAATTAAAACACACTTCTCATATCAACAAACCCTTTCATTTACTGGTTTCAATTTTTTTTTTTTTTTTTTGGCAATGTTAGGGTTCAGGGATCATCAATATCCAGGAATAATAGTTTCCATTTTTTTTAGATATTCGATAAATTTGTCAAAATTGGTTTTGGAATTGTAGAATTGGAATAGCTTATGTAATGCCCTTGTATGGAACTTTCCTGACAAAATTATGACTTGAAATTGAGCGTGAGGAGGGTTTGTTGGTAGTTGGCGTTATAATTGAACGTGTGGAATTAGTAACTGTAGGAAGCATAGGGTATAAATGTCTAATGTCTATGAGAAATTTGTTTGATTTTATAAATGAGAGAAGATGTTTCACTAAGATAACTTCATCGATGATATTTCTATTACTACTAAGGATCTATTCTTGTTTTGGGAGAGAAAAGAAAAATTATCATTTGTTACTCTAGTAGTAGTACTGCGTTAGGAATAACTAGGATGTATGCAGCGAGCCACAACGAAATGAAACTGAATTGAATTAGTTACTACATTAAAGTGTTTGTATTCGCTGTAATTTGATGATTTGTCTTAAGTTTTAAGCTTGAAGACTTAAAATTCTTCTGAGTCTTACCTCTCTCTGACGGCTTATAACATGACTGTTGAATCAAAATCACCATTCTGAGCCAAATTTAGTAGTAACTCCGGTTTTGAATTTTGGGTTTAGTTTATGTGCAACAAAATCGTCTGAAAACAACATTGTGCCATATCATTTTAATGGTGGGAAACAGAAGCTGATTGTTAAGGAAAATAGTCGCTGGCCTACCCCATCTAAACACCAGTGATAAAAGGAAAAAAGAAAAGGCATTAGATAGTTTTGGTTAATCATTTACAGGTATAGAAAACAGTTCTCATATGAACAAACCCTTCCCATTTCTGGCAATGTCAGGGTTTAATATTGAGCATCCCCAGGAGTACTAGTTTCCTAATTTTTAGAGATCTCATAGAATTCTCGAATTTGGTTTGGAGTTATAAATTAGATGACGGAACTGTGCTGATAACTTTGTGACTTGAAATTGATCGTGGAAGAAGGATCCGTCTTTGAAGCATTTTATTGGTAGACGACGCTGTAATTGAATGAGTGGAATTGGTAACTGTAGGAACCAGGGGATATGTGAAATTATTGGATTCTTTCTGGGATTTGTATGAGATAATGAGATCAACTAGACAAAATCTGCAAGGGTATGTGTTGAAATAGATATAGATTTTAATTACCCTGATTTTATCCCTGTATCTTTTGATGAGAGAGAGTTTCAAGTACCTGTGGTGTACTCTTGGAAACCTCCAAGATGCTCAACCTTTGGCCATTTGAATTGCAAATATCCTGATGTTTCTGCAAGTAGCACTTTTAAGAAGATTTGGGTACCTAAAGTGAAAAAGGCAGTCGTGGATGATATTGGGAGGACTGCACAAGTGGATAAAGACTCTATGTTGCAAATTCTAGAATATGACAGAGTGGATTTAGGCGATGGCGCAGATGCTAACAGCATGTTGCCAATAACAAATAGAATTTAATCCAAGGTCGCCGGGTCAGCTAGTGCTTCCATTGTGCTGCCAAATGAGAATGAATTGTGCGGTGAAGGTGTACTGGAAATGGTATCTCCCAATTCAGCTAAGAAATGGTATACTAGAAGATCAAAAAACTCGGGTAGAAAAGTTGGAAGGCCTAATGATGTACCTATTTGTCACTTGAACCCTTTCAACACCCTGGAGTCAGTAACTAATGGTGGAGTTTTTACAATTAGTGATTCCGAAGATGCTACCAGGCTCGAAACTTGTAATTCTCAAGAACAAGATATTGAAGACCCTGAAGTAGATACATGTGAAGATTCTAATGAAGAGTCTGAATATGAGACAGACAATGATGTCATGGATATCGCAAAGGTAAAATCAGTTTAGGAAGTCTCTCGGTGGAAACCAGTGACTAAAGAACAAAACATGGAGAAACTTATGACGTTTAGTTCATCGCTTGGTCTTCCTCGTGGAGGTAAAGAAGCTGGAGTTAAGAAAATCCTTGGAGGCATTGTAGATAATTTCCATTCCTGGAAACCAATCAAGGATTTGGGTCCTAGCAATGAGGATTTGGGTAGAGGGAAAAGAACACCCATACCCAAGAAGAAACTATAGGATTGATTAGTCTGCAGTTAGGCTTGCACATGTTAGTAAAGCAGTTGTTATGTTTTTTGTTGTTCTCGTGTGTGTTGAGTCGGCGTTTTGCCTTCTCTTGTTACGCGTAGGCGCCTCTCATCTTGTATTTCTTTTTTCCTTTCGAATAAAATTTTAACCTTTTAAGAGTCAAAAAGAACTAGACAAAATCTGGAGATGTAATTGAAAAGAGTGGAAAACTCATAAAACTCCGTTTTCGTGTTATGGATGGATAGATAGATCTTTAATATTAGAGCCATCATTTTCCTTTCGCTATGCATAGCAATGGTAGAAAAAATATTCAAATCTTGCGATTTTAATCTCTCACTAATTCCTGTCACACAGTTTGCTGCCATTGGTTAGTATTGCTAAGTCAATCTTATGTGTGGACTCTGGAGTGCTGCATCTTTGGATTTCGCCTCTCTGACGTTGAGGCGAACTTTTTATTGTTTGAATGAAGTTGAACCAAGATTTACATGTTCTGCATTGTTTTCACTGAAGACATTGATGTTACTTGTCAGGCTATACACCTTGTACTCTCTTTCTGTATGGCAGAACATATTTTTTGCAACAAAGCATCAAAATTCTTTATTTTACTTGTTTTAGGAATTGAACAAAGTCATTGTACCGTTGAATTTCTTTGCAGGGACAAAATTCTTCATTGTATGTGAACCAGGGACACAACACATGGACACTCTATTGAAGATCATTTATGAACTGTACACAGACTACGTTTTGAAAAATCCTTTTTACGAGATGGAGATGCCAATCAGGTGTGAACTCTTTGATATTAACCTCATACAGGGCATCCAGAAAGATCGTGTTGCTTTGCTTGGTCGATGAATAAACCTTGTCTAATTTGTAAGTCACGGTCATAGTAACTGGGTTCTACTTCGGCGAATTTGTTTGTTTATAAATTTACGGAGTTGGATATATCAAAGTTTGTCTGGACAATTTTTTAAATTCGAATTTCTGTCAGGAATTTAAAACACCACCCATCAATTTTCTTTGAATTTCAGATTTGATGCTTCTGTATATTTGTTTTTCCTCTTTGTTAAATATTCATGTGTGCAGATTCTTAATTTATACCAGTATAATTGTTATGGTGCATTGGCAACTTCACCATTTTATTTTTGTGGTCAACCGATTGCTTGTGTAAGCAGACTCATGGAGTAAAAAAATTCAGTGCTAGGAGACTTCCTTAGATTAGATATGGGGCTTACTTTCCTCAGTCTTTTTAGTTAGGATATGGAGAATTTCATTCACATGATATTTGCGATTAATTGTGCATATATGTGTTCCTGGTTTGATTATAATGTCAGCAGGACCTTACTAGCCAGGAACATGCAAAGCCATAAGAATCTCAGTGACAACCGCCAATTTGCCTCACTGAAAATCGTGATGGGAGTGCACGCCTAACAAGGGAGAAACGCGCCCCAAACAAGGGAAAATCGTGTCATTCGAGAGAAGTTTGCACATGTTTAAAAACTACAACAACAGATGCAAGGTAGATAAAGCTGCAGTCTCTGAATTGAGTCCTGCAAGGTTTCAGGTCACTTAGCCTGCCGATTCTGCTAGGTTAGAGGCTAACAGTTGATCTCTCCAGATAGTTGCGTCATGTTGCTCAGCTTGGGCAAGTTTGTCTGCCATGAAAATAGTTTGTATCAAAAAAATTTAAATTTTAAGCTTCTACAATTGTTAAAAAGTTCAACACAACCGATCTATTAATTGAATCACCTAAGAATGCATATAAAATTTGAAAACAGACACTACTTGGGTTACACATAAAGTTAACAAGTACTGCTACTTAAAAGACAAGAAAATCAATATGATGAAATTAACATTGGAATCATCAGTTGAGCTCTGCTGGTAACGGTTTGAATAGACCCATCTCTTGTAACTTGCTGCTTGGGCCGATGATATGCTGGATGACAGCATACGTAAGTTCGACATGTTTGAGCAACAGATCATAACTCGCTGTTAAAGGTGATGTACGAACAGGTTCAAATTTAAACCCATTCTCACAAACACTAGCCTCAAACCATCCTTCTCTTAACAAATAGAAAATATCATAATACGACTTTGCAACCCCAGAATCATAAGCTCTTTGAAACCAGAAATGTGCATTAACATAATTCTCTTGACAACAAATTAACCGTTCTTTCACTACAGAGTCAGTGACGGTATGTCGCAGAAAGGTAATGTTATTGGCATTATCTTGAACTTTTTCAAGCGTTAATGAAATCGTTATGAGCATAAGCCCATCGATATCTGCTGCTGCAGTTCCCGGATCTCCAATCAGAGTCTGAGAGCAAAAGTTGAAGTCTTGTTCATGTTCGCAGATTTTGTTAATCAGCTCGACGTCGACAGCAAAGACGGAAACTGCGGCAGCAGAAAGAACTAGAAGCGATAAGAGCATGGATGATAGGTAATGAGCTCCCATATTGTTTGCAAGTTTAGGGTTAGGTTAAATTGATATATGCATTTTGCTGAAGGTATAAGCTATCCTTAAGAATAATATTTTAGCGTATGTTTCCTTTAATATATTATTATGCTAAAAATCCTCATTTTGACATTTGAGCCATTTTCTTTACTCATTATGTTGCCATCGACCATTCAAATTACAATTGTTTCCTTTTCTTTCCTATGCGTGTAACGATTGTTTTTTCAAGACCATGATCAAGCAATTTAGTTTCTGGAAAATCCGAGTCCGCATCAAACCCACCAAGTCCAGTAAATACAGCGCTGAAGTTTGATTCTAATGGCTATGTCGGAGGCCAAGAGTTAAAGTGACTAGTTTTTTTGTTGTATGCGTGAACTGCAGAGACATTGCATGTCGTTTATGAGGGTGTGAATTCTGCAATTTTAATCTCTTGTAAAGATCGCATTGCTGTGCAACGATAAAATATACCGCTGGTCTAGTTTGTTTCATGGCCATTGTTGCTTACTTATTAATTACTTTCTCGATATTTCATGCTACGTATTGAAGTTTATTTTTCTTTTAAGTTCCCATTGATTTTTTTTAATTTATTTTTGGGTGAAAGTGGATTGTCCTTGGTGTTTACTAGTATTTCCGCGAGTTGCATATGGTGGTCATCCCGTTACGAGATTCCTTACTCTTAGGCCTTAGCTGTCGAACAACCTCAAAGCCAACTGAATTTTCTTATCAAAGTCGATTGTCAGTTATAAACCCATTAGCTATATCAGAAACACTTCATATACTATAATGGGAAAATGGAAAATGGTGATATGTATTTTCTCTGAGACGGTATCACGAAAGTTGGTCTACCTAAGTTTTACACAGAAGCTTGAAGGTTCATAAGGAAGCTAAAAATGAATGTGGAATAATTTTTTTAGGAAACAATCTCTAAGGTATAAAAACAACAAAAGAGAAGGACTGCGTTAAATATAGACGATCCGGAGCCTGCAGTCGGTGTTGTTGCTGTTGATGTATAACCCAAAACTGGACAGACACACTTGGTACTCCTCTTGAAATATATAGCTAAGTAATTACTTTATCAAAGGTCAAAATGTAACTTACCTCCCGCATTTTCCGGTTCAGCTGCAAAGTTTAGACATGCAGTTTTCAGTTGCAAGCATTGGTGTTGGTCTGCTAGGACAAGTGTTGTTGCCACATTGTTTGCCGTTATTTCTTCACACAATTTTGCCTCACACATGAGTTTCAATTGGGCAAGTTCAAAGCGAACCGCTGTAGGTAACAGATGTTGTGTAATTGTAGTTGAAGTGCAAAGAGATTCTGAATCGGAGAGATCACATGCTTCAGGAAACTCATCTGAGTACAAAAATAACAACATGGCCTGCAACACATCATTTAATTATGTTTAAGGTAGCAGAACTTTATTTATGAATCTCATAAATGAATTGTTAGAAGCCTTACCTTAAAAACGAAGGGGTCAACATCTTCAATAGCTGCTATTTCTATGTCTGGATTATCCGCTTGTCAAAAAAACATTTCTCTAAATACAGGAGATCGAGCTGCAAGAATCGACTTATGGGCTCTGAAGAATTCACTGCCAACCTGAATAGTAATATCAGAACCAATTCCAGATTCCATCAAACTCTTGAGTTTCTGGTTCATATCCGATGGAGGTACGGGTATAACACAATGTTTCCCCTCTTCAACTCGAGTCTGCAATGTTTCGACACGAGTTTGCACTACCGAGATTGAACAATGAATGCTAAGACAATCATCTTTGAGATAATTGGAGGTCTCCAACTCTGACCTCATCATAAAATACGGAAATCCCCTGAAATTAATCCATAAAAAAAACGTCATGTACAGTATATGCACTAGGCCATCCTCAACAGAAGAGCTTTTTTACGAATATCTATCAACGAATTACATGGGGAGTAAAATAGTAAAAATTAAGTTTGGAATCCAGAATAGCAGTTTGATTCTGCATCTCTAACAATTCAAAGGATTCAAAATATACTGAGCAAACAAGTTCAACTAACTTTAGCATGTACTTCTAAAGTTTGGCACGGACACAGGTAAACTTTATTGTCTGGTTCAAGGGTGAACAAAATTGTTTAATTATGCAAATTTGTTTTACCCATAAAACAGCTAAAGCATTCAACATAGTTCAAGAACCATAGGAATTAGAAAACGTACCATGATGGTCTTGTCTTCCTGGATTAAATTTTGTTGGATATTTAGGACTTTCATAAACATTACCATGTTTCTCTTTTCCGGTTTGGTCCAGTAATTTGAATTCATACGTAGCCCTGACTTCCAGTAATCAGCTGGTCTGGATTTTATTTTGACTTGAGGCTGGATTTCTCTACACTTGGGTGAATCTAACGAAGGCTTAGATGGCCCTAAATATTGATTCTGGTTCGACATCCTTGAGCAACAGATCATAACTCGCTGTTAAAGGTGATGTACGAACAGGTTCAAATTTAAACCCATCTTCCCAAACACTAGCCGCAAACCATCGTTCTCTTGACAAATAGAAAATATCATAATATTACTTTGCAACCCCAGAATCATACGCTCTTTGAAACCAGAAATGTGCATCGACATAGTTCTCTTGACAAGAAATTAACCGTTCTTTCATTACAGAGTCTGTGACGGTATGTCGTAGAAAGGTAATGTCATTGGAAATATCATGATTTTTTTTTTGAGCGGTAATGAAAACGTTTTAAGCACAAGCCCATCGATATCTGCCTCTGCAGTTCCTGGATCTCCGATCAGAGCCTGAGAGCAAAACTTGGAGTCTTTTTCATGTTCGCAGATTTTGTTAATCAGCTCGACGTCGACAGCAAAGACGGAAGCGAGAAGATAATGGATGATAGGTAATGAACTCCCATATTGTTTCTGCAAGTTTAGGGTTAGGTTAAATTGATCGATGAGGTTGTGCATTTTGATGGAGAAACTATATTTAAGCTATGGTTAAGAATAATATGTATCTTTGCCATCAATATACTCACTATGTTGCCATCACCACTTCAAATTACAGTTGTTTCCTTTTCTGGTTTATGCGACAATCATGGGTGTGCATTGAAGGATTATTTTTTCATTCTTTTGCCGAATGAACTGCATAGCGTCTAAGCACAAAGAAAGTCCCTGCTCATCAAAGCCATCTCGACTCAAGGAAAGGGCTTTACCTGCGCACCTGCTGTAACCTGTTTTTTATAAAGGTATTATCGAGTTCCAAGTGACCACATTCTCATTTCAGATTGCTTATAAGATCCACACCAACATAAACATTAGATTCTCACCCTGTAAGAGAAAGTACCAGACTTAATAAAGACCATCTCATCCAATTTAGTTTGAGGAAAACCCGGGTTCCGCATCATGCGTGCAATGTGCATTAACGGTTGTCTTTTCATTCTTTGCCGGATGAATTGCATAACATCAGAGCAGAAAGAAAGTCCGTGCCATGCTCATCAAAGCCATCTCGACTCAAGGGAAGGGCTTTATACGTGCACCTGTTTATAAAATAAGCAGGTAGTATCGAGTTCCAAGTAACATAAACATCAGATTCTCACCCTGTAAGAAAAAGTACCAGACTTAATAAGACCATGATCAAGCAATTTAGTTTGAGGAAAATCCCGGTTCCCCACCAAGTCCAGTGAATACAACGCTAAAGTTGAGTGTAATGACTATGTTGGAGGCCAAGAATTATTAACCGACCACTCAAATTTGTGCTCATGGTTTTGGAGTTTGAAAGCAAGCGAGTAGTTTTTTGCAGTATGCATGACATTGCATGTCGCTTATTAGGGTGTGAACTCTGCAACATCAATCTCTTGTAAAGATCGCGTTGCTGTGCTTAAACGATAAAATATACAGTTGGTCTAGTTTGTAATTCATGGCCATTGTTACTTATTTATTTAATTACTTTCTCGATATCCATACTATTGAAGTTCATGGCTTAACACACCTTGAAACCTGTTTGCAAGGTTAGAGTTGTCCAAAGCTTATAAACTGTAGGATTTTACAATTTTCTTTTAAGTTCCCTTTGATCTTTAATTTTTTTTTAAATGAAAATGCAAAAAACCCTTCAAGATAAACTAAAATGTAAATCAAAGTCGACTGAAAGTTATAAACACATTAGTTATATAAGAAATATTTCATATACTATAGTGGGAAAATGGTGATATGTATTGGTCTACGTAAGTGTGGCACAGGAGCTTGAAGGTTAAAAAACAACTTTTAAAGACAAAACACATGAGACCAAACATTAATCAGGGATAAAAATTTCAAGTAAACCATCTTCAAGATATAAAAACGACAAAAGAGAAGGACCAAGGTACAATATAGGGAATATGGTACCAATGGAAGAGTTTTTGGTGTAGCCTGCAGTAGGTGTTGCTTTTGTTGTTATAGACATTCCTTTCAAAGTAGTATGCTTCAATTTATATTTACCACCGCACTAGATCAGGGTGGTTCTTTTCTTCTTCTCCATTCACCACGAACTGCAAGTTTAGGTTTTGGTGAGTTTCTCCTTCTTCTTTTTAATTGGTGTTGTTATAGTATATTTGTTACCAGATGTAGTCCCATCATTCCATGTCGCCCTTAAACCTCCTAATTAGGGCAACACGATACTAAACTTCTACATTGTGCGATATATCGCCCCCACACAACTCTTGAGCATAAAGAGAACTTTTGTTGCTACCATATGAACCAATAAAGTTTCCCTGAAGTCAGTGTTTTCTGCGTACCCTCCTTTACTTAGTAGAGCACAACTTTACTTTTAAAAATTCAACAACCTTGAACTCGGGGAACATTTTGAACCCTATGTACTTCTGAATCCGAATCACTTGTTATCCAGTTGGTGAACACTTGTTGAAACTTTAACATTGTCATATGTTCAGAGTTTCTTTGCAACAGACAAACAATGATCACCCAAGCATGGTTTCAAAATATTTAGGAATAGATAAAGATCAACCCAAAAGTCATATCCTCACGTTAAAACCGAAAGTAGTATAGTTGTTAATATCTTAATACAGAAGATCACTTGCACTAATGGTCCTAACCTATTACTGAAACCATAAATCATTGCAGGCATATTATCATCACAATACAAATAACATGATATTAAGCATCACTGACGTGACTCCAAATAATCAAGACAGTACTATATCCTTTATTCAGATCCAATATTCAAACACTGAATCAATCTTTCTATACAAGAATACCCCTTTACCAAAAATCTTTCCTAATCAAGATCAATATAAAAGCTTCATATAATGATGAAAATGGTATATGCACAACGAAACCAAGAATACCAACTGTAAACTGCTCTTTGAACTTTGGAACCTTTATTCAACATAGAGGAAGTACTACATAGCTACATAAGAGTTACTTTATGTGCAACTAATGGAAAAACATGATTCTGCATATTACTAGTTGAAGAATATGAAAATAACTAGGCGAAA
Organism: Papaver atlanticum; assembly: GCA_023531105.1. NCBI lineage: Eukaryota > Viridiplantae > Streptophyta > Magnoliopsida > Ranunculales > Papaveraceae > Papaver > Papaver atlanticum. Next base: position 119,750 of record JAJJMB010001710.1, read on the forward strand.
TAGAAGTAGAATATTGGAATTTTAGTGTCATAATCACCATTCTTTATGCTTAAACATGATTACGAATAACCCATATACTGAAACATTCATTATCCCTAGTTTAAACACACTCTACAACATCTGAAAACTATATAGAACAATAAGTAACCACTTTATTAGCTGAACATAATTTTTAACATTAGCATAACGACATGATACACATCAAGAACATGTTTAGAAGAAAAAAGAAACAAATCAAAACATAAATAAATATATGACTTGTCTTCTACTTCTATTTCCTCTAATTCTTTAGATGGAATAATTACTGAAAATATATATGTATAAGAGGCTATAAGAGGGCTGAGTCACAGCTATGTGTCAACCAACCTGTCCATCATTAGTTGGTTGACACCTCACTAGGTGAGTCACATGACACCTAAGTTGCTGACTATAATCCAAATGGGAAAAATATCGTTTGGTCCTTTTTTGGGTGGTCCCAAGTCAGTTTGGTCCTTTCAAAAATCACCTTTTCCATTTGGTCCATAATTATTTAAAAATATTAAATGGACCAAAGTACCCTTCCGTTTTATTTCCTACTTATTTTTTGTAGCAGTTCATTATGTCTGATGAATTTCGGAGTTCATTCTGTCTGATGAACTTCGGAGTTCATTCCTTCAAATGAACACCTAATATACCCAAACTAAATCACATGTGAAAAACAAAGTTTATTCTATAAAATGAACACAACACAAAAAATCTACAAAAAATTTCTATGAACTTCATTATACTTCACTAAATTCTACAAAAATTTCGTTATTAAAAACAAAAAGTCAGAGTTCATTCGTCAAAATGAACTCCTGATAAAACCTATATGAAACCAGAGTTCATTCTTCAAAATGAACTCCTGATAAAACCTATATAAACCAGAGTTCATTAGTCAAAATGAACTCCTGATAAAAACCTATATAAACAAGAGTTCATTCGTCAAAATGAACTCCTGATAAAAACCTATATAAACCTGAGTTCATTCGTCAAATGAACTCCTGATAAAAACCTATAAATCTTCATCTTCTTCACCATCTTCATCTACTTCAACAGCAACAACAACATCAAATCTTCATTAACAATGACAACATCAAATCGTCTTCATCATCTTCGTTTCAATCTTCATCTTCTTTGACAACAACAACAACAAAACAGAGTTCATCTTCATCATAAAACAACAGAAAAACAGAGTTCATCATCTTCATCTTCATCTTCAACACGAGCAGCAGCAACAACACGCCATTGTTACAGCAGCAGGAAGAAATCAAAACAAATTAAAACACATCCAGAAAGAAAAAAAAAGGATTCAAATCTACTTTTTTTGTTACAGCAGCAGGAAGAAATCACAACATGAGTGTCATGGATTTTTTTTATCATCTTCAACAACATCATAAACAACAGTAACATCTTCGTCATCTTCTTCAACTTCAACACCATCATCTTCATCAAATAGAGAAAGAAAAACAAGAAGAAAAAGTAGATCTGAATCTAGAGAGGAGAGAGAAAAGAAATCTGAAAATGATTTCTTTTTTGCTAATAAATCATATATATATTATTCTGAATGGATATTCCTATCACTCCAAGATGAAAATTACATTATCCATGACGTCATCCCGTATGGATATTGTACACCCTAGGACCAAACCATTATTTTTAGGACCAAACAGAAAAATATTTTTAAAAAAAGGACCAACCAGACAGTTGACTTGGTCAACTTGACCAAACTCTCTCTAATATATTATTCCTAGGACCATACGGTATTTCCTACAATCCAAATTAGCACTAATCTTGCTTAACCAAAAGCAAGATTACATTAATCCAAGCTGATTTGTTGCCAAACCAACATAAATTCTAACATTGGGTTGTTGTTTTTTTTTTTTTCCCTTTTTGTTTTGGGTGGCAGTAGCTTTGCTACTTTGTAAATTACCTCTTCTCTTAATATATTTTTTTTACCGATAAAAAAAAAATCAATATAAATTGCCTCTTCTCTAAATATATTTTCTTTACCGATAAAAAAAAAATCAATGTAAATTGCCTCTTCTCTTAATATATTTTCTTTACCGATTAAAGGAAAAAAACTAGATACGACTTTGCAACCCCAGAATCATATGCTTTTCGAAACCAGAAATGTGCATCAGCATAGTTCTTTTGACAAGAAATCAACCGTTCTTTCACTACAGAGTCGGTGACGGTATGTCGTAGAAAGGTAATGTTATTGGAAATATCATGAAATTTTTTCGAGCAATAATGAAACCGTTATAAGCATAAGCCCATCCATATCTGCTGCTGCAGTTCCTGGATCTCCTGTTCGCAGAGTTTGTTAATCAGCTCCACCTCGACAACAGAGACCGAAACTGCTGCAACAGAATGAACTAGACGCGATAAGAGTATGCATGGTCGGTAATGAACTCCCACATTGTTTCTGCAAGTTTAGGGTTGGGTTCAATTGATTGATGAGGTTGTGCCTTTTGATGGAGAAACTATATTTAAGCTATGGTCAAGAATAATATTTTAGCGTGTCTTTGCCATAAATATATCATGCCAAATGGTGATATGTATTGGTCTACGTAAGTTTGGCACAGAAGCTTGAAGGTTCAAAAACAAATTTTAAAGACAAAAACACCCACTAGAGTATGAGACCAAAAATTAATGAAGGATAAAAATTTCAAAGGAAACCATCTTGAAGATATAAAAACGGCAAAAGAGAAGGACCACCGTACAATATACGAATGGAAGAGATTTTGGTGTTGACGATCCAGAGCCTGCAGTAGGTGTTGCTGTTGTTGTTTTCGACATTCATTTCGTAGTATGCTTCAATTTTTATTTACCACAGCACTAGTCTCGAACAGATCAATCAATAATGAGGGACGACTCTCCGCCAAATCTGCAAACCCATCGGACTTCATAACCTCTACAAGTAAAACATTTAATGGGTAAGAAAAATATATGTTTAGCCCAAAACTGGACAGATACACTTGGTACTCTTCATAAAACATATAGCTAACTAATTACTTTCTGGAGGTCTAAATGTAACACTTACCTCCGGCATTTTCCGGTTTCGCTGCAAAGTTTAGGCAGGCAGTTTTCAGTTGCAAGCATTGGTGTTGGTCTGCTAGAACCAGTGCTGTTGCCACATTATTTATAGTTATATCTTCACACAAATTTGCCTCACACATGAGTTTCAATCGAGCAAGATCAAAACGATCTGCTGCAGCTAACAGATGTTGTGTAATCGTAGTTGAAGTGCAAACAAAATCTGGATCAGAAAGATCACGTGCTTTAGGAAATTCATCTGAGTACAAAAATAACAACATTGCCTGCAACACATCATGTAAGTTTAAGTTAGCAGGACTTAACTTATGAATCTAATATATGAATTGTTATAAGCCTTACCTTAAAAACAAAGGGATCAACATCTTCAATGGCTACTGTTTCCATGTCTGGATTACCCGCTAGTCCAAAAAACATAGCTCTAAATACAGGAGATCGAGCTGCTAGAATCGACTTATGGGCTTTGAAGAATTCATTGCCAACTTGAATAGTAATGTCAGAACCAATTTCAGATTCCAGCAAACTCTTGAGTTTCTGACTCATATCTGATGGAGGTACGGGAATAACATAATGTTTCTCCTCCTCAACACGAGTTTTCCATACTCCGACCGTACAATGAATGCTAAGACAATCATCCCTGAGATAGCTTGAGGTCTCCAACTTCGACCTCTTCATATATTTTGGCCATCCCTTGAAACTAATTCATATAGAAACGCCATTTATGCACTAGGTCAGTCACGGTAAAAGAGTTATTTACAAATATTTATCAACGAAATAGGTAGTAAATAAGTAAAAAGAGATGGGAGTCCAGAATATCTCCATCTCCACTAATTCAAAGGTTTCAAATTACTGTTAGTATAACATAATACCAATCTTTGAAAGAAACTATAGTGCAAGCAGAACAACTAAGTCTAATTGTAAATTTTGACACCGGCGCATACCTGAAATTTATTTGCATCACTAGTTCTAAGTTTTGGATGTGAGTTATTTATTTATTTATTGAGAAGAAGATGGTGACATTGAATCGGGTAACTTGCTGTAGCTATAATCGTTTGTGCAAAGAGCCATTGTAAGGCAAGGAGGAAATTACTAGTCTACGTACTATCCAAGTTTAGAAACATCTTTAATTACTGATGAAAAAGCTAAGGATTCAATATAATTCCAACAAACGTAGGAATAGGAAGACATGTACATACCAGTTATTGGTAAAAGTTTTTGGAGATCTAGTAAAGTATTGAATACCATGTTTCCCTTTTCCGGTTTGGTCTAGTAATTTAAATTCAAGCGTTGCCCTGACTTCTCCAGGGCTTACTAACTTCAGGTACACGGCTATGTAATCCTGTGCAGCTTCAGTAAGTCCATCTGGATAGAAAACTATAGCCCAGTCGTGACCACCAACACTGAATTCGGCACTAGTCATGTATTCGCCAACTCCTATTCCCTTTGCTAGAGAATATCCTTCGACCTTAAACACATGACAAGCTTTCACAGTCTCACAAATCCACCGTGACGACGACGACAACACCTCTTCATCATCATTAGTATAATATTGCGACTCTGAAACTCTCGGCCTTTTTGGGGCCATGTATTGAAACCGACGTAGAAACCAAGGAAAAGGATAGTAAAAAAAAAAGAGGTCTTTCAATGGATCCTCCTTTTATAGTAAAAAAAAAAATACAAGTTCAAACTCCTAAGGAAATTTTAGCCCTAATTTAAAATTTTATTCTAATCAGCCGGGCTGGATTTGGTTTAAATTTTGAGGCTGGAAGGTTAGTTGATCCAACGATCCAAGTGGATCGTGCTAGAAAGTTGAGTTTGTGGGTGAATCTACTAGCAAAGGCCCTGGGATCACTCTAAAAATTGATTCCTGGTAAGGATGTTTACTCAACATCGATGAAGTCGGAATTGGTGTCTAAGAGAGTCTAGGTTTGATCAGAGCTTAAGTTGTGTCAAATGGCCCGAGTTTTTTTTTTTTTTTTTTTTTTTTTTTTTTTTATTAATCTATTAAACACTTGGTGCCCAGTTTCGAATTCGGGTTCCTTTTCTCATGCATCATTATATGGGCCGGTTCTTGCAATTTGTCTGCTTTACGCATCATTATGCAGCAGGCGCCATTATGGAAGAAACCATAACATCAAAATCTGGTGTGGTAATGCTATAAGCTGTGATCTAAAGTTACTATATATGTCTCCTGATTCCAGCTGACTTAATTTGTGGCTAGCACTTTCTAACATAGCTCTAACAAAGTCGATCTTCGCAGTAAACTACAATTTTAACGCAAACTTCTGACAATATTAATTGCAAGAGTTACTAACATAACCAGACTGCTAGAACAAAGTATAACTGGTTCGTCACTGATCAGGAATCTTCCCTTTTACGGTTTCACCGTTCTCATTTTGATGTAAGATAGATTCCATTCGGTGGAATTATCTTATTGGCCCATGTGATAACTTTGAGCTAATTGAGATGTTGCTAAACATATAAGGTTTCATTAAGGAGTTAAACCTAGTCATGCTCATCCTTGATGGACAGTCGAGATCTAAAGCTAAAACCAAAACTCTAGGAACTTGGTTCTCTCTTTACCTATAAAAGCAACACGGTACCCATGATTATGGTGTTTAAGAAATTACTACTCATTACGGCTAAGGTGAAAAGAGAGAAACCAAGACCTCCACAAGGTATTGCCTCTGCTACAAAGATGATCGGTACCGTAACACAAATTGACGCTACTAGGTATTTTGTATAAACTACTCTTGAATATCTTATAGTGTGATTATCATGAAGTCCAACGATCCTATAATTAATGATCTATAAATATAAACTTATACAGGTTACCCATCTCCACGGAAAAATAAACTAACTCTCACTTTGCTAAGTGCTTACTGAAATAATACAAAAGACTAGTCATGACACTCTTGATAACTTTGTCCCATGTGATAATTTTGGGCTAATAGAGATGTTGCTAAGCATATTAGTTGTCATTAAGGAGTTATTTCCTAATTATGCTCTTCCTTAATGGACGGTTGAGATCTAAAGCTAAAACCAAAATCCCAGGAACTTGGTCCTCTCTCTACCTATAAAAACAACACAAAACCCATGAATACGAAGGAATTACTACTCATTCCGGCTAAGGTAAAGAGAGAGAAACCAAGACCTCCATAAAGTATTACCGCTGTTACAAACATGATCAATATCGTAACACAGATTGGCGTTACCAGGTATTTCGCATAAACTAATCTTGCATATCTTATTGTATGATTATCATGAATTTCGACGATCCTATAATTAATGATCTATAAATTAAAACTTATACAAGCCACCCATCTCCACAGAAGAACAAACTAAATCTCAATTTGCTAAGTGCTTCTTCTTCGTATATGCGGTATCTACCCATAAAGACTTATTTTTTTCTTCAATTTATTGATGACGGATATCGAAGCCTAAAAGTATTGAAATAATACAAAAGACTAGTCATGCCACTCTTGATAAGTGTGATTCTACCGCCTTTAGTTAAGTGAGATTTACTCCAAGAAACCAACCTCTTATCAAAACTTTCTATGACAGCATCCCAAATAGATCTAGAGTTATCCTTTGCACCTAAGAGAAGTCCGAGATACGACATTGGAAATTTGTTGACTAAACAACCCAATTTTTCTTCCCAAATATAAATAAGTGGAGTATTAGTGTATTACCAATTCCCATAATCCTAGTCTTGGAATTATTTACCCTCAAGCCAGACGCCATGTAACCCCTGAGTTCCGGAACAGGGTCGAACCCATATATGGAGATTCAAACTCGAAGCGTTACAGGTCGGAAACAGATTTATGCATATAACTCTTCTAATTTACTTATTACAACAAACATAATTTAACCTTTCTAACATAAGTTACACATATGAATTCTCTAATCATCTTTAACAACATTTTCAACAAAAATATTATTTCAAATTACGTTTTGAGAAATACAAGAATACGATGCAATCAATAAATAAGCTAACTTCATCTGCAAGAATGTCAATTGGGGTGAGATGACAGCTGAATAGAATGCACCCCATTCTCTAAAGATGCGGAAACATGATCATTTCGTTAAGTAAAAACATATAACAAGAAACACATTACGACTTCAACGAATCAATGACATATTCAACAATCACATTACCAATAGTGTTTCTAATAATTTATCTTATTTAGATTCTATTTGGAATTCACAACGCCAATAATATTTCCAACAAATTATCTGAATTCAGATTCACATGAGTTCATAACACTAATAATATTTTCAACAATTCAAATAATTATATTTCGACACATGATTCAAAAACTAATATTGTCACCAACAAACCATGAGTTCATGGTACGAAAACCTTGGTTCGTACACCCGCCTCTTGTTTCCCGGCACGGACAGCTGCGATCGGTGGTCAGGACAATAGTTCCTATGGGGATCACACCCATTTTTTTTTTAGGGGATCATTACCCGTTTTACTTTCGTTATCTGGCACGAACAACTGCCATCAATGGTCAGGAATACAAGTTCCTACATGGGGATGATTACCTATTTAACTCTCGGGGATCATTTCTCGCTGTTAGCATGAAAAATGTTCATTCTAACGGTAAGACATGAACTCATTTCGAAATTTTAAATCATTTTCACAAGCAATACAAACAAATCATTTTATACATATGACAAACAACACGTATTTCTAACAAACACATTAACTGCATAATGTTATATTATAGGTTCAAAATTAAGAACAATTTTGACATACTTATATATAACATATCCAAAATTAAAAGAAAACCAAAGGTTCAAAAATAACTAATTAGTTTTATACGATCATTCTAAAAACTGAGACGATAACATCATGTTATCAAAATATTCACAGTAAATTCATATTAATCTCAAATGGAGTAACTCCAAAGTACAACGAAAGATAAGATATTTATTAACAACATTCATTAAGAATTCAAATCATTTTAACATCATTAAGACTGCCTAAAAACATCAAAACAAAACTGTCAATAATTTCAGAAATCATTGTCTAAATTTACGGTGGGTTATCATTTTAACCAGCGATACCCAATCATGTTATCTATCAATAGTACAAGCCTGGTCACCAAACAAATGCGCTTTAGAATAACAAAAATGTCCATTTGCACCGTCTATCTTTAAATCCCATCTTCTTCAGGATCATCTGTAAATACTCCCAATTAATCATAACGAAATCCTTTTCTAAATCGATCTCAATACATGCAGATTGCTCCCTCATCTTCGAATCCATGATATAAGTATACTATCAATGATTTGTCTGCCATCCATATAAACATACTATATTTCCTAGACAAGATTGGGCATTGGTGGTTTTACACCATGTTTGTTTACTCCTGACTTATCTGAATCATCTGGATCCGAATCGTCTGGATCTGACTAAAATCTCCAGACACATCTAGATCTATCTCAATACGTTTCTTTTAAGTCAGATCTGACACATCTTAGTCAAAAATTAGTGAGTCAGTGGTTTGCTCCTATGAGGCAATGGTATTTTGTTACCTGATTCAAAAATGATCCCCGAGAGTTAGGTCTGAGTCAGAAGCCAAGTCAGATCTGATTTAAAATAGAAAACAAACGACTTTCGATTCGCGGCGAGTCCGGATTGATTGCTTAACCACGCGTCATTATCTTGTGAACGTATACAAATGAGTCCTAGGGCATCATTCAGTGTTTCTCGTGATTTTGTTTTTTTTGGTTCTTCTGTTCTTCAAGATAACTACACGTGGCAGATACACATTTTACCCCGACAGGATAAAAGTAGAAAATCTCTAGTGGTGTTTGACCATAAGAGGTGGCAGAAATCAGTCGCCTCCACCAAACCCACTGAATTAAAACTTCCGACTCTCTAGTCTCTCCATTTCTTTTTCCATCATGAATTCCACCATCAACCCACTGATTTAACAAGTGTTTTATTATTTAATTAGGAGACCCCTCAATCTCATTCTACAATCTTGAAATCACCTTTTAACTTTGTGTCTTTGTCAGACATTTTTGACTTTAATGGCCCAAATCTGTTTTGTCGGTATAAAATCACATGAAGATCCCAATTATATTGATATATCTACTTAGTTCATCATTTGCTTATATATTCCTCGGTTAACAGTAACAGATAAGTAGGAATGTGTAGCAGCAGCAGCTGAGATAACCTCTAATATGTCAGATCAAGAATTGTCTTGCATTGAAATGTAAACAATGCGCGACTAGTGTTTGACAAAAGTTCTGAACGAACCTTTTTGTTTCTTGAACTACTTAAATTAGTGGGTTGAGGGTTTTGGCTAATGCTTATGAAATGTTTGAGAGGATTGACATAGAAAAATTCAAACTTAGTTGCTGCAGCTAGTATGTTATTGGCTTTGTATAGGAGTTCCAGACGAAAGAGGGTGGTTCACGAACATATGAAGAGGACTAAAGGAGTGCATTCGATATTATCCACGATGGTTATTGTCTTATTGACATGTATTTTGAATGTGGATGTTTACAGAAAGCATTTAAAGTCTTCAATGCGTTAATGAACAAAAGAAATTTCCTCATGGAATTGTCTTGTCCCAGGAATATCAATGCTCGTGCATTTTAAGGAAAGCTGCCATAGAGCTCTTAAAGGTTTCATATCAGGTAAGAGGTAACCATACAACTTACTTCCACTTTTGATTTTTCACTATACTGAGAGCAAATTGAGATCAGTGAAAGTGGATCAAGTATAAAAGAAATTACCAAGTTAGAATACTTTATACATCACCATGGCTTTCTTAATCTTTAGCATCATCAGTAAATGGTCGAGAAATTTTCTCCACAAAACTTTTTGGTGGAAAATATGTATCGGGACACTCATGGGTATTTGTTGAACTGAGACCTCTTTATTGTTCAACCAACAGTACAGCTCAATTTTTTCGGGTTGCAATAACTGAGAAGACAATGCAATAATTTCATTGGTTTTGTGGTGCAGGCTGATTGCAGTACAAATGGGACCGTAAAATTGATCTCACGGTCAGTAGATTATAACCCGGTCAGTTTTCATTTTAATTACATGAATAATACCACTAGCTACAAAAACCTTTAGATGCTCTTAGAATGCTTAATTTGGTTCTCTTCAAGCGATTTACTCAGCAGAATATGCAATTCATGTCAGTTTTTTGATTTTGTTTTTTGTAACAAATGGTCTTCCCTTTGATAATTCACTTTTACCTTTTAAGTAAAAATAAAATAATAAGCATGTCCATTAAAAATCACAAATAGCGAAGTAGTATTTTTCAGAACATGGACTGGATTCAAATCCTTTTGCTGGTTTCAACTCATTATCAGGAGTTGAGATTTCGTCATACCATAGTAAGAAATATCAACACCCGTAGAACAAAAGACGTAAAAAAAGGGGTACAAAATAATCTATTGCTAACATTGCTTAACAAACGAATTAGGAGATGCAACAGTTTATAACATGACCCAATGGAGTGTAGAAGTAGAATATTATTCGCGAGCAGTGATTTTTGTCAACTTTGGTGTACAGTGAACGAATTAAAGTAAGGATTGGACCACACATACTGACCTGTTGACAACAAAACACTTGGCCCCATGAGCTCTGTCATTCACTAGCCTTTAATAATTAATAGTGTGGTTGAAAGAAGTCCAATGGACGGCAGAAGGTAGACAAATATTTTATGGAGAAGACTCATTTCAATATCTTTAAACCAACTACTCATCTTAGAAGAACTTATGCTTATCTTCTGCTCTCTACTATCTCATCTTCATACCTTCAATATTTTCTCTATATGTTTGATTTTTCTTATGATGGCTTTGGAAGTGATTCTTGTTAATGGTGTGACTGAAATCTTGAAAAAACTGCTCCCGGTTATTTCTCAACAGATTAGTCAGGCACGGGGTGTTAAACATGACCTAAGGAAGCTTGGTAAAACCTTGGAGTCAATACAAGCTTTAATTTCTGATGCGGAAGAGAAACAATTAACTGATGCTACCGTCAGACTCTGGCTGAGAAGGCTCAAAGACGTTGTTTACAATGCTGATGATGTTATGGATGAATTCTTTTATGAAACCATGCGCCTTTGCGAAAGAAGAAGTCAGATCAAGCACAAGGTACGGGACTTTATTAGTAAATCCTCTGATATGCTTGTGTTTGACTTTAAGATGGCTGGTAAAATCCGAGCCTTAAGAAAAAACTTAGATGAAATTTACTATGATCAAGTCAGATATACGTTGAATGTTATTGGTGGTACTTCTCAAGTCGATCAAATTAGAGAGCAACGCAACCGTCTAACCACATCAGTTATAGATGATTCTGTACTTATAGGTAGGGAGGATGCAACATTGGACATAGTAAAGATGCTGACCGATAGAACACTACCTTCAATATCACCATCATCTTCATCGTCATCATACCATTCTTCCCAGCAAGAGAAACTTTCGGTTGTGTCCATTGTGGGTATGGGGGGTCTTGGTAAGACTTCATTAGCTCAGTTGGTATACCAAGACAAGTCAATTGAAACACACTTCGGAAAAAAAATGTGGGTGTGTGTATCTGACAAGTTTGATGTCTATAGGATTTTAAAAGAAATTATAGAATCCATTACTAGTGTTTCATGTGGCAATCCCTCAAATTTCGACGTGTTGGCGAGACAAGTGAAAGAAAAACTAATTGGTAACAAATACCTGTTAGTATTGGATGATATATGGAATGAAGACGCCGAAGATTGGGAAAAGCTGAAGGGAGTCCTTGTCCACGGTGTTGAAGGCAGCAAATTATTAGTCACTACACGCAGCCAAAAAGTTGCATCTCTTGTTGGGGGCAAGGTCCACAATTTACAAAAATTAACAGATGAGGTTTGTTGGTTTATTATGCAGAAGAAAAGTTCAATTCCACTTTCTCAAAGTATGATGGCTATTGGGCGAGACATAGCAAAGAAATGTGATGGCTTACCACTTGCAGCGAATTTTCTTGGAAGTTTATTATCCTTAAAAAGAGATGAAAACTACTGGGTTTCAGTCAACAACGATAAGAATTTGTGGGTTCAGCCGGAAAATACACGAGTCATATCAATCTTGAAATTGAGCTATGATAATTTATCTTCGCCTTTGAAACAATGTTTTTCGTACTGTTGTTTATTTCCCAAAGACTGGGAAATCGAAAGAGAGATATTGATTTCTATGTGGATGGCAGAGGGATTCATTCAGTCTAATATTGAGGTAAATAATAGATCTTTTGAAGATATAGGAAATGATTATTTTGAGTTTTTGTTGCGAAATTCATTCTTCCAGGATATAAAGCAGGATGAACTTGGTGTCATCCTTACGTGTAAGATGCATGATCTTGTGCATGATCTTGCTATGAGTGTTGTAGATCGTAACGAATTTGGGATTAATGGGAAGGAAGATGTTTCACAAGTTCGTCGTTTACAACTTAAACATGACAAATTATCGTCAACAACATATCCTCAAGTGCTGCGTAAGGCAAAGAATTTGCGAACTATTGTTGGTTTAAAGAGTTATTCACCAATCAAGAGGTTCTCTTCTATTAAGCGTTTACGCGTATTATATCTGGTCAGTCTTTCGGATACAGAAGTTCCCTTTTCGATTTCTAAGTTTAAACATTTGAGGTTCCTGGACCTCTCACGTTTTGAACTTGAATTGTCACATGGGGTGTCATTAAGTCATTCTCTTAATTTGCAGACATTGATATTGCGTTTTTGCAAATATGTTTTTGGGTTTCTAGGTGAAATTGGGCATTTGAATAATTTGAGGCATCTGGATGTTTCAAATTCTGATATTAAAGCTCTACCTGAATCTATCATTAAACTAACTAATTTGCAGAGGTTGGATCTCCATGGGTGCGATCAGTTGGAAGGCCCCTTGCCTGAAAATATTGGGTTGTTAATACATCTAAGCTATCTTAACCTTTCAGATTCACCAATTAGAAAAATACCTGATTCCATCACTCACATTAGGAATCTAAAGACGTTGAATATTGTGGGTTGTAGTAACTTAGTTGCCTTACCTAGAGAACTAGGATCTTTGACAGGATTAAGGTGCCTTGATTTGAGATTTACAAGTATTAAAGTATTGCCTGAATCTTGCATTAGTAACCTCTGTAATTTGGAGATAGTGACCTTTGTATCTACATGTGAGCTTCCAGAAGAAATTAAGAATTGGCCGAAATTAAGGCAGCTGTTTATTGAAAGATATGTGACCGTTGTATCTACCATGCCCAGAGGTATCGAAAAGCTAACTTGCCTTGAAACGTTGAAGTCATACACGGTAAGGAAAGAAGCAGATATTCATAGTGGTCATAGTGGGATAAAAGAGTTAGCAGCGCTGAACTCCCTTCAGGTGTTGTATATAGAAAGGTTAGAGAATGTGAGAGGAGGAATTGAAGATGCAGAGGGAGCGAAGTTAAAAGATAAGCCAATTTTAAGAGAATTATATCTACGTTGGAGACCCAACGGAGATGATGAAGATGATGATATGGTTTTGGAGGGTCTTAGACCTCACCCCAATTTGAGATTGCTGGATATAAATGGATTCTCGGGTTTAAATCTTCCGAAGTGGATGGGTTCATCGTATAGTTGCCTGCATCTGGTGTCATTAAATTTGCAAAACTGCAACAGGTGTGAGAATCTTCCCGCTCTAGGTATGCTTCCATGTCTTAAGGATCTTTGGATTTCGAGAATGAAGTCAGTCAAGTGTTTGGGTAGAGAATTTTATTACCAGCAACAAGAAGAAAAAAGTAGTAGTACCCAGAACTCAACAACTACAGCAGCATTATCATTTTTCCCTTCTTTAGTTGAGTTGATAATCAACAATATGAAAAATATGGAAGAATGGGTTGCTCCTCCTTCATCTTATGTTTATGTTGATGCCTTCCCTGTCCTTGAGACGCTATATATGCAGGGTTGTCCAAAATTGAGAAGCGCACCAAATTCATTTCCTTCTCTGAAGGAATTGGATCTGCACAGTATTAATGGCAAGGCAGTAAACTCAATCTTTTCTGCCAGTAGAGGAGGATGTCTCACCTCTCTCACATCCATTGTCATAGAAAAATATCCGAAGCTGATATATTTCCCATTGGGCGCACTACTCAATAACAATGCTCCGAATCTTCATTCTTTATGCATCAGAAATTGCTCTAAGTTTCAAGGTTTTGGCGATGATGATGATCTATACAACAACAACAATTCTCTCCACAAGTTGGAATTAGATAATTGCCCTGTTTTAACAACTCTACCAGATTTACGATTATGGACTTCTCTTCGGGAATTAACCATCTTCAAGTGCGGCAAATTGGAGGAGTCTATACCGTATGATCTCAAGACATCGCTCCGCTTTCTTCATTCTCTGAAAGTCGATTTTATTCAAAGAGAAGAGGGACAGCTATCACATCGAGATGAATACGTATCCAGGTTAATCAATTTGATGGAGAAGTAATTGAAGATATGTTTGCTGCAACTCCTTACATCTCTTCCAGTTACTACCAACAGGTCTCTCTCTCACTCCCAAAGTTATTTTGTTTAAACTCCAATATTTGTTGTCAGATTTCATCATATTCAAATTGTGATCGATTGAGATTCCAGTGCTATGTTTAATTACATCATTCTTTGGATCTCTACATCTATTCATCACTTATTGGCTATTGTACGGAGTTTCTTCACTTTGTAAATTTTCTTTGGGTCTTTCGTAACTATGTAGGAAGAGGTGATTGAAGTATTGAAAGTCAGATGGGTGACTCTATGCGCTGTGTTGCTACTTGCTAGAGATATGCAAGGAGAACAAGATGTTGTTTGAAGTACATATGATCATAGTTAGACCAAATTGCTACCATTGTGTTGGAGTTTTGCGTCAGCCATTCTGCATGGCTTCCAAGTACACAAGTGAGTGTAAAAACATCCGAATTAATGAGACAATAACTTTTGGAATGAATTGAATTGTGAAATTTTCTTGGCTCAGTCTGTTTCTCAGTTCGAAAAATTACATCATGAAATGGAATCAGACAATAACTTTTTATAAGTACTTTTCATATGGATTTCAACTGCTACTAAATTTAATTGTTCGTCATTGGATCTTGTTCAACCTTTTTTCGTGTTTGTAACTTCATTTGAGGGGATAGGAAGATGTCTCATCATGAAGAACCAGTAAGCAACAGGGATCACTAACTGACAATTTGTTGAAGCAGTCATATGTTGCCTTTGCAATTGGAGCTGAATCCAACCAGAACCGGTGTATCATTTTGAGGCCGTTGAAACAAACTAAGTTCTTCTCTGCTCGACTTCCGTTTCTGTATAAAAGCTGAAGGTTCATTATCCCCTAGTAATTCTTTTTTTGTGAACTTTATGCCCCTACAAAATGATTTTTGGTGGCTGTGAGTGCCAACAACCTAGTTGGAACGATACGAACTACAGTGATGCTACGGAGGTAGTGCCTTGTTTGTTAGGTTTATCAGGATCTAGAAAATGAAAATAGCCAGTACCGATATTTTGTATAGCATGTCACAAACAACTCTCAAACGCACACCTCAAAGGGATTGACACCTCCAAATCGTGAACAACCCGTATAAAGCAAAAAACATAAGAATGAAGGTGAATTTGAAGGTGCGCCTGCAAATTAGTGGAGATTGTCTAGATTATGTTAGTTCATCCTCTCCAAAGCTTCCGCTTCACTAAAAGCCGATTTAAGACAGCGAGGGCATATAAACTTGGATAATATCTATTGCAAGAGTTTCTGACATAATCAGACTGCCACATATAGGTCAGGTGGTTCCAAAGTTTGTCGCTAAATTCACAGTTTTCATTTTCTGATTCATCAGAATATTAGGTCAGGTGTAACCTCTTTTAATTAAGACGGCCATTAAAGAATCCAAAAAGCCTTAACTACTAAATTAAGACGGTCATTAAAGAGTCCAAAATGCCTTAACGGTCATTAAAGAATCCAAAGTGCCTTAACTACTGAATTAGTTTCAGAAGGAAACAGGATTAAGTTTTCTGCTAATACTAGTAATCATCATTAATGTCCGTGCATGCTAAAAGCATTATGACTGGTTGGACCAAATATTCTGACAAATCAAAAAATGAAAACTGTGAATTTACTGACCAGTTTCGTAAACACCAATGTAAGGAAGGTGAAACCATAAAAGGAAAGATGACTAGATTAAGCACAAAAACAAAAACCATATGCAATTGTAGAATCACCCATTACAGGATCGGAAGAGCTCATTATCAGAGGGTGTGTATGAGTTCATGTACCCTATACAACATAATCTTTTGCAGCTCTCAAGATTGTAATATCGATGTGTGGCTTGGAAACTACACAAGGGAGGTTGATTTGCGAACTGAAGGTAAATAAACTATCAGTTGCTTCAGTTGGTTCAAAATCTTGAGTTATTATTTTGTTGATTTAAGTTGTTCCCCTAAGCTGGGCGTTTTCTTTTTTCTTCTATTCTTATTTTGCAATTAATTTTTTGCCATTCTAATCCTACATTCCTATATTGGTTTTACTGGACTTAGTATTTTAGTTTGTGTGGGATTAAGCTATTCAAGACGAGTTTTGGGGCTGAAGGCGACAATCAAAAGTAATAGTCAATAAGCCCTGGATTGACAAAACAAGATGATCGAAAGTCAATTTGGATAATCGTGGAATAGTGGAACTCATATAAATGACAGGGCTAGAATAGCAGCATATTAATGTAATTACCAATTATTATTCAACAAATTCCATTAATTGATACGAATTAAAATTAAGGAGATTGAAGAAAAATAAAACTACTAAGTAAATTTAAGGATTGATGCAACTCTTACTTGGTTGGGCTAGGCCGCTTTATTATACAGGCATATAGGCATGGTGGAGATGCAGTTGCCTTATTCTTGCAGCATTTGGAAAGGTGTTCAAAATCTTTGCGCAGAGTTCAACTCAAATTGCAAGTTATTTCTAGGTACCGGTGAAAGGATTTACTTCTGGAAACATATTTGGTTGGAAAATTCTACCTTTGCCACACAATTTCCTCTTGCTTTCGAGGCATCTTCGAATAAAGACAGCACCATAGCTCAAATGTTCAATACTGCTACCCAGAGTTGGTCTTAAGGAATAACGAGAAGAATTCAAGACCATGTGATAAACGATGTAGCTGGTCTCCTCCATGTGCTGGATGATAATAATATTGTCTTCACAAACCTTGAAGATAAAAGAGTTTGGATAGATGGCGATGCTGTTTGTGAATTTTCGGTGAAGAAATGTTATGGGTGGTTAGTTCAGCGCAACGAGGCTTATACGGAAGCCGAGCACATAAATCCAAAGAAGATCTGGAACAAGTGTTGGCCCCCTAAGGTAAGCTTCTTCCTTTGGTTGGCTGCTAAGCAAAAAATCCTAACTCAAGACCAGCCAGTAAAAAGAAAATGGAGAGAGTGGGTCAATCACTGCTACTTATGTATCAATGATGCAGAAACTTCATTACACTTGCTTCTCCATTGTCCGTATGCTAGCAGTATTTGGCACTTTTTCATCCAGGAATTCAACCTCATTTGGACTATTCCTCATACAATCGATGCTGCCATCCAATCTTGGCCTCAATCAACAGCTAAATCAAGAAAAGTCATTGTCATCAAGACAATCCCTGCAGCCATCTTATGGAATTTGTGGAATGAGAGGAATCATCGTGCCTTTGACGATAAATCTCTTGAAAAAGCTAAACTGATTAAAGAAATTAAGTTTACAGTGGCGTATTGACTTCACAAGCAACCCCAGTTTCAAGGAATATCTCTTCGGTACTTCATGCTCCAATGGAAATTAGTGGTGTTTGAACCTCCTTGAATTTCACCTATCATGTATAAGGAGTCTTAGGTTTGTTTTCGTAGCACTTGTTGTTTCTTGTGTTGTTCCCTTCCTTTTTTGGTCGGTTCTTGTAGTACTTGTGCGTTGTGCGTTCACGTTTTGTGAGCCTTCCCTTTTCTTTCTTAATAAAGTTAATTTACCGATAAAAAGAAAAGAGATGCAGTTGTCTTATTCAGAAAATAATAAAGAACTCCAAAAACACTATGAGCTTAATACAGACAATAGTATAGGAAGAAAAAAGCTACATCTTTTCCATGGTTGAACGACTCCCTAACACCAAAGATGAAAAATTCTAGATATGTATTTTCCTTTTTTTCGAGTACTTTGCGGATAGAGAGACTGTTTGCATAGCAAGGAAGACCATCTATAACTACATGGAACCTTACAGGTGGAAGAGCAATATTTTCAAGATTAGTGTAGTACGTGGAAATCTATCAGTGGAGGTGCGATATTCTCAAGACTATCAAAGTACGTGGAACTCTACAAGTGGAAGTACGATATTCTTGGACAATCCTGATAGTATTCTATAAGTGGAACTCTATAAGTGCTGTGGTAATATTGATAGTATCGACTTCCAGTTATAGAATTTCACGTATTACGCTAATCTTGATAGTATTGAACTTCCGGTTATAAAGTTCCACATATTATGATAATCGTCAGAGTACGGCAGTTCCACTTATAAATGGTCCTTCCTGCTATATATACACAACTTCCACTAGGGCGAAGGAGTCCAAATTTGTTCACACTCCTCTAACGAGGGTACATTTCACATATTCTTCTGATTGGTTGATTATTTAACTGATGCTACATTACCCTCCATGTTTTGAATCACGATCCTCGTTACATAACTCCCTAAATTAAATCAAAGATATAGATTGAAATGTTACATGCACACTCGTTAAGGAGTATGCACAAATTTGGGACTCAGGGCGAAGTGCCATAGAAAATAAAATTATCAAGCTAGCTATTTGCACCTTTTGGTGCTAGCTGGGGACGGAACCGCTCTGCCATGGAGAAGCAGTACGAGTACAATTTTTTGGTTAATTAGCCCTTGGATTTAAATTCGTGAGTCTAAAAGACAAGCAAAATACGACAACCTTTCAAATAACCATAAATTCAAAATTCATGATTTCAATATCCTCCACGGGCATCCCACCCAAACCAAAACTAATATTTAATACCTTATGTTACTAAAATGTCCCTCAAGATAAAATCTAAAACTAATATCTATTCCTGCATCTTCTTTATAATAATCTCGAGATTATCATGTGACCCATTTTCCGAGAACAATACTATTATTAGAGTTCTTCGCATTTTCAGGCTTCAACCATGGGGTCTCATCTTAAGCTAGTCTCATACCTGACTATTGGAAGATGTAGAATGATATATGCACGAGTCAATGTATTGGCCACATTGCATCCTTTCTTGATAAGGCGATACATATCAACCAAGCCCACATATAGCGAGCCAAACCATGTAAAACTTACATGAACTCTACTTTTTTTCCCTTCATCTGGGGAAATTAAAACTTTTCTTCTGGCTAAATCCCTATACTCTTTTTCTTTTTCAGAAAACAAAAAAACAAAATGGTAACCTGCATTTTTGAACGCAATTGTAAATGTCCTGATGTCCTGCGTAGTGAGTAAAAAAAACAACATGAAAAGATATGTGAATTAACTAGCTTATATATTGTTCTCTGCATGTGCAATGCTATTCTAGCCCCACCATTTACGCTTTCATATGACCAGTTACTATGTTACTGTTACTTCATGACATGGTTTTTTTTGCTTAATAATAAAATTTTATTGATACCAAAAGAGATTACAAAAATTCACTCAAAGTAAAAATAAAAATCACTCATGAATGAATGTTTACAAGCAAACAATCACTCAACTCACCAAAATCTGTAATATGTTTTATCTGGATGTTCCAGATTTGACAGAAAAGAAGGTCTATTCAAAAAAACTATCTTCTCACCTCTAAGTAAAGTGGCCCCAATCTTTGCAAGACTATCAGCATAGAAATTTACTTCTCTATAATTGTGTATAAACTTATAACAGACCAATGTAGCTACTATTTTATTCCATCTAGTTTGTACATACCAGGGAATTTTCCTGGCTGAAAAGGAGCTGATGACTGATGTAGAGTCAGTCCTAATGCGTATCTGTAAGAACCCCTTACTTATTGCCCATTCACATGCATTTATTACAGCAAAAACCTCAGCCATGTAATTAGTTGCAATGCCCATTCCACCTGAAACAGCTATCAATATAGTACCTGCACTATCTCTGCCAACAAAGCCATATCCTGCATCTCCAGGGTTATTTCTTGCAGCCCCATCACAACATAATAGAATTTGATTTCCAGTGGGTAAAGAGAAGTAGCACTCCTTAATTTTATAATTCTTCACTCTCCTGCATTTCATGCCAAAAGTTTTAAGAATCTGCAAGTCCTCCACTGTATTCCACATACACCCCTTTATCCTGACTTCACATTCCTTTGTAAACTGAACTATTCTCTTCTTCAATTCCTCTGCATTTGGATATGCACCATCATAGACTACTCTGTTTCTAAGAAAACATAGTTCTTTAATAGTTCTGAAAGAAGTAGACCTCCAAATTTCTTTTACAGCTGGGTTGTTGGATCTTTCCATAGTAAGAACCTCCTAAAAAGATAAAGGATTAAAGAATGAAAACATTCCACCTAGCCATTGCCAAATTTTCTCACTAAAATTACAGTAACATAATATATGGTCAGTGGATTCTTCAGCTTGATTGCAAAAAGAGCATCTTGGTGCCAGATTGAAACCTTTTTTCCTCATGTTCTCATCTGTGGTCCATACACCTCTCACCACCTTCCATATATTGCTTGATACACTAGGATGAATTGTGTTCTGCCAAATCTTTTTGGTCCATTGCAGCTCAGGATATTTCTTCATTACACAGTTCATTGCAGTTGCAAATGTAAAATCTCCAGTTTTTGACCATATCCAAATTCTCCTATCCTTCTTCCCATCCACCACTAGTAGTTCATTTATATCAACCATGTTTGAAATTTCGGAAGGTATTATCCATTCACCATTTCTTAATAATTGCATCACCTTAAGATCAGGATTTTGTAGCATAAAAGAGATATCAGGATACAAAGTTCATAATGCCTTACTTCTGATCCAGATATCATTCCATACTAAGATACTTTCTCCATCTCCCACAAGCCATCTTGAGTTATTAAAAACTTCATCAAGAACCCATTTGATCCCAATCCATACAAAAGACTTTTTATAATAATTTATCCACACACCATGTTTATCTTGAAATTTAGCTTGTAAAATTTTTGCCCATTCATCATCACCATTCTGCATTTTCCAAGTCAGTTTCATAAGGAGTGATTTTTTGATGTCTTCTAAACCTCTCAGTCCCAGACCCCCTTCTGCAAATGGAGCATTAACCTCTTCCCATTTTACTGTCAGTAATTTCTTCTTTGATGGGTCCCCTGACCAAAGAAAATTTCTAATTATTTTGTCACACTCAAGCAAGACTTTCCTAGGCCATTTATACACAAACATATTGTATATTGGTATACTGCATAACACATGTTTCACCAGGATAAGTCTTTCTTGAAAAGATAACATTTTACCCATCCAACCAGGCATTTTTTTCTATAGTAAATCCACACAGTCCCAAACATGACATGATTTACTTCTTCCTGGTATCAAATTAACTCCCAAATACTTATCTGGAAACTTTGAAAGTGGCATACCACAATTATTAGCAATTTGAATTTTTCTGCTATCAATAGTGCCTCCTACAAAGCATTTACTTTTTGCCGGACTTACTACTTGACCAGATGATTGATGGTAATCCTTCAAGAGTTTCAATAATTTATCAATGTTCCTCTTATCACCATTGCAGAACAAAAAAAATGTCATCAGCAAAGAAAATATGTGAAGGTTGAATACCATTTCTATTAACCATTGGAATCAATTTCCTCTCTTGAACCAAATAAGATATTCTCCGACTTAATATTTCCTGAGCAATAGCAAACAAAATAGGTGATAGCGGGTCACTTTGCTTTAAGCCCTTGCCAATAGAGAAATATCCTACTGGACCACCATTAACCATAACAGATATTATAGTGGACTGAAATAACCTGTGACCAGTGAACCAGTTAAGATGAAAAACCAAAAGAAGACATAGCTTGAAATAAGAAGTCCCAGCTAAGAGAATCATAAGCTTGTGTTATGTCCAACTTCTGACCTACATTACCACCTCTTCCAGTGGTATCCATTTCATTTATTAGTTCAGATGCTAACACAATTTGATTTTGTATGTTTCTCCTCTTAATGAAAGCCCCTTGTTGTGGAGAGACTACCTTCTCAATCATTTTCCCCATTCTAGTAGTAATTATTTTAGTTATTACCTTGAAGCAAAAATTACTTAAACCTATGGGTCTAAACTGAGTGGCTTTCTTGGCACCTTGAACTTTTGGCAGAAGGGTAAGGAAGTTTGCATTCATTCCTTTAGGTATAAAACCTCTTATCCAACAGAATTAAATTGCAAAGATTAAATCCTTACCAATTATGTCCCATGTGCTCTTGTAGAACCAACCAGCAAAACCATCTGGTCCAGGAGCATTATCAGGATACATATCATGAATTGCTCCATGGATTTCTTCATTTAATGGAATAGCAATAAGCATCATGTTATCTGCATTATTTATGACTTTAGGAATATTTTCAAATATATCATCAGCAAATAACACCTCTTGTTTTTTAAATTTATTTTAAAATGCTCCACCAGAATGTCTGAGATCCCTTGTTGAGAAGAAACAATGCTACCGGCTGAACTTTCTAATTCAGTGATTTAACTTTATAAAAGTATGAAAAAAATTGGAGTTAGAAGCCCCTTCTTTTAACCATTTAACTCTAGCTTTTTGTTGAGCTATTTCTTTGCTCTGCCGTAACAAAATTTCTTGCTTCCTTCTTGCAGTTATAAGTTTATCCAGTAATGCTATATTATCTGGTTGTCTGTCTGAGATTAAAGCAACATTAACTACTTCTTTTTCTTCATTCTGTAATTGAATCCTGACATCATCAAATACACTCCAGTTCCAATCTTTAATGATTTTCTTCAATCTTTTTAATTTTTCAGAAAAATGAAGGAAGGATTTACAGAAACCTCAACTTCCCAAGCTTCTTTGATTAACTTCATAAAATCAGGATAACTAAGCCACACTTTTTATTCCTTGAAAGGAACATTTGCAAGTTTTGGCATGACTACATTATGTCCTAATAAAGCACTATGATCCGATGTCCCTCTAGCACCAACTTTATAACACCAACCAGGATAAAGATCCAACCATTTTATATTGAAAACAACCCTCTCCAGATTGCAGACAATCCTCTTTATACCAACTCTATTGTTACACCAAGAGAATTCAATTCCAGATTTTGGTGTTTGAATCAAACCACAAACATGAAGAAAATTATTAAATTCATTCATGGAAATAGTTAGAGGACTCTTTCCCCCTTTTTTCTCTTCAACGCACATAATAGTATTAAAATCACCAATGAGAAGCCATGGTTTATCTAAAGAATTTAAGAATTCCAACTCCTCCCAAAGCTCTCTTCTATCAACAGTTAAACAAGCTGCATGAACATCTGTTACTAATACTCCCCCAACTCTACAATAATAGATTGAGAAGAAATGAATACCACTGTAGGTGTAGTAATACTTGCACTCCAGAACATCCAAATATTGCCTTTTTTATTTGTAGTAGAATTATGAATTAACTTGTAATGCATGTATTAGGTAAATTCGGTTTCTTGCAAAAATCAGAAGTTACTCTTACCTTTGTTCTACAAAAAAAACTAAAGAAGGACATAAAGAATTAAACAAACTTTTTAGTTTGTCTTTGGATTTTGGTCTCCTCAAGCCTTTGACATTCCAAAATATCACTTTCATTTAGATGGTTGTGGTTGAGAAGAAAGACTTCTCAGATACTCATTTTTACAACCATTTGAACTTAAGTTAGCATCTTATTTTCTTGTTATAACTTTTCCCACGTTGTGATTCTTCTGTTTTGCAGGAGCAATGTAAACTGAACTTGTACCACCCTTCCCCAATTGAGGCATCACTGTGACAACAGAATTTATGGAAGGAGAACTAGCAACAGCTTGAATTACTTGTTCTACTGATAAAGCAGGAAATTCACTATGTGATTCCAAAATATTCTCATTCATATCCTGAAGTATTTAAAATTTACCAGAATTAATAAACTTCTCCTGTTGATTTGAACTTTCTGCATCATTTTTTAATTGAGGTATAATTGCTTCTATAACACTATCCACCACTTGTACAATTTGCATATCTTTTGAAGTAATAGTTTTATCTTGTTGAGGTGGTCAATGCATCTCTGCCATTTCCTCATCTGTAAATCAAATATCAAAACCTTTATTCTTCTGTTTATTGTTCACTCTCCTTCACACCTTTGGTCCTTCCTTAGACACAACTGGTATATTCTGTTGTTGGTCATGTTCTTTCCTCTTGGATCTACATTCAACAATAAAATGGCCAACCATAGAGCAATGATTACAAAATTTGGGCAGATTTGGGATTTGTACTTCTTGTTCAAAACTCCCATACTTAGTCTCAACTTGCACCTTGCTAGGAATGGATTTTGCTAAATCAATTTCAACTAGTATAATAACCAATCTCCCTCTTGAGAGTTGTTTCTCCCACTTTAACTGATTTTGCTAAACCAAGGAATTGAGCCCATACAAAAGTTGTAGTTGATTTCTGATTTGCATGATTAAAATTGGGTTCTCATGCCCTGAGTTTTAAAGTTTAAGCTTCAATTGGAAAATAACCCTCCTAGATATAATGCTTATCTTCAGCATTATCTAATTTCATTATGAAAAAACCTTTACCAAGAGGAATAAATTGAATTGTACCTTTTAGACTCCATTGTTTTTTCAATATCCTCGCTGCAGAATCGAATTTAAGCTTAACTAAATCCAATCTTCCAATTAAGCTATACCTCCATTCATCCAAGATTTCATTAATTAAGTCGTCTGGAATGAAACATACTGGATTGTTGGATACCTTCTCAGGAATATTAACTGAATTTCTTTGATTCGAAAAATTACTTCCAAAATTTTGTGGTAATGACCTAGATTTTTATTTATTTTTTTTCTGGTCGATTTTCCATATTTTCCGATGTAGATTTTGAGTTTAGAGAAGAAAAAAATGTAGGAATCTAACACCAATCATCAGATCTAATCGGAAAACACCTGAATTAAATGAAGTAAAACACTAACGAAAATTCGACAAAAAATTAGTGACCGAGTTAATCGCCTGAGTTAACACCGAGACGCAGAGCTCCGAGCTACTTTTGTAATACTATCAACAATCAAAAAGGATGCCAACTAAGTCGGTTACTCAATGACATGGTTCGTTATCTGACGATTCTGACCGATGAACTTTGTTGTTTTCAAAATAAGTCAGTTAATTTACCAATTCTTCAATCAGCTTTATTTAACTTAGCTATTGTGCTTGAAAGTGCATTTAAACATCTAATATACGCAATCTCGGAGTCGTTTTCGTGTTCCCAGATTTTGTTAATCAACTCTGACGTCAGCAGAGATGGAAACTGCTGCAATAAAAGCATAAGAGCAAGCATAATAGGTAATGAAACTTGCATAAACGTAAGAATAATATTTTGGCATATCTTTCCTTGAATTCCTTGAATATTCAATGCTATATTTGATACCAAGTGTGATTAAAATTTGTATGTGCTCATGGTTTTGGAATTTGAAAGGAAGTAACGCGTTTTCTACAAAGACAGTACATAAAATCATTTAGTTTATGGGGTGTGAATTTATGGCCATGGTTGCTTACTTTCTTGATATTATTTTGATAACAATAGGAGATTGAAATCCATACACCAGCAATCAAGAGTTAAAACTATTATTCAATTAATCACCAAACGACGACGGACACAAACATAGGTAATAGAAATTAAAAAGATCTTATGAAAAGTCGAAACTGTTCAATATTGCAATGCTCAGATGAGATGTTCTTCTAACTTAGTGCTTGTGCTGAGGATCTGTTGAATGACAAGTTGAATAATTTCGACATGTTGGAGCAACAAATCCGTTCTGTCAGTTAACGGTGATATACGAATTGGTTCCGATCTAAACCCGTTCTCGCATGTAGAACCCTCAGACCGTCCATCTTTAACCAAATTCAAAACATCATTATACGATTTTTCTAGTGCAGAATTCCAAGCTTGTTGAAACTTGGAATATGCACTAGCATAGTTTCCTTGACAAGAAGTTAAGTGTTCTTTCACTACAGAATCGTTTTCATGGTTCAGCAACTCTGTAATCTTATCGGTAGTCTCTTGAACTGTTATAATTGATAATGAAACGCTTATAACACTAAGTCCATTGATATCTGCTGCTGCAGTTCTTGGATCGGTAATCAGAGTGTCATAACAAAATTCACTGGATTTTGAATTTTGGCAGATTTTGAGAACCAAATCAGCATCGGCAGCAGAGACAGAAACTGCTGCAACAGAAAGAACTAAAAGTGATAAAAAGAGCATGTATGATGATAAGCTATGAACTCCCATTGTTTTTGCAAGTTTAGGGAAAATTTGATGATCAATTATACAATATTTGTTGCTGGAGAATCTATATATATATATATATATAGGCTGTATACTTAAACTAGTAATTAGCATGTTTCCTTAAAAGAATGCCGCTGCCACAGATTTGGTGCATGATTTCTTGCCAGAATGCCGCTATGTCCCGGATTGTAACATGTTTTCTTTTCCAATGCAAGAAGCATATCACGGGATATATTTAATTAAATTTACCCTTTAATGGGCGTACAGTTCGACTATATTCATTTTATGTTGCATGGGTGTGGTTATTACCTTTTGGAACTGATCCTTACGCATTATCAGGCATTGGATGGATCCGGCCGTTTACGAGTTATCAATCCATATAACGTAATTAATTTGTCCCTAAAGATTTTTCTTCAAGAACATTCACACGCCCAATCATGGCTGTCCTTTAAATTGATGGGTATTATCTAGAGTCCACCTACATTAATACATGTTCCCCTCCTGAAGATTAACACAGCTATGGCCAGCAAAGCCAAATACCAAGTACAATTAGATCGTCTCAATGGCAAAATCCTCCATTTCAAGTGTACATATAAAATGAATGTTGTTGCATTCCCACTATAGTTTTGACTTTTGCGTGTCTTAAGAGCTTGTATATATCATGTACAGTATAGTGGTGTTAGCATTCACTGTTCATATTTGTCCCAAAACCCAAAAGTGCTTGCTCCGTCACTGGTTACAAAAGTTATAAACACCACTACTTTTATTCAAATATTAAAGCGTACATAAAAAAAACACACACACACAATTCGACTGGTTAACGAAAGCAATAAGGTACAGTTTCTCAAAAGAGATTTGAGAATATATAACTTATTTAGGTGGTGTCAAGTACACATGAAATTTAGGGAATTTATGTGCTTCAAAAAGATTAACTCCAGCTACTTCTTCCATAGCTCCAAACCAGTGAGCTATAGATGCAAATGCCAAGTCAACGGCATTAATCTTATCACCACCAAAAAAACATATTATCATCTGCGATTCCGCTTTGGTTTTCGATGGTTTTCAATATTTCTTATATTTCTCCTTTTGCCTTCTCATGTTCTTCCCCTGATGTTTTAAAATAAGTCTGAAAACTCACACTCTACAAACAAACAAAACAGCAATGAGAAATGATGGGCGGAAATTCGTGATTCCCTAGCAACATAATTAGTTAATGGATTTATGGGCCAGGCTCTTAAGGGGCAAGCCCAAACAGAATACAAAATACGTATTCAAGGCACTTATACAGCAATATCATATGGGTTAATATTTATATACCCTAGTTTCAACACCAACAATCTATAGTCGCATTGATCACCAGATTTT
Source organism: Papaver atlanticum (assembly GCA_023531105.1). Lineage (NCBI taxonomy): Eukaryota > Viridiplantae > Streptophyta > Magnoliopsida > Ranunculales > Papaveraceae > Papaver > Papaver atlanticum. The sequence continues at coordinate 147,689 of JAJJMB010001710.1, forward strand.
CTTTCGACCAGAAATTCTATTTTTTCTTTTCCGGGAGGATTGATATCAGACCACTTAATAAGAATTTACTCACGAGAGAAGTTCTTTGTTTTTGGAGGAGGCAAGTCTATCGTACTGTTGCATATTATTATTGGATCATGATTATTGGATTCTCTCTGTAAATCTCCTCCTTTTACTTCCTTTTCCTTTGTTTCTAGCCTCCGCCGTCGCTACGTGAGCTTTAATATCTAAGTCTCATGTCGTCGACGCGGTGGATTACTGAGACTGAGGAAGGTTCTCATGAGTTTAACATTGAAGGATATTCTCTAGCAAAGGGATCACAAGGAGTTGGTTACTCCATGACCAGTGGCAAATTCAGTGTGTGTGGACTTGACTGGGTTATTGTTGTTTATCTAGACGGAAGTATTCAATCTTGCAAGGATTACATATCCGTGTTCGTTAAGTTAGTTAGCCTTACAGAAGTCAGGGCAGCGTATGAATTTAAATTACTGGACAAAACCGGAAAAGGGGAACATGGTGCTCATTACACGGCTACATCTCCAAGCACGTTTAACACAAAAGAAAACTCATGGTACGTATGTGTTTTCCGATTCCTATGGTTGTTGAATTATGTTGAATCTTTTATCAGTTTTATGAGTAATTCAAGCTGTTCTGAAACTAGAATAGTAGACCTCCAGTAATTTAGCCTTCTTTACGAATTTAAATTGTGTTACAAAGCCTGTGCACAAACGATTATAGCTACGCAATGCAAGTTACCCGAATTAATGTCACTCATCTTCTTCTCGGTCTCAAAAATAAATAATTACATGACTTTAGTAGTAGACAACAAATTAGTTGGTTGTTCTGCTTGCTCACTATAGTTTCTTCCAAAGATGTGTATTATTGAGGATGTCATATAGTACAATGGTAAAGTTGGTGATAATTCATCCATCCAGATAGCAATTTAATAATTTTAGCACCAAATTCTTTAATAAAAATAAAATTTAATAGTATGAATTAATCGAGATGGAGAATCAAACTAATATTCTGGATAGTCCCAACTACTTTATTTACTACCCAAATGGTTTACACATTATATAAAAATCTCTTCTATTTTGGACCTCATAGTGCATAAACGACGTTCCATATGAATTGATTTCAGGGGATTCCAGGAGTTTATGAAGAGGTCGGAGTTGGAGACCTCAAGTTATCTCAATGGCGATTGTGTTACCATTCATTGTACAATTAGGGTAGTTCAAACTCGTGTTGAAGAGGGGAAACATTATGTTATTCCTATACCTCCATCAAATATGAGTCAGAACTTCAAGGACTTGCTGGAATCTGAATTTGGTTCTGATATTACTATCCAGGTTGGCAATGAATCCTTCAAAGCCCATAAGTCGATTCTTGCAGCTCGATCTCCTGTATTTAAAGCAATGTTTTTCGGAGTAGTGGGTAATCCAAACATGGAAACAGTATCCATTAAAGAGGTTAATCCCTTTGTCTTTAAGGTAAGTTTTTTCACAATTTTATCATATACAGTCGTATCTAACTTTTACCTCTATGTAGAAATTTACTAGTTTTTCTATCTTAAACTTATATGGTGTGTGGCAGGCAATGCTGCTGTTTTTGTACTCAGATGAATTTCCTGAAACACGTGAACTATCTAATTCGGATTCTCCTTGCACTTCAACTTCAATCTTGCATCATCTGTTAGCTGCAGCAGATCGCTATGATCTTGCCCGATTGAAACTCATGTGTGAGGAAAAATTATGTGAAAAAATAACTGCAGACACTGTGGCAACAACACTGGCCCTAGCTGACCAACACCAATGCCTGCAACTGAAAACTGTTTGTCTAAACTTTGCGGCTAAACCCAAAAACTTGGGAGGTGAGTGTTGTGTTTAGACCATGTGTGTCTGTTCAGTTTCGGGTTAACCAATTATTTTCTTACCCATTAAATGTTTTGCGTGCAGAGGTTATGAAGTCTGATGGGTATGCATATTTGGAGAAGTCGTGTCCATCACTATTGACAGATCTGTTGAAGATTAATGCAGCTGTTGATAAATAATACTCCATCTTACCAACAAAAATAAAAAAAGTGAATCTTTTGGTATTTGCATAATTTGAAAGGAAAATGCCGATCAAAAAAGATTCGGAAAGTGCACTGGGTCTCTGAGTGACCATTTTCTTGTCCCCGTGCCCACATGATTGGAGCCATTAATTTACAAAAAAATTAACTAGGATATACATCAAGCGGAACATAGGGCAGTTCTAACAGTAGATAACTTTGTTTGCACTAACTGACTCTCTAGAGTCTTCTTTACAATACCAACCTTACTTTTTTTTAAGGTACAGTTACCTCGTTTGTGTTTTCTAGATTTTTCTTGTATTACAAATTACCGTTGACTAGTTCTTGTTAGTTGACACTACAAGACTTTGCTATGCTTATCTACATAACTCTAGAATCTTTTCATCATTACAAATTACATGTTCCAACATCCCCTCTTAATTTGTAAAGGTCTTTGATTGTGATCTTCACCCGTTCTTCAATTTCCTTTAGATTCTTACGCTCGTGTTGTCGAATCTTTATGTTCGGCAGCACTTTTTTTTTTTAGCAGTGTCTTCATATTTCTTGTTTTAGATTTTCTTTGGTGACCTTGCATTTTCGCAGCCTATCGTTGTAGATTCAGAGGCTCTGTCTTGTGTCGGTACTCTCCTTCTCTCTTACGGATTAGACCGAACTTGACCGTCTTGAATTCAGAGGCTTTGCCTTCTGTTGATATTCCTTGCCTTTCACGAAACTTGACCAATGTAGGTTCAGAGGTTCCGCCCACTCAACTTTGTGAGTAGAATATTTTTACAGGATGGCTCTTTTTTTTGCCATCTCTGTTATATGAGGAGGCATTCTTTGATGCTCTCTTCCCTCAAATTTTTCTTTAAAAATGCACTCTTTTGTGCATCTCTCTGCGAGATGGAAACTTCTTTTTTTATTATATTTTTAATATATTTTTAACGGAAGGAGGAGATTTGAACTGAACGATTGGAATATCATAGGAAACTTTTATGCAGCTCTTAGGCTTGCACTCCTTAAAAGGCCGTCACATTTTTTACTAGCTCTACCACTCACTCATTTGGTTTTCTGACTTTTCTTTTTATGTTGTACGGAGCCATATTGATTTTTATGTCTTAATTTTCAAAACTTCTTGAATCTTAACTTGTGAAATTTCACGAGCAACATATCTTTTCATCTTCTCTTTCATATCTTTCTAAGACTTTGATATG
>JAJJMB010001710.1:150962-269093 GCA_023531105.1 Papaver atlanticum
CACCCCCTCTTAATTTGTAATGGTCTTTCCTTCAGATTCTTACGCTCTTTTTGGCGAATCTTTATGTTCGGCAGCTCTATTTTTTAGCAGTGTCTACATATTTCTTGTTTTAGATCTTCTTTGATTACCTAGCATTTTCGCAGCCTATCGTCGTAGATTCAGAAGCTCTGTCTTGTGCCGGTACTCTCCTTCAATCTCACGGTTTAGACCGAACTTGACCATCTTGAATTGAAAGGCTTTGCCTTCTGTTGATATTCCTCGTCTTTCACGAAACTTGACCAATGTAGGTTCAGAGGTTCCACCCACTCAACTTTGTGAGTAGAATATTTTTACAGGATGGCTCTATTTTTTTCCATCTCTGTTATATGTGGAGGCATTCTTTGATGCTCTCTTCCCTCAAATTTTTCTTTAGAAATGCACTCTTCTGTGCATCTCTCTGCGAGATGGAAACTTCTCTTCTTCTTTTTTAATATATTTTTAACGTAAGGTGGAGATTTTAACTGAAAGAGTGGAATATCATAGGCAACTTTTGTGCATCTCTTAGGCTTGAACTCCTTAAAAGGCCGTCACATTTTTTACTAGCTCTACCACTCACTCACTTGGTTTTCTTACTTTTCTTTTTATGTTGTACGGAGACATTTTCATTTTGATGTTTTTATTTTAAAAACTTCTTGAATCTTAACTTGTGAAATTTCACGAGCAACATATCTTTTCATCTTCTCTTTCATATCTTTCTAAGACTTTCATATGGGTGATAACTAGTTTTTAGTGGGTGCTGTAATAACGAATTTTGATAGTTGAGGCGTACCTTGCGTCTTCTCATCTGCGTTAAACTCCATTTGAGCGAAATTATCACTTTCAGTTTGTTGCGGAAACTTCAACGCCCATTTCGATCGAACCCGCTCTGATACCATGTTGGAAATTGAAATGTTTTGAAGCTCTGATACCATGTTAGATATTCTTATGAATTTAACTTTGAATAATATTTGCGGAGGCATACGAGCATATAAAGCTCATATAAAGCTCCTAGGACTCTTGTAGTGAAGGTTGAAGACGGGACTTTGTTTATGAAATTTCTCTTGTATTAACCTGTTGATTCTTTCTTGCTTACAAATGAGTGTACATCAACGCCTATTTATGGGCTACACAAACCATTATTACATGCTCTACATTTCTATAGAATATTTACTAGGTAATATCTTATTACAACCGACTGACTTTTCTAGCTTTATCATGACTTCTAATTGTAGCAAACTTTGTTTGCACTAACCGACTCTCTAGAGTCTTCTTTATAATACCAACCTTACTTTTTTTAAGGTACAGTTACCCCGTTTGTGTTTTCAAGATTTTCGTGTATTACAAATTACCATTGACTAGTTCTTGTTAGTTGACACTACAAGACTTTGCTATGCTTATTTACATAATTCTAGAATCTTCTCATCATTACAAATTACATGTTCCAACACCCCCTCTTAATTTATAATGGTCTTTCCTTCAGATTCTTACGCTCGTGTTGGCGAATCTTTATGTTCTGCAGTTCTATTTTTTTAGCAGTGTCTCCATATTTCTTTTTTTAGATCTTCTTTGATGACCTAGCATTTTCGCAGCCTATCATTGTAGATTCAGAAGCTCTGTCTTGTGCCGGTACTCTCCTTCTCTCTCACGGTTTAGACCGAACTTGACTATCTTTAATTGAAAGGCTTTGCCTTCTGTTGATATTCCTCGCCTTTCACGAAACTTGACAAAGGTAGGTTCAGAGGTTCCACCCACTCAACTTTGTGAGTAGAATATTTTTACTGGATGGCTCTTTTTTTGCCATCTCTGTTATATGTGGAGGCATTCTTTGATGCTCTCTTCCCTCATATTTTTCTTTAGAAATGCACTCTTTTGTGCATCTCTCTGCGAGATGGAAACTTCTCTTTTTTTTTTTAATATATTTGTAACGGAAGGTGGAGATTTTAATTGAAAGAGTGGAATATCATAGGAAACTTTTGTGCATCTCTTAGGCTTGCACTCCTTAAAAGGCCGTCACATTTTTTACTAGCTCTACCACTCACTCACTTGGTTTTCTTACCTTTCTTTTTATGTTGTACGGAGACATTTTCATTTTGATGTTTTAATTTTCAAAACTTCTTGAATCTTAACTTTTGAAATTTCACGATCAACATATCTTTTCATCTTCTCTTTCAAATCTTTCTAAGACTTTGATATGGGTGATAACTAGTTTTTAGTGGGTGTTGTCGAACGAACTTGGATAGTTGAGACGTACCTTGCGTCCTCTCATCTGCGTTAAACTCAATTTGCGTAGAATTATCACTTTCAGTTTGTTGCGGAAACTTCAACGCCCATTTGGATCGAACCCGCTCTGATACCATGTTAGAAATTGAAATGTTTTGAATCTCTGATACCATGTTAGAAATTCTTATGAATTTAACTTTGAATAATATTTGCGGAGGTATACGAGCAGAGTGGTGTTTCTCATATAGATCTCCTAGGACTCTAGTAATGAAGGTGGAAGCAAGGACTTTGTTTATGAAATTTCTCTTGTATTAACCTGTTGATTCTTTCTTGCTTACAAATGAGTGTACATCAACGCCTATTTATAGGCTACACAAAACGTCATTACATGCTCTACATTTCTCTAGAATATTCACTAGGTAATATCTTATTACAACCGACTGACTTTTCTAGCTTTATCTAGACTTCTAACAGTAGCAAACTTTGTTTGCAGTATCCGACTCTCTAGAGTCTTCTTGACAATACCAACCTTACTTTTTTAAGGTACAGTGACCTTGTTTGTGTTTTCTAGATTTTTCGTGTATTACAAATTACCAATGACTAGTTCTTGTTAGTTGACACTACAAGACTTTGCTATGCTTATCTACATAATTCTAGAATCTTCTCATCATTACAAATTACATTTTCCAACAAAAGGGATATCAAAAACAACAACATCGGAGAGAATAGTTTTGTGTTTCTGCAACACCCACTCCTGCCTTATAGGGCTAGTTTAATTTATGATTGTTCTACATTTTTGTTTAAGAAATTTGTTTGATGTGTTGTGGCGTGTGAGAGTGGTTGAGTAATAAAAAAACAGCTTCTTATGGAAATGTTCTTTGATGCTCTCTTCCCTCAATAAAGAAAAAAATAAAGGTCACAATGACAGTGTTTGATGTGTTTTCCTTCCAGTAACTTTGGATGACCTTTTTCTTATCCCCGTGGGCACGTGATTAATTTATTAAACGAAGCTGAGAGCAGTTCTTAGCGCCTGCCGAGAGATTTGAGAACTTGAAAAGACGCTCATTGCTGCAAATTTGAGATAATCAAACATATTGATTACAAACTTCCTTCAAACACAATCAAGAACTTGGATCAAAAAGAAAAAACAGAGAAAAGGAGGAAGAACATAGCAACTTTAACAGAGTAATGGCTGTTGTTGTAGGTTGATTAAGGAGTGTTTGGAATTTTTAGTAGTATTATGCAGGCAAGGAAGGAGGATACATAAGAGGGAAAACAAAGAGCAAACTGGTCGATCCATTCACCAGTTTGAAGTCTGCGCAAAGGTGTTCAAGAAAAATTGAGCAGCTCAGCTCCTTTTATCTCGTCCTTGCAGTACCAGCAGAAGATCGGGTTTTGTCTTGGGTCCTTGGTACTGAAATCAAATGGCGGTCGTGGTGTTGATATTTTTCTTCCTTTGCCGGCCACTGCCACCGCGTCGCGGTCATCTACATTAAATTAGGTAAAAAAAAATTTTTTATAGAAGTTCTATTGTTTTTTTCTCCTATAAAAGTAGGATTGGTCTACTACCGCTCCAATACTGTTTTCATCAAAATTTCTCCATAAATCTCCTCCTTTTAGTATCCTTTTCCTTTGATTCCCGTCAGCTTCAATATCCGAAGATCGATCATGGCCCCATAAAGGCCAAGAGTTTCCAAGCCTAACACCGACGATGACAAGATATCATCGTCGTCGCAGTGGATTTACGAGACTGTGAAAGGTTGTCATGAATTCAAGATTAAAGGATATTCTATGGGGATAGGAGTTGGTGAATCCATGACTAGTGGCGAATTCAATGTTGGTGGTCATGACTGGGTTATGGAATTTCATCCAGACAACGAGACTGAAGTTAGCGAGGAGTACCTATCCTTGTATCTTAAGTTAGTAAGCCCTAGAGAAGCCAGGGCGACGTATGAGTTTAAATTACTGGACCCAGTAAGAAAAGGGAAATTTGGTTTTCATTCCATTTCTAAATGTACAACGTTTCAGCCAGATGACTCACGGTACGTACGTGTTTTCCGATTCCAACTGTTGTTGGATTATGTTGAATCCTTTAGCTGTTTTACGAGTAATTCAAGCTGTTTTGAAACTAGGATAGTAGGCTAGTAATCTCATTCGTTACCCGATTTAATTGAAATTGCATCACAAAGCCTTTTTGCACAAACGATTATAGCCTACGCCTTGTACGCAGTGCAAGTTACCCGATTCAATACCACCATGATGTCCACTTAGGAAACATAAACAACCATGATGTCTTGTTTGTTATCGGATTCAATACCAACATGATGTCTTTTTTCTGTTGCCACATAGGAAACACACGCGACAACCGTTGGGAAGCTCTTAATGCGTCCTGACTCAATGCAACCATGATGTTTTGTGTTGCCACATAAGAAACACACAATGACCATTATAGAAGCTCTTAAAGCATACTGACTCGGCTCAAAAAAAGGATAAAAAAAATATTAAGGAAAAAATATTCACATGCCTTTAGAACTAGTAATGCATTTGGAACTAGAGAACAAAGTTCTTGCACGTGTGTGCCCGTGCCAAACTTTAGAACTAGACAATAAAGTTAGTTGTTCTGCTTGTTTACTATAGTTGGTTGTACTAACAATAATTTGAATCCTTTGAATCAATGGAGATAAAGAATCAAACTGACCAATATTTCTGCACTCACAACTCCCAATTCGTTGATACATATATTAGTAAGGAAACTCCCTTTTATTGTTCCCCATTATTTTCAAGGGATTCGAGCGGTATATGAAAAGGTCGAAGTTGGAGACCTCAAATTATCTCAAGAACGATTTCTTAACTTTCATTGTACAATCAGAGTAGTGAAAACTCGTGTTGAAGAGGGGAAATATTATGTAATTCCTGTACCTCCATCAGATATGAGTCAGAATCTTAAGGGTTTGCTAGAGTCTGGAACTGGTTCTGATGTTACTATTCAGGTAGGCAATGAATTCTTCAAAGCCCATAAGTTGATTCTTGCAGCTCGATCTCCTGTATTCTAAGCCATGTTTTTTGGACTAGTGGGTAATCCAGACATGGAAACAGTAGCCATTGAAGAGTTTGATTCCTTTGCCTTTAAGGTAAGGCTTTTAATTAACAATTCATTATACTACATTCAATTAAATAGTTCTTCTACCTTAAACTTATATGATGTGTTGCAGGCCATGCTGCTATATTTGTACTTGGATGAACTTCCTGAAGCACGTGAACTTTGTGATTCAGAATCCCTTTGCACTTTAACTACAATTATGCAACATTTGTTAGTTGCAGCAGATCGCTTTGGTGTTGCCCGATTGAAACTTATGTGTGAGGCAAAGTTGTGTGAAGAAATTGTTGGTAGGTCAGTCAAGGTCTAGATTAGGAAATATAGTTGGTTAAGGAAACCAAGTACTTTTTTCCTAAGTATAGCAGCTTAAGAGGTTTGTCTCTTAGAGCTAAGTTAGGAAACCCTATACTTGTAGGAAAGTAATCCTTGTTAAGGAATGTGTCCAGTCCTATTGATGTGTATAAATAGCCATAGGGGGAACTAGAGAAAACACACCAGAACTAGTAAGAGTTCTCTTCTTCTCGTCTAAGGCTTTGTATATTCCAACCTATATGGTGATATATAAAATTGCTTATTCCTTCCCGAGGATTCAACCTCGTTAAATATTTGTTCTTCTTGTGTGTGTGATTCTGTTCTTGGCGATACCGAGATACCTTTATAGCAGTACAACCTAACGCTTCCGCAGGCTTTGACGTAACAATTGGTATCAGAGCGATCCAATTGTCCCAACAATTGGTATCAGAGCAAGGAGACGCTCTTGGATACGAGTACTCGTATTGTAGTGTAAGTGAAGGTATTTTTAAGAAGATTGCTTGAGGTAATACTAATCTCAAAGGTTCTGTTTTTTATCTATATTTGGTTGTTTGTGAACAATGGTTGACGGGGATAAACCAGTTGATCCGAAAGATCCTTTAGGAGAACATTCGGAGTCCACAAATAAAGATAAAAAAACAAAAGAAGAAATACTTCATTCACATAGATCACAACTCAAGTTAGAAAAGTTTACAGGAACCAATAACTTTGGTTTATGGAGAACGAACGTAATGGATGCTTTTGTTCATCTTGACCTAGAAGAAGATCTAGAAGATCATCCAGTTGAGATGTATGATAAGCAGTGGAACAAGATGAATAAATTATGTCTTGCTTCGATACGAGGGTGTTTAGCAACTGCAGTAAGAGTTAATTATCAGCACGAGACTTCAACTAAGGATCTCTGGGAAAAGCTAGAGAAAGAATACCTTGTGAAGAACGTGGCCAATAGGATGCATCTTAAGAGGAATTTGTATCGCTATAACATGAAAAAGGGTGCAACTCTAACTGAGCACCTAGATTCATATAATAAACTTCTTGCTGAGTTGGTTAACTACGATGAGAAGATCAACGATGAGGAACAAGCTTTGTGTTTGATAAACTCTCTTCCTGAAAAGTATGAACCCGTGATTAAAGCATTAATGCACAGTAAGGATAAGATGACATACGCTGAGGTCACTACAGCATTGCGTAGTTAGGAGTTTAGGAAGATGGATCATGAAGACATTGCAAGTGAAGCTAATAATGACTTGCTTCTTCCAAGAGGTCGTTAAAAAGACAGGAGAAAGAAGAATGGTGGTTATGGTAAAGGTAGAGGACGTTCTAAGAGTAGAATGCGACTGCAGAAAGATGAGTGTGCTTGGTGTCATGACTTTGGTCATTGGGCTAAGGATTGTACCAAGCGTAAGGAAAGAGAAGGAGATAATAGTAATACCGAGGTGAACATTGCTAAAGGTAATGAAGAATCAGATGATGCTTCTGATTTCTCACTAACTGTGACACCATCAGCTCGTACTATTACAGATGGTACATGGGTATTAGATACTGGAGAAACGTATCATATATGTCCATATCGGGACTAATTCTCAAGTTTTGAAGAGCTTGATGGAGAAGTACGTATGGGAAACAATCATACCTGCAGGGTGATTGGGATTGGTAGTGTTCGGATCAAGATACATGATGGTATGGTTAGAGAGCTGGAGGAGGTAAGATTTGTACCTTCCATAAAGAAGAATCTTATTTCGCTCGGAACTTTGGAAGCTAAGGGCTACAAGTTAATCGCTGAAAATGGTATTCTAAAGGTAATCTCTGGATCTATGGTAATCATAAAGGGCACACGTCATCATAACTTGTATTACTTGATTGGGAGTACAACAACAGGGGATGTGTCTATTTCTGATCACATCGAGAGTGCAGCTACCGAGAAGAAGAAGCTATTGCACATGAGACTTGCACATCCAAGTGAGAAGTCGTTGCATAGGTTGATTCAATAAGACTTGTTGAAAGGTTCTATCTTTCTGCAAGTTAGCATTTTGTGAACATTGTGTTAAAGGAAAGAAAACAAGAACAAGCTTTGGAACAGCTATCCACAATACTAGTGGAGTTCTTGACTATGTTCACTCAGATGTTTGGGGTCCTTCCAAGAATGCATCATTGGGAAGGAAACATTGGTTTGTGTCGTTCATTGATGACTATTGTTGTGATTTTAAAGTTGTTGTAGTAAATGAGTTCAAACTCTCAGACTTGTGAAGATTCGAGTTTTTAAATTTAATAAAATATATAAACAAAAATTATAAACAATGGGCGAGAGGTATTGGGACTAAGGATTTGGCCAATTCTCATGCATGTGGTTCAATTTATTTATTCTCAACAATTATAACCCAAATAAAATATGATATGGTGACTGTTATTTTTGCCTAAGTAGATTCTCAAAAGATTAGTTGTAAATCCTAAGCATGATGTATCAAAACATTTAAGCTAAGAATACATCATCAAATTAAATGACAACTAATTAATTCAAATCATATTTCAATTTTAAATTAATGTAAAAGTCATAAAAAGAATAAAATTTACCATATGATGAAAATCGACTCCCTCCGTCGTCCCAATGTTGGGTTTTAGTTCTTCATGTTGAAAACACGCTCAAAATAATAACGCATGGCTGAATAGGTGTTTTTATTGAAGAGAATGAACTGTAGTTACAAAAGGCCTTTTGCAAGGAAGATAGAAGTCGTTGAATATCTTAAGCAAGTACAGACGTAAACGATAAAAGGGTTTCGTAGTTGAATATAAGACTGCTTCTGCGACGGTTTATTGTGGGTCGAAGTTCTTCGTGTTCTTCGCGACTGTTCTGTTGCGTCTTATGTTCTTCGTGTTCTTTAGCTCCGCACCAGCAGAAAACAGCAGCAGGTAGCTTTCTGCTCGTCTTGATATCTCACTCCTCAGCCATTCTCAGCCCCCCAAACTCTCGACACCCCTTCTATATGACCCAAACAATCTATTTATATCAAAAAGAGCGATTAAATCTCTCCAAAATCTTCCGAAATCTCTTTCTGTATCTTCACGGCAAAGTTGCGGCAATTTATTGTTTTAGAATTTCCACGCATATCTGGGCTTTCCTTTTGATTATAAACTCTTCCTTAGATAGATATTAAGCTTTGGGAATAAAATCTTGCCTTTAATCTCTCTAAAATTTCCAAAAATCGGTCACACACGTTATTTTCCATATTTTGCTGTTGAGATCAAAACCCGTCGATTGAGCCCAGTTTAATCGATTTCAACACCCATCTTAGATTTCTAGACCCATATGGAGTCTATTCTATGAAAATCATAGGTTTAATCGACCTTAAACTCCTCCAAATCACTACCACCAAAACTGCCAGAAAACAACCTTCACGTTTTTGGTTTCCCGCCCAAATTCAGAATTTGAACGTGAAGGGGAAAGGTTACCCCTTATCTAATGGTCGCCCCTTATCCGTTGCTGGAGTCCGCATAACACTCGTCCCTTGGGTTGCATTTATCAACTTTTTGAGCCAATTTCGCCTCAAAAGCTTATTTCTCCAATAAACACCTACAAAGAGATAAAATACCAAAATAAGTACAAAAATGGGTACTAACATTATACACAATAGAGATAAAAATAGACACATAAATGCGTCTATCAAATACCCCCAAACTTATTATTTGTTAGTCCCGAGCAAATCAAAACTACAAAATAAAATCCTAACTCACTGTCGCAGGCATCGTCGATTGCACTTAGCATGTGCAACAAGCCTTTAAACCCCTAGGTGGCCCTAGTGGCCGAGTTATAGTCTCGGGAGGGTTTACCATAGGTGTACCCACAAAACCTTTACTCCATACCCTAGCTATCTATGTAGAACCTTGGAATGCACTAAAGAACCTCCTTAGTTGGCATACTTATTGATTACGGGAGGAAGTACCCTGATGCGAAATTCCAATTGTTGTATATGAGTTTGCACTCAAGTATACTAAAATTCATATATAAGTGACAGAGCTCTACTTCGATAGTCACACTATGGACATCAATATCCAGAATCAAACAAATCACATGAATAGATTAAAAAGATGGATATAGAAATAGATGGTTGCGAATGGACTTCAATGCCAAGATGAACCTATGACCTAGTGGATTGAGATACTGGTCTGGACTAATATCAACACAACTGGCATATACAAGGGAACCAGTGGTCGACAATCTTAAATCTAAATCAACTCAGCTGGCATATACAAGGGAACCAGTGGTCGACTTTATAATAAACCTTTATTTATTTATTTATTTTATTTTTTTTTAACGACATGATTAGATCTTTTGGATCCAAGCGCATGCTTCTTGTCAGCAGATTACATGGTAATTCCCATGGATCCTGCATTCCACGCTTGTTTAGGCGACGGAGACAGGGAGAACACACGCATATTGTTATCCAAGTGTTAATATTTATTCTGATTGAGTCTAATTGGGATGGTCTTTTTTTTTTTTTTTTTTTAGTAACTCAATCACTCTATTTCAACCCAGCAGACATCAACATAAAAAATTGCAAAAATAAAAACAGAAGTAATAAGATGATTCCGAGATACGGTGAAACTATCATGTTATTTCTAACACCCGAGCTCTGTGCTTTTATGAATAGACTCTTATTGATGTTTCCATCTAGTCAGATTGGTCCCTCAACTCCTAAAACCAAAATGCTTCCATCCACTTAGATTGGTTAGTGCCATCCTTAATAGGCATAAATTTCTAGGCTCTGGAGTTTATAATGCAACTAAAAAGTTTATCCCATACCCCCAAACTTAAATCTAACATTGTCCTCAATGTTCTAAAGATAAAATTAAAAGCATGAACAAGGAGAAACTGTTACCATTTGAAGGAAAAGAGTTAAGGAAAGATATTACCGTGTTGCATGAGAATGGGTTACCTCCCAAGATGTGCTAAGTTTAAAGTCTTCAGCCAGACTAAGAAAGGATTAGTCACTCGAATCATAAAGTAACAGCCGGAATAACTGTGGGTCTTCAAAAAATAGAGCTGACCAAAAGAAATTTCAACAAACCAAGAAAGTGAACAAGAATAGCATGCCCTTATCTAGTTTCCTGATTAAGATACCTATATCTAAATGTGGTTCAGGTTCAGGTTCTATGAAAGGGTCTAAATAAAATATTTTCATTGGATGCATTTCCTCATAAGTGAGATCCAAATTATTAGGTTCTAGAGTCTGTAGAAACTCAAATAAGAACTTAGAAGCACCTAATAATAACCTAAATAATTGAGGATCCTCTAAGTCAATCTGGTTTGACTTACATAATTGACCATAATGAGAGTAGTGGTCATTCTTAAGCAAATGTGTCGATTTTAATTTCCTAAAGCACTTAGGTTTAGTCTCACAACTTAATATTCGACACATTTGGAATATAAACGTTCCCACAGTTGGAAGAAAACTATTTGGTGGGAAAACAAAGTCAATCTGGGTATGATAGCCTGGGCAAACTACATAAACCAGAAGATGGGTTTCTAACTTCTGAGCTTCTTTCTGGACATCATTAGGTTCGGAAAACGAGTATGAAGGTAACCTTGTAAAATGGTCGAGGCACAGATATCAAGTCCTAAGTGAGGGATCTTTGTAAGAGCTAAAGGTAAGGCACATGGAGAATGATAATCACCCCCAAACTTAGAGTTTTGGGTGTCTCTGGATAGACTAGCTATAATTTCCCTAATTTCTATATCATCAGAATCCTGAAAATAGTCAATTGCTTCTTCTAAGTTATACTCAGGTGATGTATCCTCACTCAAATTTAAAAGCTCTACGAGTTCATCTTCTTTGTCTAAGACTATTGTTTCTAAGTCGCTAGACTCTAAAAAAACATTTTCAGAATAAACCCATTCCTCTAAACCACTATCGGCTTCGTAATCAAAAGGAAAAACTACATCGTCTAAACCGGGGATATCTCTAGACAAATCCTCGTCCTTTTGAATAGGTGAATAATTATTAAAATTATTTGGATTTGAACTAGAAATAACATTATCATTATAAAGCTCAATTGGAGTAACAAATTCCTGATCACTATGCCTACATATTTCAGATTCTTCATCAATACTATCCTCGTCATAATCATCATTGTAATAACATGAAAATGGTCGAACCTCGTTTAAATTAGTGTTTCCAATGCTAGCCTCGTCATCTTGATTATGCAAATAACTATCCTCATTTTCAAGGGTATTATTGGAAACACTGTATTGGAAATTAAGATTATTTCGAGCAAGTCTTTCGTTCATCTCAGCCATCAGCTTGAGGGATTCCTCTATTGAAAGTTTTCTCAAAGGTGCAGTTCGTCTATTCATTTCCGACATAAACCTATTTGTTTGCTCAGTTAACTGCTTAAGAGACTCTTCTAAAGATACGGAAGGATCATAAATAGGAACGGAAGGATCATAATAAGGACTAGTTTTCAACAGTTTGATTGTATTGTCCAAAGATGAGGTACTAGCACTATAATAATCCATATTTTCTTGCTCGTATGACCAGTGTGTGTGTTGATAGTAATTGGGCTCACCATGGTATGAACCATAACCTTCAAAAGGGTTGTGTTCCCAACCACTATTTACACTATGGTCGTAATATGAATAATGTCCATTTTGAAACTCAGTCGGATATTCATTGTATTGGCTATTGTAATACCAGTTCGACATTCTTAATTGCAAGGGAATTCTACACAATCACAAACAAGGATGACTTGACCAAATCAAACCTATAAAATATAGAAAACAACAAGCATGATGGCTCCCTTAGATTGTTTCTAGACCAGCTTATACTCTTCCAAGAGGCAACTGGGTACAATTTTAGCAAACCTCGTAGGACTATCCAAATAAAGTAAGTCGAAGAGAAGTAGGAGAAGCTCAGAGGAGCTTTGATACCCCCACCTCTTTGGCAATGCTTCCCTGGGTTACAAGGCAGCTCTAATCGACTTATAGTAATCTTCCTGAACTTTGAGTTAGGCTAACAAGATACCCAATACGATCCTTTTGAATGACTTTCCTACAAGCTTGTTACCCTATCAGTCTCGTTCTAATCAATATTTTAAGCTTGGGTTCGCGTTCGGTATCGTTTTCCAATGGCGGGAAAGAAGAGAACGGTGATGAAATCCGAACCCTTATCTTGTATAGCCTGGCTTTGCCCTTTACTAGGAAATTAAAATCCGTATTCAAAGCCTCAACATATATGCACCTTAAGGAAGACAGTAAACCCGCTGACAGGGGATTCGCGGGTGTTTAGAAGCTTACCTCCCGTACCAGACGGGGGATGAATCGGTTGTAGTCGACTCGGGCCACCAACTCCTATGTCAGGGTGCGAACCCGAGGGGCCGAGACAGTATCGTAACTGTCTTCCTTCCCTGCAAACAGTTTATATTTAACCTTTAACCCTTCCTTAGAGTTTTAAAAATAATAATGTCCCAAAGTCCAAATGTCCAAAAATAAAAAAAATAAAAAAAGTCCAAAATAAAAATAAAAATTACAAGAATAAAAATAAAACCCTATTTACAATTTCTAAAAATAAAAAGTAATAAAATCTAAAAAATATAATATAATATAATAACTATATACAAAAAATTTCTTCTTCACTCCTTTGGACTCCTCTTTTCTTTCCTTCTTTAGCGATGCTTTCCTCTTATAACACTTTTTCCTTTCCTTTTAGCTCCGTTCCAAATCTGAAAAGAATCGAAAAATATCAAAGCGTAATGAAGAACAAAAATAATAAAAATAAATCTAAAAACCCTAAAAACAAGTCCGCGTCGGCGGCGCCAAAAATTGTTGTGATTTTAAAGTTGTTGGAGTAAATTAGTTCAAACTCTCGGACTTGTGAAGGTTCGAGTTTTTAAATTTAATAAAAATATATAAACAAAAATTATAAACAATGGACGAGAGGTATTGGGACTAAGGATTTGGCCAATTCTCATGCATGTGGTTCAATTTATTTATTCTCAACAATTATAACCCAAATAAAATATGATATGGTGACTCTTATTTTAGCCTAAGTAGATTCTCAAAAGATTAGTTGTAAATCCTAAGCATGATGTATCAAAACATTTAAGCTAAGCATACATCATCAAATTAAATGACAACTAATTAATTCAAATCATATTTCAATTTTAAATTAATGCAAAAGTCATAAAAAGAATAAATTAAATTTACCATATGATGAAAATTGACTCCCTCCGTCGTCCCAATGTTGGGTTTTAGTTCTTCATGGTGAAAACACGCTCAAAATAATAACGCATGGCTGAATAGGTGTTTTTATTGAAGAGAATGAACTGTAGTTACAGAAGGCCTTTTGCAAGGAAGATAGAAGTCGCTGAATATCTTAAGCAAGTACAGACTTAAACGATAAAAGGGTTTCGTAGTTGAATATAAGACTGCTTCTGCGATGGTTCATTGTGGGTCGAAGTTCTTTGTGTTCTTCGCGACTGTTCTGTGTGCGTCTTATGTTCTTCGTGTTCTTCAGCTCCGCACCAGCAGAAAACAGCAGCAGGTAGCTGATAGACGCATTTATGTGTCTATTTTCATCTCTATTGTGTATATTGTTAGTACCCATTTTTGTACTAATTTTGGTATTTTATCCCTTTGTAGGTGTTTTTGGAGAAATAGGCTTTTGCGGCAAAATTGGCTCGAAAAGTTGTTAAAGGCTCCGGGAAGGACATTTGCTATTCGGACTCTCATTTTTGATAAGGGGTAACCCATTTCCAAGCAGCTGCTAAGCACAGACCGGCACTGGATAGGGGGAGGTCACATTTCTTCTCAAATTTTAAAAAAAAAATTGGCGGGAAAATTTTCTACAGAAAACAGAATTTTCTGTTTGATTTTTGGACGATTTTTAAGGAGATTCAAGGGCTGATTTTCGTTGGGTTAACCCTGTTAAGGATAAACAAGTTTGGTATGAGCTGTAGAATCGATTAAGTAGGGATAGAAATCCGTGTTGGAGCAAAACAGGGAGTATTCATATTTTGAGTTGTTTTCGGTTTACAAAAGAGTTTGTGATGATTTTACGGCAAGATTGGAGTGTATGGAGTCCTTATTCAGTCCTGAGAGAGTTTAAGAGAGTTTGGAAACCAAGTTGACGCGTAAAAAAAAAGATTAAAAGCCCATAACGTGCTGATAAGAAATAACGAGAATATTTGGATTAACTCGAGAGATTTTGGGGTTTGGTGGATATATATAGGTTGATTCGAGTCATATTGAGAAGCAACAAAGATTAGGGGAAAGTTTAGAGCCTTAGAGAAGTCAGAAAAATCATTGGAAGAAGACGCGTTTCTGCTGGTGCAGCTGTTGCCGGAGAAGACGAAGAACACAGAACAGCAGAAAAAGAAAGTCGCAGAAACTGTGACCGTAGCTTTCAAATTCTATACCCTTTGTAACAATTTTTCCAACAGTTAGCTTCAGTTCGCAACAGTTTCGCTATATGAATAGGTTCTGTAACAATTATATTTGTTACAGAATCCGCTGCTTAGCACTTTTCACTCTTTTAATCAACTTTTGAACACCAAATATGTATTTTGAGCAAGTGGTTAATATGAGGAGCTATACCCATTAGCCGAGGCGACGGAGGAAGCCATTGTTCCATGAAAAGTGGTATAGTTCTATTTTAATTATTTATTGCAATTATTTTACATGATTATTTGCATAAAACTTAAAAGAAAAATTGTTTTTTATTGAGTAGTTGTGAAGTGTTTTGATGGGACATGCTTGGTTTTAATACTTTATATGTTTCATGCTTCGTGCTTACAAGTATTACTTCAAAAATCTATTAAAGGCAAATATTAGAATCACTTTAAATAAGAATATTGCATGAATATTGATTAGAGTTTATCAATTAATTGGTCAATGGTGGAATCCAGAGTCTCGGTATTTTCTCATTATTATTGAAACAATTTTATTTAATTTTCAAAAATCCTTCACAAGTTCGAGCAACGAACCTTTTTACCACTACAACTACAAAACACATCAGTAGCTTTCTATTCGTCTTGATTTCTCACTCCTCATCCCTTCTCAGCCCCCCAAACTCTCGACACCCCTTCTATATGACCCAAACAATCTATTTATATCAAAAAGAGCGATTAAATCTCTCCAAAATCTTCCGAAATCTCTTTCTTTCTCTTCACGGCAAAGTTGCGGCAATTTCTTGTTTTAGAATTTCCACGCATATCTGGGCTTTCCTTTTGATTCTAAACTCTTCCTTAGATAGATATTAAGCTTTGGGGAGAAAATCTTGCCTTTAATCTCTCTAAAATTTCCTAAAATCGGTCACACACGTGACTTTCCATATTTTGCTGTTGAGATCAAAACCCGTCGATTGAGCCCAGTTTAATCGATTTCAACACCCATGTTAGATTTCTAGACCCATATGGAGTCTACCCTATGAAAATCATAGGTTTAATCGACCTTAAACTCCTCCAAATCACTACCACCAAAACTGCCAGAAAACAACCTTCACGTTTTTGGTTTCCCACCCAAATTCAGAATTTAAACGTGAAGGGGAAAGGTTACCCCTTATCCAATGGTCGCCCCTTATCTGTTGCTGGAGTCCGCATAACACTCGTCCCTTGGGTTGCATTTATCAACTTTTCGAGCCAATCTCGCCGCAAAAGCTTATTTCTCCTAAAAACACCTACAAAGAGATAAAATACCAAAATAAGTACAAAAATGGGTACTAACATTATACACAATGGAGATAAAAATAGACACATAAATGCGTCAATCAACTATTCTAGGCGTGTATGGGTGTACACATTTAGGCATAAGGATGAAGTCCTAGGAGTCTTTGTGAGGTGGAAAAAGGCAACTGAGACTCAAATTGGCAGAAAGATCAAAGTACTACATTCGGACAATGGTGGAGAGTACAAGAGTGATCTATTCTTGCAAGTATGTCAGGATGAGGGGATAAAGACGTACTTCACAATTAAGAAGACACCGCAACAAAATGGGGTAGCTGAACGCATGAATCGTACTTTGCTGGAGAAGGTACGATGTTTGTTATCTAATAATGGATTAGGTAAGGCGTTTTGGGCTGAGGAAGTTACATATGCGTGCTTCCTCATTAAAAGGTTGCCATCAGCTGCATCAGAAGGTAAAACTCCTCTGGAGAAGTGGTTTGGTAAACCAACTTATGATTATGACTCAATTCATATCTTTGGTTGTCCTGCATGGTATCATGTTAGTGAAAACAAGCTTGATAGCCGTGTTGTGAAAGGAATCTTTGTGGGTATGAAAAGTGGAGTGAAAGGGTTCAACATTTGGAATCCAGTTGGGAAGAAGATAGTCATGAGTAGAGATGTCACATTTGATGATATGTCTATGGTAAAGTCTTGGGGTTCTCGGCAGGTGGAGAACATAAGCACCAGTACTAGTAAGCCTTTACAGCAGGTGGAGATTGATGCAACTCCACCAATTCCAGTTAAGTCTGTATCTGTTCAGAATACTTCTGAAGACATTGGGTCTGCAAAAGAGGTAACTGCTGAAGTTCCAAATGATAGTGACGATCTTAATGAAGAGGAACATGAGTCAGTAGAAGATACAAAAGCTACAGTCACGGAGACCATAACAACCAGCAAACCGAGAACATCAACCAGGAAGCCTGGTTGGATGAATGATTATGTTGCTTATGCATTACCAGTTGTTGAAGATGGTACTCCTACTTCCTATTTAGAAGCTGTACGTAGTGCAGAGTGTAAAGAATGGGAAGGTGCAATGCAGGACAAGATGGAGTCTCTTGACAAGAATGGAACATGGATTCTTATGAATCTTCCGAACGGTAAGAAGGCCATAGGGTGCAAGTGGGTATATGCTAAGAAAGAAGGATCTTCGGTGAATCAAGTACGTTACAAGGCAAGGTTAGTTGCAAAAGGTTATGCCCAAAGAGAAGGGATTGACTACAATGAGGTGTTCTCTCCGGTGGTAAAACACTCATCAATCCGTATTTTGTTGGCCTTGGTAGCACAATATGATTTAGACCTAGTTCAGCTAGATGTAAAGATAGCAATCTTACATGGTGATCTAGAAGAGGAGATCTATATGACTCAGCCGAGTGGGTTCAAGGTTGCTGGAAAAGAAGATTGTGCATGTAAACTGAAGAGATCGTTGTACGGGCTAAAGCAGTCTCCAAGACAATGGTACAAGTGATTTGACCAGTTTATGATAGGCCAAACATACACAAGAAGTCACTATGACCATTGTGCATACTTTAAGAAGCTACGTGATGGGTCTTTCATATATTTGCTCTTATATGTCGATGATATGCTGATAGCATCGAATAACAAGAAAGAGATTGATAATTTGAAGCACAAGTTGTCATCTGAGTTTGAGATGAAATATCTGGGAGAAGCTAAGAAGATTCTTGGTATGGAGATTCAGCGTAACAGAGAGAAGGGTAAGGTTTGTTTGTCTCAGAAGGCATATTTGAAGAAAGTGTTACAGAAGTTTGGTGTCTACGAAGGAACTAAATCTGTAAGTACTCCTCTTGTTACAGAAGTTTGGTGTCTACGAAGGAACTAAATCTGTACTCCTCTTGCTGGTCAATGGCAAAATCCTCCATTTCAAGTGTACATATAAAATGAATGTTGTTGCATTCCCACTATAGTTTTTACTTTTGCGTGTCTTAAGAGCTTGTATATATCATGTACAGTATAGTGGTGTTAGCATTCACTGTTCATATTTGTCCCAAAACCCAAAAGTGCTTGCTCCGTCACTGGTTACAAAAGTTATAAACACCACTACTTTTATTCAAATATTAAAGCGTACATAAAAAAAACACACACACACAATTCGACTGGTTAACGAAAGCAATAAGGTACAGTTTCTCAAAAGAGATTTGAGAATATATAACTTATTTAGGTGGTGTCAAGTACACATGAAATTTAGGGAATTTATGTGCTTCAAAAAGATTAACTCCAGCTACTTCTTCCATAGCTCCAAACCAGTGAGCTATAGATGCAAATGCCAAGTCAACGGCATTAATCTTATCACCACCAAAAAAACATATTATCATCTGCGATTCCGCTTTGGTTTTCGATGGTTTTCAATATTTCTGATATTTCTCCTTTTGCCTTCTCATGTTCTTCCCCTGATGTTTTAAAAAAAAGTCTGAAAACTCACACTCTACAAACAAACAAAACAGCAATGAGAAATGATGGGCGGAAATTCGTGATTCCCTAGCAACATAATTAGTTAATGGATTTATGGGCCAGGCTCTTAAGGGGCAAGCCCAAATAGAATACAAAATACGTATTCAAGGCACTTATACAACAATATCATATGGGTTAATATTTGGGGTGTGCATAAAATCCGGAACCGTGGATTTCATCCGCAACTGTCCGCAAAAGTGCGGACGAAAACCAATCCGCAATCGTCTATGGGATGGATACGGGTGAGTTCTCAAATTCGCAAGGTTTGGTTGGTTTTGTAAATCTGTGGATTCACCTGCACCGTAGGATAGTAAGGGAATTTAATAAAATTAGTAAGGATAATATTGGAAGTTTAAGTTTTATATATAAACTTCTTTTATGTAGAGAGAAACTCAGAAATCTAATTACAGAATTTTCCAACCCCTGTCTCTCTTCCATGA
Source organism: Papaver atlanticum (assembly GCA_023531105.1). Taxonomy (NCBI): domain Eukaryota; kingdom Viridiplantae; phylum Streptophyta; class Magnoliopsida; order Ranunculales; family Papaveraceae; genus Papaver; species Papaver atlanticum. The sequence goes on from JAJJMB010001710.1 coordinate 170,229, forward strand.
TTCCATCGATCAAATTCAAACCTAATTACATAATTTTCATCATCAGAATTTTCATTATGTTTTCCAGATTCGTTAGTTCCTCTCATTCTCGGTAAGAGGTACTCTTTTCTGCTGCTGGTGGTGGAATTATTTCTTCCTTCAAAGTTCTCGCTGGTTCTTCTTCTTAGCCTTGTAAGTTACTTACTATTTTCAATCTAGGGTTTTCTTTTCTGCACTCCAACATTCATATCTTCCGTCAAAATTACTGATTGATTGATTATTATTCATGGAACATAAAACTTAGGGTTTAAAACCTTTTTTCTCGTTCCTTCCAATCTTTTCATTGTCCGTGTGCTTTTAATTTGGATCTGTGAAATTAGTACTTCGATTATGGAGTTGTTGCGTTTGCGTGTGCTGTGTGTTTTGATTTCTTGATGTGGGTTTCTTCAATTTTGTTTGTGGGTGAAGTTGGTGTGTGCCCTTTTGGGGTAATTTTGTGTGTGTAGATTGGGGTAATTAGTATTGTGAAATTCTATTTTTTCTTTTCCGGGAGGATTGATATCAGACCACTTAATAAGAATTTACTCACGAGAGAAGTTCTTTGTTTTTGGAGGAGGCAAGTCTATCGTGCTGTTGCATATTATTATTGGATCATGATTATTGGATTCTCTCTGTAAATCTCCTCCTTTTACTTCCTTTTCCTTTGTTTCTAGCTTCCGCCGTCGCTACGTGAGCTTTAATATCTAAGGATCATGTCGTCGACGCGGTGGATTACTGAGACTGTGGAAGGTTCTCATGAGTTTAACATTGAAGGATATTCTCTAGCAAAGGGATCACAAGGAGTTGGTTACTCCATGACCAGTGGCAAATTCAGTGTGTGTGGACTTGACTGGGTTATTCGTGTTTATCTAGGCGGATATACTCAAACTTGCAAGGATTACATATCCGTGTTCGTTAAGTTAGTTAGCCTTACAGAAGTCAGGGCAGCGTATGAATTTAAATTACTGGACAAAACCGGAAAAGGGGAACATGGTGCTCATTACACGGCTACATCTCCAAGAATGTTTAACACAACAGAAAACTCATGGTACGTATGTGTTTTCCGATTCCTATGGTTGTTGAATTATGTTGAATCTTTTATCAGTTTTATGAGTAATTCAAGCTGTTCTGAAACTAGAATAGTAGACCTCCAGTAATTTAGCCTTCTTTACGAACTTAAATTGCGTTACAAAGCCTGTGCACAAACGATTATAGCTACGCAATGCAAGTCACCCGAATTAATGTCACTCATCTTCTTCTCGGTCTGAAAATAAAATAAAATTACATGACTTTAGAAGTAGACAAAAAATTAGTTGGTTGTTCTGCTTGCTCACTATAGTTTCTTCCAAAGATGTGTATTATTGAGGATGTCATATAGTACAATGGTTAAGTTGGTGATAATTCATCCATCCAGATAGCAATTTAATAATTTTAGCACCAAATTCTTTAATAAAAATAAAATTTAATAGTATGAATTAATCGAGATTGAGAATCAAACTAATATTCTGGATAGTCCTAACTACTTTATTTACTACCCAAATGGTTGACACATTATATAAAAATCTCTTCTATTTTGGACCTCATAGTGCATAAACGACGTTCCATATGAATTAATTTCAGGGGATTCCAGGAGTTTATGAAGAGGTCGGAGTTGGAGACCTCAAGTTATCTCAAGGGCGATTGTGTTACCATTCATTGTACAGTGAGGGTAGTTCAAACTCGTGTTGAAGAGGGGAAACATTATGTTATTCCTATACCTCCATCAAATATGGGTCAGAACTTCAAGGGCTTGCTGGAATCTGAATTTGGTTCTGATATTACTATCCAGGTTGGCAATGAATCCTTCAAAGCCCATAAGTCGATTCTTGCAGCTCGATCTCCTGTATTTAAAGCAATGTTTTTCGGAGTAGTGGGTAATCCAAACATGGAAACAGTGTCCATTAAAGAGGTTGATCCCTTTGTCTTTAAGGTAAGTTTTTTCACAATTTTATCATATACAGTCGTATCTAACTTTTACCTCTATGTAGAAATTTACTAGTTTTTCTATCTTAAACTTATATGGTGTGTGGCAGGCAATGTTGCTGTTTTTGTACTCAGATGAATTTCCTGAAACACGTGAACTATCTAATTCGGATTCTCCTTGCACTTCAACTTCAATCTTGCATCATCTGTTAGCTGCAGCAGATCGCTATGATCTTGCCCGATTGAAACTCATGTGTGAGGAAAAATTATGTGAAAAAATAACTGCAGACACTGTGGCAACAACACTGGCCCTAGCTGACCAACACCAATGCCTGCAACTGAAAACTGTTTGTCTAAACTTTGCGGCTAAACCCAAAAACTTGGGAGGTGAGTGTTGTGTTTAGACCATGTGTGTCTGTTCAGTTTCGGGTTAACCAATTATTTTCTTACCCATTAAATGTTTTGCGTGCAGAGGTTATGAAGTCTGATGGGTATGCATATTTGGAGAAGTCGTGTCCATCACTATTGACAGATCTGTTGAAGATTAGTGCAGCTGTTGATAAATAATACTCCTCCATCTTACCAACCTTTTAGTATCCTTTTCCTTTGATTCCCGTCAGCTCCAATATCCAAAGATCATGGCCCCAAAAAGGCCAAGAGTTTCAAAGCCTAATACTGATGATGACGTGATTACGTCGTTGCAGTGGATTTGTGAGACTGTGAAAGGTTGTCATGAATTCAAGATTAAAGGATATTCTACGGGAATAGAAATTGGTGAATCCATGACTAGTGGCAAATTCATTGTTGGTGGTCATGACTGGGTTATACTTTTTAATCCAGACGGCGAGCCTAAACCTAGCGAGGAGTACCTATCCTTGTACCTTCAGTTAGTAAGCCCTAGAGAAGCCAGGGCGACGTTTGAGTGTAAATTACTGGACCCAGGCAGAAAAGGGAAACACGGTGTTCATTACATATCTGAATGTAAAACGTTTGTGACGGCAGGAACCACATGGGACGTATGTGTTTTGAATTATGTTAATCCTTTAGCTGTTTTTCGAGTAATTAAGGCTATTTTGAAACTAGGATAGTAGACTTGTAATTTCGCGTTCTTTAGGAATTTAAATTCCATTACATTCTATTATAGTTACCGCTTGTGCGCAGTTCAAGTTACCGGATTTAACGTGTCACCATCTTCTTCTCAATGTAAACCGACTCGGCTAAAAACAAAATATATTCACATGCAAACTTCAGGACCAGTAATGCTTTTGTAACCTATGGTGTGTGAGGCGCCAGCATTGCCTAGTGCCTAGGCGTGTCTAAGACGACCAAAAGAATTTTAAAACAAAATAAAAAATAAGAATGGATCACAATTTTGCGCCTTGGGCGCTTTATTATCTTAGGTGCCCCTGGGCCACTGGTGCGCCTAGCGCACCTTTCACAACATAGTTTGGAAGTAGCACTAAAGTTCAAGTGTGTGCCCGTGTCAAACTTTAGAAGCCTACTACTTTGCAGGAAAGGAATGTTGAAAACAACAACAACAACAACAAGACATAGTGCAACTTCAACACCGGCCTCATAGGGAGTTTATTAGTTAGCAAAATCATTAATAACTTGTTTGGAACATTAAATAGTGCAAGAACTGTGAAAATTGTTTCATATATTATAAAACAGTTAAGCCACTCTACCATGAAAGAACAGTTTACTTGTTATCAATGGAGTTATGTTTCATATATTATGACAAAGCGATTAGGGTTAGGTTTTTTCTCCGCATCAATGGTGAATCCGTCTCCTCCTGATCCAGGGATTCTCACTAATATTTCTAGATTCCCTCCCCTAACCTCTTTCCCCTCTCAGTCTGCTCAAAACTCAGCTAATTTGATCATATGCAATGCAAATTGGAGTGGTGCAGTGAATCGATCTAGAACTTTTTTACCTAGTTCGTAAGAAAACCTCAGATATCACCCACCAGAATTCATTAATGGTGATTTTGTTGCACGAATCAGAGACCCAGTGTTGGTTGACCACGGTGGAATGTGAAAAATTGGTGGTAGGAGGTTTTGTTGGTCGAAGGTTATCGTTTACTCATGTGAAATCAACGATTGAGAAAGATTGGAATCTCAAGGGAACCTTATCTATGACAGTACATGGCGTGAAAGCTTACATACTCAAATTCTCCTTGGAAGAAGATCGTATTACTTCCCTAGAATATGGTCTGATATTCATTTCTAACTCCCCCTTTTTTGTTCGAGGCTGTGAACCTTTCATTGAACAAGAGCTAGAGAACATCCAGGCTATCCCAGTATGGATGACACTCAGGAAGGTACTTGTCCATGTCTTCAATCCCGTTGGTCAGCCTCAGTGGTTGGTAAACCTCTACTACAAGATAGACTAACAGCAGCTAGAACAAGAATGTCTTTTACTCGGGTATGTGTTGAGATTAACCCTCAATCTGTGCTTAATAAGGAGATTACAGTTGTTTTTTTACAATGGATTCAAGTGCACTGTGGATGTTGACTATGATTGGAAGCCGACTCAGTGCCCCAAAAAGGTTAAGGATCAGATTGCAGTTCCTCTTTCTCTTGTTTATGTGCCTAAGGCCAAACCCACTCTTCCTCAGGAGTTAGTCATTCAACCTCAAACTGATCAAATTATGCCACAAGCTGAGAAGGGATGATCCTCTGTTGTTAACAAAATAAAATCTATGAAAGTTAGGTGTAATGACAAGCCATCTGGGAGTGGTTCCGGTTAGATTAAGAAATTAGAGGGGGGGCAGTCAGTAAGTACTATAGGGTCAAGGGATGGGTCAGTTTTATAAACCAATTTTTATCACTGAACTGTTTTTGTTGTTTAGCAATTTTTGCCCTATTGGAAGTGGGGTGTTACATGAACTTTGCTTCCCCTGGTGAGTGTCTTGGTACTGCTTTGGTTATGTGAGCTTCCCCTGGTGATATATGTGCCATGTAACTTCAATTCTAGTATTTGCAAATAACTTCTTCTTGCTACGATCCTTTGAATTACCTTTTGTGTGCTCCTGTCGTATCATGCAATAATTGTATCTTGTATGTAGGATTTTAGTGGTGTAGAAACCCTTCCAAGGAGAGGATGTGCTGAAATATTCTGATTTTCGGGTGATGCTTCTACCACCAGCGTCACCAGAAACATACCCAGATCGCCATATAGAAGATACATGGACGCAGGTATATAAAAGTACTATGCTCGCAACTGTTGTTCTATTTTGTATACTTTCAACCTTGTTGGATGCTTTCTTTGGTATTAATTCAGTATCGGGATTCCATTTTTGGCTGTCCATTAAATCAGGAACTTAAACGGTAACAGACCAACAACACCAACTAGAAGTTGTCCTCAAGTTTTCTGTGACACTAATACTTCACTTGAAATGGTTTATGTTTGCAGGCGTGTTCGCATTTTGTCCCAAGTTGTACACAGGCATTTTACGTGTTTTTAAATTTAGTTATTACCTTTTGTACTATGTTTTCTGTGACACTAATATTTCACTTGAAAGGGTTTATGTTTGCGGGCGTGTTCGCATTTTGTCCCTAGTTGTACACAGGCATTTTGCGTGTTTTTAAATTTAGTTATTACATTTTGCGCTATCTGGGTTGTTTTGTTTCCCAAATTCTATTTCTGAATCAATTAAACATCTTATTGACATATATGTAAGTTTTTATGGTGCGTCAATGTAAAACTTTGTTACGAATGTGTGATGGTGCAAATTTATACAATCTTAAAGTTTGGTTTCTGGTTTTCTATACTGTTGTGGGGAAATTTTTAATTTTGTGTGTGAATGGTGTAAGACTTCTGAGAAAATGAAATCCGGTGCCGATGGCCGTTACCGGATATTTTTGAATGACGACTGTGGATCAATTTTTCTGACGGCCAAAACAGCGTCACAAATAATCAAAATTATTCGTGACAGTTGACCAACCGTCACAAATGAACCAAAACCGCCACAAATAACATTTGTGACCCCAGTAGTAACGACGGATGGTCGCCCGTCACAAGTATGTATTGTGACGGTCTTTTGGCTATTAGTGACTGTTTTTTCTATTTGTGACGGTTTTTTAACCGTCACTAAAAGCACTTTGTTTTGTGAAAGATTGTCGTCAAATACGAAAAAATAGCCCTAGTGTAGTCCATCCAATTCTCCTACCGTGCGCCGGAGAATAAGATGTTGTCGAACCCATATCAAAGATAATAGATCCATATCTTTTAGGCGACTCCTCGGTCATGCCGTAACAACTTATGGGTATCGAGCCAACTACGGGCTATGCAAACAACAATGAACCACACCATTAAATCTCACAAAATGGTGATGACAGACATGCCACACTAATAACAGTCAATAGCGAACACAACCCACCTAGTCTTAACCATCGAAAACACAGTGGCATCTAAATATTATATATGCCTGAACTTAGTAGAAAACATTTCATACCCAACATTTAGCTGTGTAAAACGGACCCAGAGATACATAAAATCAAAAGACGACCCGGTACTTGCTACTGGAAAAGGCAGCAAATTCATACTGGGTCAGTATGTGCATCAGTACCCCAAAGTTCTCATTTATGGTGAGTGGATCTGCCCATGGCTACATTGCAGGGAAATGAAGTATCAAACAAGGCTGCCCCCTCTCAACCTACCTGTTTGTTCTTCTTATGGAGGTTTTTTACTCTATTATTCTTAAGCAAGTGGAGACAGGTCTTTTTACTCTTCACCCCATGTGCAAGGATCCCATTGTCACACATTTATACTTTGACGATGACCTGCATGTCTTTATGAATGGTGATGTGCAAACTTCCACTTCCTTGGCCACAACTCTCAATATTTTCTCAGCCAGAACAGGCCTTGTTGTCCACAACAGCAAAAGCAATATTTTTATGTCTTTTCTGGATAGTGTAACAGCTTATCGAATCAAAACTGTTCTTGGTTTCCAGGTGGGCTATCTCCCTGTAAAGTAACTTGGTCTTCTTCTCCTCTCCACAAGATTGTCTCACTCTGATTGCTTGCCACTTATTGATCATGTTCTTGCAAGAATAAAATCCTGGAAATCTAGAGTATTATCCTACGTAAGGAGGGTGCTTCTCATCAAGGCAATTATCAGCAGCATGCTTATATTTGGGACTGCATGTTTTGTTGTCCCTAAGTAGACTATAAACTGCCTTAACCCCATCTTCAGGAACTTCTTATGGGCTGGTATTGAACTCATCTATAAGCAACATGCTTTCAGCTGGACTATCATCTGTCATCCTTACAAAGAAGGTGGATTGGGCATAAGATGTAGTGAGACAACTAATACTGCAGCCAACTTAAGGCACACTTGGGATATTGTCAGCAACAAAGATACCATTTGGGTGCAGTGGGTCCACAAGAACCTCATCAAAAACAAGATTTTCTGTTCCTAAAATCTCCATCAGACTGTTCTTGGTGTTGGAGGAGGATTTTGGATCACAGGGAGATTGCCAGCAAATTCATTCTCTTCCTTATTGCTAATGGTGAGACCACTAGGCTTTGGAAAGATGTTTGGCTTCCTCAAGGGAATCTGTTGAGCATTTTTCCCACACACTTGGCTTATGACTCTGTCCACCATGTTGATGCAAAGGTGAGTAGTTGTCTAGTAAATGGCCAGTGGAATCTTTCTCCAAAACTCTCTCATGCTCTTGGAAATGTCTTTGAAGATATTACTAGAGTCAATACTGATCCTCTCTTAGAAGACAGAATTATGTGGACTGCAGGCCAATCTGGTGAATATACCCTCAAGGATACTTACAATGCCCTCAGACATAAAAATATAATTTTAGATTGGCATGTTCTCTTATGGTTCTCAAACTGTATACCTAGATACTGCTGTATTGTATGGATGACACTCCAAAGGAAGCTGAAGACCGGATATAAACTTCTTTCATGGGGCTTGGATGTGAACCCAGTCTGTGTGTTGTGCAATGAAATGATAGAAGATGACTACCATATATTCTTCAAATACAGATATTCTACAACCATCTGGAACAGGATGCTAAGGCGCTTGGGTATAAGAGGTTGCAGACATTCTACTTGGTAAGATATAATCACCTGGTGCATTAGACATATTAAAGGTAAGAAGGGTGTAGGCACTCTCAGAAAGCTTTCCTTCAATGCTTTCATCTATCATATCTGGTGTGTGAGAAATAAGAGGATTTTCTCTCAGAGAAGCAGCACTTATGATTCTGTATACCACGGAATCACTGAAGAGGTGAAGTTAAAAATGGTTGCTCATTCTATCCTAATGCCTGATATACCTGAGAGCATAATCCTTTCCAATAACTGGAATTGTGACACAAGATTTATCACTGCTGCTCAGGTAGAATGCACCTGGATGAAGCCTGCTAATGGAGAAGTGGCCATAAACACTGATGGTTCTCTCTCAGCCAGTGATGTTGGATTTGGTGCTATTATAAGAGATGAAAATCGAGTCCCTTTTGATTCTGTTGTAGGTTGTTCAGAGCCACTTACCATTACTCAACATGAGCTTCAAGGAGTGGAAGCTGGCTTTAAACTGGCATTCAATAAAGAATCATACCAGAGTCTCTATGAGGTCAGACTCTATGACTGTTATCTCTTACTTATTGAGTAACAATCCTAAACCTACTTGGCAGTGTCGCCATATTTGAGAATCAATCAAGCGTCTGCGTGCTATGTTTTCGAATTGTACGGTCCAACACACTTATAGGGAAACTAACAGAGAAGAGGATCTGCTTGCTAGCTTATATCCAGCAGGGAATTTCATTGAGATAGCACCTAACACCTTTACTGAAGAAATGAGGAAGATTGTTGATGAAGATGCCATTGGAAAAGTGTACATTAGAGAGTAACTAGGGTTTTGGGTTTGTGGTATGTCATCTAGACCTGTTTGCCAGTTTTGTTCTTTTTCCTTTAAACCTTTTTTTTTTCTTTGTAGGTTGGGGTCTCCTTAACCCCCTCTCTTTTCAGAAAAAAAAAACAAAAAAAAAACAAAACAGGATGATAAGAAAATAACTTTGAATGGAATAACAATGAAGTTACATAAATGACCTCATACTTGTTCAGAAAAAACAACTTTTGGAAATCATTGATGTAAACTCTTTTTCTTCTAGGCAATCAATTTTTATTAGATACCCAAATCAATACTTGTAGCATGCTTCCTTTTCTCACAGCAAGAAGCAAATAGGAATGCATTTCCTTAAACCTACCCTTAAATAATGCCGATTTAGAGCAATTTCTTTTTCTAATGCATCATGCGTTTGTTAGTTGACTACTTTCCTTCTATGCTTCCTTCAGCTACAGATTCTTTCTTATGCATTGTTATGATGGATCCCGTACAAAAATAAATAAATAAGTAAATAAATCTTGGTGTACCACCTAAAAACCCACCCAAATACCGTTGTCCCTCTCATCTCATATACTCGATTTTCTTGTGGGAAAGACAAAAAAGAGATTATCATTTCGTGTTGAGGTATTTCTAAGCTCAAATTCTATCCGGAAACGAGTTAGTGTAGCGGATATATGAGTGTTATTCAAAATCAATGCAAAGAGAAGACGTTTACAGGAGAAGAGAAAAAGAAATGCCAGAGGAAACATTTGCGAGAGAAGATACGCGATATTGGACAGAATGGATCAGGGAGAGCGATAAGGGAATATCTGGATGAGCTATTATTTCAGATGATAAAAGGGAAGCAAGACAACCCAACCGTAGGAATCAAGATGGAGGAACAACTATCACTATGCGAGAATATTAGAAAAAGCTCGCGCAATGGAAGGAGAAAGAGAAAATGTTGACCGCAGAACGAGTAGGTCTTGCAATCAAGCATGGGCGGCTATGGATAGAGAACCATAATCTGAAGAAGAAAGTGCGGGAGTACGAGTTGGGGATAGAATACGGATAGAGTTATAAAAGGTCTCGCAGAAAAAGAGATACCACTGAAAGAGCACAAAAGGTAGCGCGAATAGACAAACAGTTGTGGGATGATGCACGAAGGCATGATAAGAAAAGAAAGAGAAGGTACCTGAATGAAAGGAGAACATTGCGAGATGATCACCAGGACGAACGATGGAGAAAAACAGTCCAGCGCAAAAACAAAGAACAGTACAGATAAGGAGAAACACAGGGCGTCAACAATACAATTCTATCATATCGACCACTAAAGATGTTGAAGAATTTCACAATAAAGTGTTAAGGCGAGTCCATAAGCGTGACTTCAATGGCCAAGATATCTATCCTGAAGAGAATAGCTTACCCCTAGAAGATTGGCAAAGGCGACCGATCGCGTTCAGCGCCGAAGACGCCCAAGGAAGTGGAGAGCCGCACACGGAAAGTCTAATCATTACTATGGATGTTGAACCAGATCGCAGAAACATAAGACGCGCGAAAAGGAAGGTATCAACTTGGGCGATCGAAAAAAATCCTTGTATATAGCGGAAGCTCAGTAGATATATTGTTCTACCATGCGTTTAAGGCGATGGGATACAACGATTCACGTTTTGTCCCAGCAGAATACAACATTTTTGGATTCAATGGCGTGGCGACAAAACCCAAAGGCGAAATCACAGTGGTTATCCCTGTAAATTCACTAGAAACGACGGTAACATTCAGTGTTGTAGATGTGGAAACTCCCTACAACGCGATCATTGGAAGGCCATGGATACATGGAGTTAGGGGAATAGCGTCAACTTTCCACTAATTTATTCGCTTTCCTACTCCTGATAGGATAAGAGAAATCAGGGGAGATACCGCGCAGGCAAAAACCTGTCGGGACCTTAGCGTGCAGCAAAATGATGGGCGAAACTAAGAAAGGAAGACAAGAAGAATAAGGCGAAAGAGGCAAAGAAAGAAAGAGAGTTCCAAATTTACATGGTGAGGGAGGCTGAAGGAAAGGGAATCCCAAGCGAAATCCCAGAAAAGGAAGGAGAACCTATGTCCAACTAAAAGGGCCAACATCGCAAGGAGAACCCATGCCAAGTTTCACTGATGAAGAGCCCACGAAAGACATCAATCTGGGGACGGAGGCTGAACCAAAAATAGTAAAGATAGGAACCATAATGGGAGAATAAGAAAAAAGAAATATAGTACAACTGCTAAAGGATTATTGCGATGTTTTCGCATGGGGTATAGGCGAAATGCCTGGCATAGATCCTTCCCTTGCCTGCCATAGGCTAGCCATTAGCCCGACAGCAAGACCGGTCAGACAGAGGATACGAAAAATAACATCAGTATATCATGAACAAATTTAGGCAGGGCTACAAAAAATGATCGAGTCAGGGATAATAAGACCCGCAAAGTATGCAGAATGGGTCACGAACATGGAAATAGTCCCTAAAAAGAACAAAAAGATTCGCATTTGCATCGAATTCACCGATCTAAACAAAGCCTGCCCGAAAGACAGTTATCCACTACCGGACATCCTTAAAACAGTAGAGTCAGTAACAGGGTGTGAAAGAATATCGTTGATGGATGGCTATTCAGGATACAACCAAATACCCTTAGCAGAGGAAGATCAGGAGAACACAACATTTTTTGCACCAAGGGGTTTGTACTGCTACACCAGAATGCCCATCGGACTAAGAAACGCGGGAGCCACATACCAACGCATGGTAGAGAAAGTACTCAAGCAATGGATACCCACCACTTTGGCGGTTTATGTTGACGACATGTTGGTCAAAATAAAAAAATCAGTTGATCACGCGAAAGATCTGAAGGAAATCTTCGAGCAAATGCGAAAGATAAAAATGAAAATAAATCCCGCGAAATGTATCTTCGGGGTCGCATCTGGAAAAAAATTGGGTTATATTGTCTCGAAAGAAGGAATTCAAGTAGATCCTATTAAAGTACAAGCCATTCTCGAAATGCCTTCGCCAGCTACTATCAAAGACGTGCAAAAATTGAATGGCCTGATCGCATCCGATAAGTGCAAAAAAAAATTTAACATCTTAAAGAAAGAAAGAAAGTTCGCATGGACACAAGAATGCGAAACCGCCCTCCAAAACATAAAAGACTATTTGACGAATTTATTAATGCTGCAAAAGATAAAACCGAACGAAAGAATTGTTGATTTATCTCGCCACAACGCCATATGCACTCAGTGCAGTACTGCTCCGATCAGATCAGGGAGTGGAGAAACCGATTTACTACATCAGCAAAACCTTCAACTCTACAGAGAGAAATAACACCAAGATGGAGAAACTGATACTGGCACTTGTCTCGCGACACAGAAGCTTCGCATCTATTTCCACGCACACAGAGTCAAGGTGCTAACTAAAACACCCATTGAGTTTGTGCTAAAATCCTCCAAGAGGGTGGGATGAATCGAGAGATGGAATGCACAAATTGAGCAATTCATGATAAGCTATGAAGTACTATCTTCACCAAAGTCTCAAGTAATCGCCGATTTTATCGCGGACTTTCCATTAGAAGAAGATGATGTCACAAATGAAATGATGGACGTCGATGAAGATTGCGCAGACCCAGAAGACTTGCTGAAAGAAGATAACCCTAGGAGGTGGGAAATTTTCGTGGATGGATCCGTGAATAGTCAAGGAAATGGAATAGGGATTGTTTTCACTTCGCCCACAGGAGGAAGAATGGTACATTGTTTCAGATTGGAATACAAAACCACAAATAATGAAACAGAATATGAAGCAGTGATACATGGATAAAGATTGGAGGTGGAGATGGGACTGGACGACATCAGGATTACCAGTGATTCGCAGCTAGTCATTCGCCAGATGGATGAGCGATATAAGGTGAATGATCTCGCGCTACAAAGATATTCGCGATTAGCAAAGCAGTATTCAGATCACATCCCAAAAATTATTTGGAGATACATATGCCGAAAGAACAATCGGTATGCTTACACACTCGCGTTCATCTCATCAATGATGGTGAATCCCGAAAAGATTCATTCGCATTGAAAGCTTAATGCAACCGTCAATAAACACAGAGGGATGCGCTGCAGAAACAGTAAATATAGAGGACGATGGCGGAGAGAAGGAAACCGAGAAGACAGACTGGCGAACCCAAATCTACAAGTTTCTACAAAATGGAGAAGTCCCACACGACAGACTAGAAGCACATAAAGTCAAGAGCAAAGCCACGAATTACGAGATGCGCGATGGGGTGTTATACAGAAGATCCTTCCTTGGACCACTCCTGAGGTGCTTGTCGCCTGAAGAAGGTATTGAAATTATGAAGGAAATACACTACGGAGATGCCGGAAATCATGGCGAAACAAGATCCTTGGCACTCAAACCTAGGGGGCAAGGCTACAACTGGCCACACATGCATGAGGATGCGAAATATATTTCCACTAAATGCGAAGAATTCCAAAGATATGGGAAACGTATTCATGCACCAGAAAGGACCCTAAATTCAGTATTAAGTGTCTGGCCTTTCACGAAATGAGGCTTAGATATAGTGGGACCCCTCGTACCAAGAAGCAAGTAGCGAAGATACCTGATCGTAGCAACAGATTATTTCAAGAAATGACTCTAAGCAAGGGCGACCCAACACATCAGAGACCGCGATGTATTCTCCTTTATATTTGAATCATATGCAAATTTGGAATTTCTGTACAATTAGTATTATACAATGGGAAACAATTTGAAGGGAAGAATATCGCCATGTTGCTTAACGCGTTCAAGATCCAGAACGGCAAGTCTAATCCACTCTACCCTCAAAGCAATGGCCAGGCTGAGGAAACTAACACAAAACCCTGGAAGATATACTGAAAAAGAAACTCGATGGGCACCACAAAGAATGGTACGAACAACTTCATAATACTTTATGGGCATATAATACAATAAGGCGTGAAGTTACTGGAATGTCTCCATTCTGCTTAACCTATGGTGTGGAGACTTTACTACCAACAGAAGTCATTATACCCACTACCAAACGCGAAGCTTGGGAGAGAAACTTGAATACGGATCTCATATTAGCTAAACTCGATGACGTGAAGGAAAATAGGGAAGTCGCGCTGCAACACATGGTCAATTATCACCGAAGACTGTCCCAAGAATACAACAAAAAGGTCAAACCAAGAAACTTTAAAGTTGGAGATTTGGTATTGCGCGAAATCCCACCATACCAGAGGGAGTCAGGAGGAAAGCTCGCGAAGAACTAGGAAAGACCATACATCGTCAAAGGCATCGTCGGAAATGGAGTATATGAGCTCACTCGAAACGAAGGGAAGAATACACTCACTCATCCTTAGAACAGTTTATACCTTAAGAGATACTATCCTAGAGACACAATGTACCGCTAGAAGAAAGCGAAGAAATGAAAAATGTGTTAGAGCACTGCTCGGTCGAACTCGCAAGCGTTGCTATCTCAAGCTTGTTGTTAAGTTTAGTTGCCAAAACTATAAGTCTTGATTTCTAGTCTACTTATAGCTAAGTCTCGGATTAGGATAGAAAGTGTTGTTGAGCATTAAACTTCACGGCGTTCATCGATTGAAGACGGAGAACTACTAAGGGGAGATTCTGGAACTTCATCAACAAAAGGCATGTGAAGACTTGAACTCATCTATCACTCAAAAGTGTATCTACTCAATCTGCTATTTGAGACAAAAGTCGTATAGCTATATAGACTTCGATTATACACATTTGATATTTCGAGCTGAGTTTAACTCGCTTACATATTTCTCGAAATATGTGTTGGTAAGCTTTTGCTTCAACCAAGTTCATCTTATATTCTTGACGAAAGTCAAAAGATGATCATGTGAAAATCGCCTGGTAACATCTTACATGATTTGTGTGAGATAGTCATTTGATGTAGACTCGGAATGTTTCGTATTGATCATTCGATCACTTGAAAATTGCTTTGAAGCTAATAGTTTGTGTGAGACAGCAATGAGGAGACACAACTCAACAAAGCTAAGTATTATTAATCTTCTATCGCATGAGAAATACACTGCTCAATCTAACATATTGAATTATACTTGCATAAACATCCATGCTATCATGCGACATCACAACATAGTAGCAAAGGTTCACTTCACATAAAAACCAAACATTAAGGTAATTTCGCATACAACAAGAGGTAAGAATAAATTTAGATTTCGCCTTAATGTATAACTCATTCTGGCATTCGCATAAATCCAGTATTTGCATAAACCATGAACGAGAATTCACATTATATTTCTTTTCGCATTATCATTTAGTTCGCATATATAAATATTCGCACCATTCACATGGCATATTATTTAGAGAAGGAATCTTTCTAAGAAGGTGGAAAACAGAGGCAAGTATGGGAATACTAAAAATCAAATGCTTTCCACCTCCTCAATCAGATACCTAAAATATCTTAAAGCATGCTGAGGCATATTTCACAAATTAACAATAGAAAATAAATAGCATTCAATTTCGGACACTTGTCCACTTCCAAATTTTAAATGTAGAAGGGAAATACAATCGTGAAGTAATGATACGCCCCTAAATCTAGGAAACGCCCAGAAACCATGCAGACAACAGAAGGACAAGATACAGAAAAGAACACCACTAAAATTTCTACTCGCCTTTGATCCATCATTTCCCGTTCAGTTTCTCCCGTCACGAGGAAGACCCATCATCGCCCTTGATCATTCCAACTCCCACCAATAGACAAGATGCTTCCAAGATAAAAACACGCAAAAGATGTGCAACAGCGCAATAGATCCCTCCAACAATAAATATGGGTAAAAATCTCGACTAAAGGCGAATTGTCAAGGATAACGGATAATTCTTTCCGTATGGTGATCCAAGGATCAAATTGAGGTCCAAACAAACGAGAGGACATAATATCATTCTTGAGATGACCACGACTGACCTGTAAGGAAGCACGGCGATACTTCACCTTCAGACTATTGGGTGGCTTATTAGTGGTAGGAATCTAGGAATCATAAAATAGAAGAAGAAGACCCACTTTCAACCTTCCAAGCGCGAGAGACATACCATTCGCGCTTCATTTGTAGTTGCATATTTTCTAATGGCTACACCCAAGTAGATCTAAAGGCTATAAAACTACTAACATTCAAGATTCAAAGATAAACAAGATGTAAAGAGCATGAATTAAATATTGACACAAGCATATAACGTGGTTCAGCCATGAAGACCTACGTCCACGGGAAAGAAGATGTTTTCTTTATTGATTAAGGTCTTACCCTTGAAAGAGTTACAAATATCACTTAGACTTCTCACTCTTTCTTTCTTTAAGTCTCTCTCTAGAATTCTCTGTAGAAAGACCATCTAACATTACATGTCCATTTCCTTCTACATGGACTGGTATTTATAGGCAAATTAAACTCGTGAAGGCCTTATCTCGCCGAGTTGGTGAAGCTATCGTACATATTCTCATTACTTCGGACGAGCTCTATACTATCCCTCGTGATGCCATGCTTGGTTATCCTTTCGAGTCATCTCGTCCTGTGCATCATCGCGCTGCTCTTCCTTGGGGAACCTCGTGCTGCACCATCCTTGGGTTATAGTATAGATCGTCCGAGTCTTAAGTTACGATGTAGATTCGTCCACGCCTCTTCTGATCCTTCATTAAATGCATTCCTTCTTTTTAGACTTGACCGTCTGAGTCGATTAGACCACTCCTCACACGCGTCATTCATGTAACGTTATAGCAGGAGTCTCGATTCAGACGAAATCACCTTTTAGATTATGATTCGATGCTTCTATCTCATCACCTTATCATAAAACCATCCCTTGAGATGTTGACACGTGGCCATCGGGTAATTTACCCTCACATCATTGTTCTCTAGGAACCCCCTCTTCATCCAACAAAGTAATGGAAGATGAATCCTTCGAGTCACAAGTGTGAAATCTCTTTGAAAACTTTCGAGGTTTACTGCTGGTTTCTTGATCGATGCACGCTCGAATCTGCATATTTAAGCAGGGGAATAAGTATGGGAATACTAAACAAAACAAAAGACTCGAAAATAATAATGGCGGAAATAAAATCACAAAAATTATGGCCATGTCAGAAAGATGTAAAACATAGAGAGCTGAGGAAAAAACTCACCGTGGAGGTAACATAGCAGCAACAGGAACAAACACACTATGATTTACCATGGAAGTTGCATAGCTTGAAAGAAAATAGGAAGAAGAAGATAGTAGAGAATAAAATAAAAGATTTTCAAACCCTCTCCTGGGTATTTATCCAAGGAAAAGCAATAAAGACGCACCGCCAGATTGGAAGAAAACTGTCAACACGTGTACAGTTACGCAGAAAATACGGAAGTATGTCGGGTAAGACAGAGAAGATGAAAAGACAGGGTCGACGCGAAGTTTGACCGAAGTTCTCGCATTATTCCACTTACAGAAGAATAACGCGAGAAGAGGAAAAATGTAGGGGCGAAATATTGCACAAGATAAAGATGAAACTTCGCTCTAACCAAAACAATCTTAAGCACGAAGATACATCAATTACCAAGAAATAAGGCGAAGAATAATTACGCGACAATAGAGGAAGAACGCGAAGAACAACTACACGATAAAGACAACGCGGCTACTAACTCCATCAGAAGAAGCGCGAAGGACTAAGCAACGGCGCGCGACATACAGAGACAACTTCTAAAAGCCTGGCGTATAAGACAAACCGAAACAGAATCCGTCAACTATGATCTTGCACGTGAAACATGGTTGTCTCCTATTGAATTATTTGCCTATATAAGGGCTCAAAAATGATAGAGAGAGTGAGAGATCAGTTGAGATAGATAAGCTAAGGAAGTTATCAGAGAGAAAGTTATCAGAGAGAAAGTCTTCAGAGTTCAAACTTCATCTTTGTATTCCTCCATTACTATATACAATCTCAACTTGAATTCATTGTAAGAACATGATATCTGTAATATAAAGTGTTCGAGAAGATCATATTAGTGTCAAAGTGATGAATAATATCATTAATGTTTGAGCTGATTAATATGACTTAAGCTTTGTGTTCTTATCATTACAAAGGGTGTACTTGTGGGATTTTCCGCAAATACAATATTTGACATAACCAGGTTAGGACTAGGACTGTCCACACTACTCCTACAATACCATCTCTAACTATCTCTACTGTGTGAACAACTAAAGGAAGAGTGAGGCTAATCATCAGTAATCATGCAGGAACCGTGTAGCAGCTAGAGGGTTTACTATGAACTCCTTCTATGCGGACGTCACAGATATTGAAGGAGCAATTGCAACAGTCTTTTGGGCCTCGGAACACGACTCAACATCATCGGAGTTCACAAGTGACAATATAGAAATATTTGCATCCACCTAGCTATTGGAGTTTCTAAACCTTATCTTAATAAAAAATCAGAAGACTAGATGTACCAAGTCCATCCGCATCACACTGCCACATCTTTCGTTTATTATTAGCAAATACACGGAAAATTTACTGCGTTTTTTCTTTGCAACGTACTAGAGCAGCGTCTTTCCTAAGTCTACACTAAGGGTATGGACTTACTAAAAATGCTACGCAGTAATGATGTAAATCCTATCTTAAATGAAGTTGATCTCTGTTGCCCTTGAATAATAATGATGTTTTGACTTTTGAACTTCTAATGTTGCCAAACTTGCTTATTGACATTTTTTTGCTTATAAGCTAGGCAGTTGAAAACTAGCTTTTCTACTTTTTAACTTCTCAGAAGTAACTTCTAGAAGTTCAGAAGCAGAAGTGGTTTGTTTCTGGTATCCAAATGCGCTACACTATGAAGCAAAAATGACCCTTCATGAAATTTTGTAACTTTTAGCCTTAAAAATAAAACTAGATTTATGCCATAATTTCTCAAATCAATGATTCTATCTGATTTCATAATTTCTCAGAATCTTTAATCAATCAACCAGATAGATTGGGTTTCTCTTAAAATGAACAGATCTTGAGTAGATATTCAAAAACCCGTAAAGAAAATTTTCTATAGCTATGGTAAGGAAGACGAATTCTGACTTAACTGAAAAGTAAATCTTGAGCAGATATTCAAAACCCCAAATTGAGCTATTCAAAACCCTAAACTCCAATTATACAGAGAATTATTCGAAAACCAGAAGTAAAAGATGGAAAAGGAAGAACCTTTTGGTGTAGAAATGGCTGATCTTGAACTGCAATGCTTGAATCCTAAACTCAAATTTGACGTCTTGAAGTTGGAATTCGCGAAGTGAACCCCCCAAAATTCAACGTCTTGAAGTTGGAACTCGTAAATGAAAACCCCATAAAATCTTTATGATGTCTGAAGCAGATGGAAAGGATGAATCTTTGAGCAGAATTGAAGTCCAAACTATACCAGACTCTTTGTTTTTTTGGGAAAAATATCGATTGGTCCTATTTTATGTGGTCACAAGTCAGTTTGGTCCATCAACAAAAAGGGAGTTCTGTTTGGTCCTTATTTATTCAAAAATATTAAAATAACTAAAGTACCCTTTCTCTCTTTTTTTTTTTTCTTTTTTTTTTCTTTACTAATTTCTCTCTTTTTCTTAACATTAATAAATGAAAAAAAACTTAAAACTTAAATATCTCTCAAAATATAAGTCAAAAATTAATAAATGTTATATATTCGGAAAGGTCTCGACGAGATCTATACAACGAACACTCATTATATTATGTTTCGGAACTTTAATTTTTTTCGATGTAATAGTAGTTCATATATGAGAATGAACAATATTGTTGAACATGCTAGTTCATTCTAGTTCCTAGCAGTTCATTTTGTAGAATGAACTCGTATATACTAGCAATTTGTTTTGTAGAATGAACTCATAAAAGTATTTTCATTTTGAAGAATGAAATCGCAATGGTAATTCATTATTATTATAGTCCATGTTGTAAAATGAACTCGTAATGATAATTAAGTATGGTAGTTCATATTGTAGAATGAACTCGTAATAGTTGTTCATTATGGTAGTTCATATTATAAAATGAACTAGTAAATGGTAGTTCATATTGTAGAATGAACTCCTAATGGTATTTCATATGGTAGAATGAACCCGTAATGGTAGTTCATTATAACCGATCATTTTGTAGAATGAACTCATATGTTATTTTATCCTAAGAGCTCACTCTTTAGAATGAACTAACTAGTATGGTAGTTCATTAAAGTAGTTCATTTTGTAGAATGAACTCGTATAATAGTTCATTTTATAGTTAACTAGGTCTCAACCCGTGCCGTAACAGCACGGGCAAGGATATGTGTTTCAAATGTATCCATCGATTCATACATGTCGTAATTGTCTGAGAATAATCGAACCGATCGATCCAGGTCTAAATGTTTTGAGGAGTTGGTTAATAAACATGTCCTTATCCTCGAATCTTTTAATATTGTGTATGTAAGTCATACAACCCTTTGAGACGAACATAGTTAATCATTAGAGTAAATCCTATGGGGAGTAGAACATTACTTCGTTCACTACTTCAAAAAACTATCATCAAAGGTCATTCACCAAACTTGGAACAAAACAAAAACACTTAAAATTACTTTAAAATTAATTAGATTAATCTTGCAAAATCTGTTAGCATTAGAATTTAATTTTTCTCTTTGATATAAATTGTAAGGTTCCCAACTTACATAGATTTGTGTTTATTCATTTTCCTAAAATTTATAATAATATTTAATTCTTGATCCATCTCTTTTCTTGTCTCTTTACCTATTATCATGAACTATTTCTCAAGCATGCATAATTACACGAAGTTGGGGAGAAATGACAAAAACGGAAATCATGACAAAAAAGGGGAATAAAGAGAGATGTGAGAAACTGAATCGATTATAATTAATTCACGTGTAGCCTTGCATAATCCCATGAAGTAGGGAAGAAATAATGACAGAAACAGAAACCATGACAAAAAAAGGGGAATAAAGAGAGATGTGAGAAACTGAACCGGTTACAATTAATTCGCGTGTAGCCTTGTGTCTGGTCAATTTTTTTTATAGGTTTCATTTTTCTTCCTACCCCCTACCCGTCAAATCTTAAAATCACAATATCTTCTTTTTTGGAAAAATCTGGCCTTTAAAAATTGTTTTTATTTTAAAAAAATAATAAAAAAAGTAATTTGAAAACTAAAATCAAATTAAAACAAAACAAAGAAAAATTAACCAAGGGTAACTAAATAATTTACCTATCTTAGGACACCTTTTCTCACCCTACTACCACTACTTCTTCCACCACCATATTATCGTCACCACTGCACCAGTCTCACTAATACCCACAACCATTATCCCCACCGCCAATCCACCACCACCCACCATCACAACCACCATTAGTGCTTAATTTACATATCTTAGGACCCCTTTTCTCACCTTACTACCACTACTTCTTCCACCACCACATTATCGTCACCACTCCACCACTCTCACCAATACCCACCATCATTATCCCCACCACTGCCCACCATCACAACCACCATTAATGCTTACTGATATGGTCAATATCAAATAAATTTATTATGTATCAACAAAAATATATTCATTTGATTAATTAAAGAAACATTTATTATGAAATATCAATTGAACATTTATTATTAAATTTTAATTAAACGTGATCATTTATAGCGGTAGATTTATGTTCTGTAAGTAAAAATTTGATCGCTCTTTATCTAGCCTAACTTATCCAAACTTTGTTTTGTATTCTGGAAATGTAATCAATTTTATTTTAATACTAAAAACCGTGATTTATTCGATCGGGTACTATAAATAGCTGGGATCCCATTTGGGTGATCCAGCAGTCATGATCATATTGTCTTATATGATTTAGTATCCTCCTCAAAATATTTGTGTTTTGCCCTTACCAGCTATGCTAAAAACAGCCAACTACATCTATCACAATAAATGTTGCCCATTTTGTAAAGACACAAAACTATTATTGTCCATTACTATTCACTAACATCCACCACCGTACGTAAAAACCAGCCACGCCACTATTTTTTCCACCACCAGTAATGTTACCACCTCCACCACTCACAAATACCCGTCACTGTTTCCACCACCCACTGCTTCTTTCACTACCACCATTAAAAATTATTAATATAATTTTTAACCGGGGTCACTATAGTACAGTAGTAAATTCATTGGGTGATGATACCAGTTACCTGAGTTCGAAACTCGCCAGCACCAAATTCTTTATCGATCAATATATATATATATATATATATATATATAGTTTTTACTCCCTCCGTACCACATATATAGGCGGAATAGACAAAAGCTCTTAGATTAAGAAACTTCTTGATTTTATAGATTTCTATGTTTTTTCCTGTTTCACCCTTAATTATATTTCCAATGTTAGAGACAAACACTCAATTTTGATGATTCCTAAGCAAATAAATAGGGGTAGTGGAAGTAAAATGTC
The DNA here is from genome assembly GCA_023531105.1 of Papaver atlanticum. Classification (NCBI taxonomy): domain Eukaryota; kingdom Viridiplantae; phylum Streptophyta; class Magnoliopsida; order Ranunculales; family Papaveraceae; genus Papaver; species Papaver atlanticum. The sequence goes on from JAJJMB010001710.1 coordinate 192,531, forward strand.
GTTTTGAAAATTGGACTCCGCCTATATAGTGGTACAAGGAAAAATGAAAATTCCGCCTATATAATAGGTACGGAGGGAGTAATAAACTTATATATTAATAAAAATATGTATTTATTGGATTAATTAAATGAACATTTATCATGAAAAATTAATTAATCATTCATCATGAGTAATTAATAGGACACTAATTAATAAAGTATTTATAATGGTTAGTTGAAAAAACCACGGCCGTAGATTTATCCCTTCTAGACAAATCTCGGTCGCTCTTTATCTAGCCTAACTTAGCCAAGCTTTGTTTTGTATTCTAGATTTTTAGCTAAAGGATAAGGTAACAATTGAAAGCTCCGAAATATAGCAACAATGGCACTCGTTGAAAAGCTCTCATCGAGGGCTTTCCGAAGATATAAAGTTTGCCATTTTTGGACACGTGGTTCAAAAGATATTTCACTTTTAAGTTTTTATTTATTTATTTATATTAAGAGTGAGAAAAAAGAGATAAAGGTTATTTCTGTCACTATTAAAAGACTGTGACATCACTGATGACATCACCATAGTACCAATCAGTAATATTTTAGGATCAAATAATAATACACGTTTAAAAAAAGGACCAAATAGACAGTTGACTAGGTCAAATGAACCAAACTCACTCTAATATATTATTATTAGGACTAATTGGTATTTCGTACTTGTTTTTTTCTTTGATGGTTCGAAACGGTGGTGTTGGACTATATCTTTAACTCGTAAGAGTTATTTTTTGTGATTATAGGGTTCGAATCCCTACCTTCGGAACACTGTTCTTGGACTACATCTTAACTCCTAAGAGTTATTTCTGGCAATTACAGGGTTCGAACCCCTACCTCTTCAGTAGGAGGGAGCATGCCAACCATAAGACCACTTGATGGTTGGCGGCCGGGCCAGACTCCACCGGGCTTTCCTAGCCATTAAATTAGTATGGTAAAATGATAACTTTCACTTTTGTTGCCACTGGTGAAACTTTTTCATTCTAATTCTCACTTATAACAGAAGAAGAGGCGAAGAACAAGCAAATGTAGACCATTTCCACTTAAGAAGGTTGGATGCTTGGGTGCCATGATCAGCCAGCATTATTGAACGTAGGAAAGGTGGCCTGGATATGAATTTTGGTTCAAATGACTTTTACTGAATGCACATAACAGATATGGTTTATCGTCTGTCTGCGCTTTCCTTGCACTAATGTACAAAGAATGCTGCGCTTATAGCAATAATCAACTTTCATTTGGTTGTGCCAACTTATTGTTTAAGGAATTGAGATCCTAGTTACACAAGGAATCTCGAGCATTTATAGTCCCATCCAACCAAGTTGAGCAGTTGGATGTTTGAAATAATAATTCCAGCAGTTATTTTTTTATTCTTTTAATTACGTAATCATTCTTGTTTATATGTAACCATAAAATTAGCTTCAAAGTCATTGCCATTTGGGTTTTTCCACATGACCAAATTAGATACAAAATGCTTCGTGAAACGTTGTATACCTGCTTCTTAATTTGGTTTACATTCGGAGAAATAATTCTATGTTGGAGATGGCTTTGCTTAATAATCAATAAATAAACCTTTAGTTTTGTAATTCATGATCCTGGGTGCTTAGTTTCTAGCAATAGGAGCATGAAACCCATACAGCAGCAATCAAAAAAGAGATTATCATTTCGTGTTGAGGTATTTCTAAGCTCAAATTCTATCCCGAAACGAGTTAGTGTAGCGGATATATGAGTGTTCTTTTTTCTTTGACTATCCATATAGAACGGTTGACAAAATAAAAAGAAGTTAGAATCAACCGTACTTCTATTACTCTGCATGTATATGCTTAGAGGTGTTCACATAACTATGCGACATAATTAAATCGAAAAATCAAATTTTTTATTTGGATTTCAATTTTTCGGTTAAACAACTACTTTCTTCTTTCAAAATCATAAAAAAAATGTTTTCAATGAAACATATTTTGTTTGTGACTTCCGAAAATTACTTCTACTTCGGGATGATCAAAAACACTACTGCTTCTAGTTTCCCAACAATCAGGGACGGATCCAGGATTCTCCTTTGGGTAGGACTGGAATGTAAGAGTCGATAATGCGGTCGGAGGCCGCGGCAATTTTTTTTTGAACACATCGCATAATTAGTGGCCAAATAGTGATCCATGCATAAAATACTAGATAGCTAGGGAAATAAAAGTTAAAACGAACGCAAATAACAACAAAAACAAAGTGATTACCAAAAGATATTTTTATATAGAAGAAAATATGAGCAGAAATGTATTGAGTGGAAGAATATTATTTACTGTAAACATGACTTAAATATTGATCACCTCATAGTATGGGCTAAAAACCACATACGATTAGCTAACTACAACTAATAAGTGGGCTAAACATAAAATGTAACCTAAATTTCTATACTAAATTTTTTTTACCCCAAAATCAAGGACGGGCTATAGCCTCATTTAACCCCTTGCTAAGCCCGTCCCTGCCAACAATCAATTAGGTTTCTCAATTGGATTCGGTTTGAATGGGCACGCTATCTATTTCCCCTTTTCTCGTGGTATGCTGTCGTTTTATTATCCGGCCGGATATTCGCACATCCCTTTTTTATTGTTGTGGAAACATGACGCGTTGCCAAACAAACAAATCCATCTCAACCGAACGGTCATGGGCCAAACCTCCGAACCCGAATCATTTATTACGAACCCGAATCAGCCCTTTTTGTTTATTTCGAGGTAATCTCATCTTTCTCTTCTTCAGTTTAACAGCTTGCTCTCTGTTTTGATCCAATAATCTCTCTCGAGAGCTCAATGTTGTCGCAGTAACCCTAGAAAAAATCCCCAACTTCCTTTTCAATCAAAATTCCCCAAAATGACAGAATCAATTGAGAAACAACTCTCAGAATTGGGAATCGATGGCGATTTCTTCTCTTCTTCGTGTCCTAATCTTCAGAAGAATCTCAGTATTCTTTCTCCTGATCAGGTAACAATCCGAAATAATCTAATGGAAATTTGGTTTCTGTTGATTCAAATTAGAGATTTTTTTTTTATTTTTTTGTGGAATTTGAATTTGATGGACAGATAAAACTGGGGAAAATGATGGTGGAGATGGGGCAAACTCATCTATTTTCTCATTGGTCTCAACCTGGTTCGGATGACGATCAGGAGAAGATATCTTTCTTTGATCAGGTTTTTCTTTTCATACTCTTATACTCTGAAATCTGAAATTTGATTTATGTTGTTGAATTTTCAATTTTAGATAGAGGGAGATGTTTAGTTTGGAGAGAGCATGCCAATTTGGGCAGCTTTAGTTCTCTTTTTTCTCAATTTGATCAGCAGTGAGTGAAATTTTATGAATGGCGTCTTAGATTCTTCTCAGAGCTCGTGATCTTGTTTCAAGATGTTTGTCTGCCAATATTGCAATGTCAGGGCTGCTCCTACTCCTTTATTCAATTATCAGTCACAGATTACTGTGGAATACTGTGGCCAAACCATTCTGCTCGAAACCTGCTCCTTGCTAGGGATCGTGTAGTTTACGTGTTGATCTGAGTTCACTGATGAAATTGTAAAGCCTTAAGGATTTCTACGTGCTCAAAGAAAATGGAACCCCTTTTCGGCCCAAGGGGCATCATGAATTTCCAATCAACAATTCGGTTGAAAGGTGGTTTGGGTGTTTAAGGACACGGTTTTGTTTGTCCATGGAAATAACCAATTTTTTTTTTTTCTGGAAATGGTGATTATGTGTGGAATCCACTATTTTGTTGTTTTGAATTCAGAAGATATTGCATCAATGTAAGTTCTTATTAATTTGACTAGTTGTCCGGGAAGAGACGAACTAATAAGATCAAATTAGCATCACTTCTTTTTCATTATGGTTTACACTATAACTAGTCCTTGGCTTAATAGTTCTCCAAATGATTCAAATTGGGCCATGTCAAACTCATTAACTCTGGTCTTACAATAGATATACACATATTGCAATTCGATGATAAGTTTCATAGAAAATTTTAGACTAAGTGATAACTTATGATATCATTGGTTCTTGTAGAGTTATAGTGGTTAACCCAGTCACATTTTGATGAGTTTTGGTTGTAAAACGGAGCTGACTCACCTCCCTGTCCTTGACATCCTTGGTTACTTAGTAATATACGGTTAACTACGAGATGGGTGCCGATTGATGCCTAAGTTTTGATGTTGCTTTTTGGCTAATGGGTTTTGTTATGTTACCGTCTTATGAATTTGGAGTCTGATGGCAATTAACACAACTGTTACTTGGCTATGTGGTTGATGTCAAGTTGTTATCTCGTTTCAGGTGAATAAGCTTGACACTAGCTACCCTGGTGGATTGGCTTCGTACATTCAAAATGCTAGAAGACTCCTTGCAGATTCAAAAGAAGGGAAGAATCCATTTGATGGATTTACTCCTTCTGTAAGTTTGAAAACTTCTCTCTCTTTTCCAATTGTCTTACTTGTTGCTTATTTCTCATTTTTTATTTATCCCTTGAAGTATGCTCATTGTTGTTGTACCATATCTGGAAATAGTCACAACTTTTACTGTTCAAGTTATGGAATAGGTAAACAGAGCATGGGTGATTGTTGTACTGAGGTGATTGCCTTTCCAGGTTCCATCTGGAGAAATTCTTACCTTTGGTGATGAAAACTTTGTAAAATTTGAGGAGGCTGGTATCAAGGAAGTACGCAATGCTGCATTTGTCCTTGTTGCAGGTGGGCTTGGGGAACGTCTTGGCTACAACGGAATTAAGGTAGATTTCGAAAGTTTGTGAGTCTAGTTGGTTAATTTGTTCGCCTGTCTGTCTATGTATCATTTTCTGACCACATTCGGAGCTGTAGAATTGTGGTGAATTTGACAAGTTACCCATACATTTAACCGTGCCTACGAACATATTTCAGGTAGCTCTTCCTTCAGAGACCACAACTGGGACATGCTTCCTTCAACACTACATTGAGTCTATTCTAGCTTTGCAAGAGGCAAGTTGTAGATTGGCACAAGGTTAGTTTGAATTTGATATTTTGGTTGATCCAGTATTTTTACATTGTATTATTGCTTCTATAGGCTACAGTTCCTGATTCTTTTTTGTACATTCTACCAATTTCAGAGTTTTTTTAGTTGTTAGGCCCTTTCACTTTAAAAATTATATTCTTTCATGCACATTAAGTAATTTTGATGGATTTAAAAGTACCCGTCCCTGTTCTGAGTACAGGTTGTTGCTTTCTCAATTTCTTCATTCGCATCTTCAGTTAGTTGTAAATTTTCAATTGACCTTCTCATTGAACTTGTAGGTCAGTCTGAAGTACCGATTCCTCTGGTCATTATGACATCAGATGACACAAATGCACGTACATTGGATCTCTTAGAGTCAAATTCTTTTTTTGGAATGAAACCGGATCAAGTGAAGCTGCTGAAGCAGGTACATGAATAATCACCATCAGAGTACCATCTCCATATGCTATTGAAGTGATTGAATCTCAATATTACAATCTCCTATGAACTGTATGCTCAATCCAGGAGAAAGTGGCTTGCTTAGATGATAATGATGCCAGGCTTGCAGTGGACCCTGTCAACAAATACCGGATTCAGGTACTTCTCGTTTTGTTTCTTCGTCTCTCTTCCAAACATGATTCCTTGATTTAGAGTCTGTTATATCCATAAGCCTTGATATTATTCATTTATTTTTTTGATGTCTGCACAGACAAAACCTCATGGGCACGGGGATGTTCATTCACTTCTATATTCAAGCGGCCTTCTGAATACATGGTGCGCGTTATCTCCAATCTTTTCTCTCGAATTTAGTTCTCAAATATTAAAATTCAGCGAATAGCTCAAATATCATGGCTTGTAAGTTTCGGTTTGCTTAATCACAATTGCAATCTTCTCACAATAAAATGTCATTACTTTCTTAGGCATGATGCAGGTTTGAAATGGGTTCTATTTTTCCAAGATACCAACGGCCTGCTCTTTAGGGTACAGTTAATCCATGTTGAATGTTTTCGTTAATTTATTTTTGGAGGTAGAATTATGTATTGGATGAAGCTAATGAATTGTTTTATTTTTAATTCCTCTTTATAATATGATTTTAGGCAATACCGTCAGCACTTGGGGTTAGTTCCACCAAGGAGTACCATGTTAATTCTCTTGCTGTTCCTCGCAAAGCAAAAGAAGCTATTGGGGGCATTACCAAACTTACTCATGCTGATGGTATTTCCTACATATTTTTCTTTTGTTCAATAAAGTATGCTTGTTGTAAATGATGAAATTTATCTTGGATATTTTTTGTATTGTATTGTATTGTAAGACGCTTCGAAATATGTAACAATTGCGTAGGCAAAATTTGTAATCCATAATTCTTTATTGCAAATGAAATGACTTACAGGGAGAACAATGGTGATTAATGTTGAATATAATCAACTTGATCCTCTACTTCGAGCAACTGGTCATCCTGAAGGAGACGTCAACTCGGAGACAGGCTATTCTCCATTTCCTGGAAATATTAACCAGGTAAGGACCGTAATGTTTTATTATCAATCATATAGATTGCTTCTTTTTTTTTCTTTTTTTTTTAATCTGTGTTCTTTGCACGTGATTGAGATCCTTAACGAACTAGCATTCGTTCCATTGTTATTTACCAATAACATTTCATAGCTAATCATCTTGCTGACAACTGACATGGTTAAACGCGAAATGTAGTTGATTTTGAACCTTGGTCCTTACATGGAAGAGCTCACCAGAACGCAAGGTGCCATACCTGAGTTTGTAAATCCTAAGTAAGTGTGCTACCTTTGTTCTTGTTCAGTTGTTTCATCTAATCAATCCATCATCGTCTAAGTGATGTCTCTCGCGCTGGCTGAATCTAAAATCAAATATTGTCTTTTGTTATAGATACAAGGATTCCAGTAAAACTTCATTCAAGTCTTCAACTCGATTGGAGTGTATGATGCAAGATTATCCGAAATCACTGTCTCCTTCAGCAAGGGTCGGATTCACGGTAAGTGATCCTTAGTAAGAGTGTTTAAATATTTCTAAGATGTGATTTTTTAGTCGGTTCAAGCTTAAGGATCTCATTTTTACATGATAGGTGCAACAGAATTCTAAATTATTGTTGCTTTACTGAATGGAAACATATCAGATAAAACATTGTTTTATAGATGTGATTACTTGAATATAGTGTCTGAACTCCTCTTTGGATTATGTTAAAATAATTGCTCGAAAGTTAACCTAGATATATGTTTTCCACTTTAGGTGATGGATGCATGGTTGGCTTATGCACCTGTCAAGAACAACCCTGAAGATGCTGCAAAGGTGCATAAATCTCTTTCTAAACAACTTGTTTGTTTTTATTTATATATATATTTTTTAATTACAAATTTGAAATAAAGCTCCTGGTTTGTTTTAATTTTTATGGTTGCTTGAATCTTATTGAAGGTGCCAAAAGGGAACCCATACCACAGTGCAACTTCTGGAGAAATGTTTATCTATCGAGCCAATAGCCTAATTCTTAAAAAGGTATGCAGGCTTATGGGGTTCATTATATGTGTATGAAAGTTTTGAGCATGAAAAGTTTTCAGTAGTCATTTTTGTTTGTTACCAGGCTGGTGTCAAAGTAGCAGATCCAGTAACTGCAACTTTCAACGGTCAAGAGGTGGAAGTGTGGCCACGCATCACATGGAAGCCCAAATGGGCAATGACTTTTGCTGAGGTAAGAAGCAAAGTTAGTGGGAACTGTTCCATCTCACAAAACTCTACTATGGCCATCAAGGGGCGTAACGTGTTTGTGGAGGATCTCTCTTTGGATGGGGCGCTCATAGTAAATGCAGTTGACAATGCAGAGGTAAAACAATAGAAATACTAGCATTGGTCCACTTTGTTGTCTCCCTTTCGATAAAGTTAGGGGAAAGACTGACATTGCACAATCGTTGTTAATTATCTTCTCTGATGCAGGTAAAAGTTGTAGGACCTGTTCATAACAAAGGGTGGCTTTTGGAGCGAGTTGATCACAAAGACACCTCAATTCCAGAGGAAATAAGGATTAGAGGTTTCCGCTTCAACAAAGTTGATCAGCTGGAGCTGAATTACAACGAGCCAGGAAAATTCAGCAACAGTACATGAGAAGGAAGCTTACCTTACAGAACAGATAGAACACGACGTGGGCGGAAGTACAATCTTAGACCAAGGAGGAAGAGGTCATTCTTCAATCACCCCCTGTACCTAGATTATTATTTTTAGATGTGTTGCTCATTCTGTGATTTACAAAAGCAATAATTTGAGGTAAAAATAAGCTAAGGCTTCTGGTAATTACCCTATTTAGAATGAAAAAATGGGCCTGCAGGATTCTCCCTTGTCCATGGTATTTCGGGAAAATTTGATGTTGAAAGTTTTCTTTTCATACAGATAATAAAAGGTAAAAGCTGCTGGCTTTGTGTTTGTCTGAATACCAGCCGTGGTGCTCCCCAGTTATTTTGTAGATTGAAAAATTGTTGACTTGTGGTTATATCATTTTTGAGCATTTCGCTGACTGTTAGTTCATGTATTATATACACTTATACTCACTCGCATAATGAGAATCTGCATTATTACATACAATAATATCACGTTTGTCTGCATTATACATCTCCAGGGCTAACTCTTCTTGAATCATTTTGCCGAGTAGGGCTGGGTGTGATCTTGGAGAAACTTAAGTGTCACGTTTATCTGCACGAAACAGGTATAGGTCCTTTTGAAGTTTTCATGCGGGCTAAGCAGTCCCATGAAATTGCACCGGGTGGTATATCCTGCTCTCAAGGTAAGCAGTGGTCCGGTAAAGATGCTGCTGCTCCTGAATCCGCAAAAGGTTTCAGAGTTCGTAGCCATGAACTTTTATCACTGTCCCAGAAATGGGTTATTATTCCGGCTACTCCTATTATTAGCAGGTGCGTCCTTAAAAATGCAACTCAACCTACAAACTACATAAAGCAAGAGACTAAGTGCAAAGTTGGAAAGATGTTTCCTATCATATGCTCTCTGGGAACATACACTGTAAACGGCAGCAAAAACATTGTATTCACCATTAACGTTCAAAAGGGAACTTCCATCATGTGACGTGCCGACGTGGTCATGTATAGGAATTATGAATCTTTTGATCTCCCACATTGCAGTTATATAGGGAAGTCAGTCCATAATCACAAATTGTTGGCCAATTTGAAGACTGCCATAAGCAAGTTGTGTTTATGAACCGGGGGGGCTTGGGACTACTATTCTAGTGCTGCCTTTTCTCATTCGTAGTCTTATTTTCATTCTTAACAGACAATTCCAAGGCATCAATCTCTTTCACAACATCTTTATCGTCAAGAGTAAATTATTTCGAAGCTTCAGCAATATCTTCTTTCCTGTCAATTATGTAGAGCCAAGCAGGCAAGTCAGGAAACGTTATTATTAAATTGAAGATCCATTTTTGTCGATATCGATATACCAGGTCAAACGCAAAAAAAAAAAAAAAAAAAAAAAAAAGGCGCTTGGTTAAAACTGGATTTGTAGCACAGAAACTGTTTGAGTGTTGGATGTAAGATTCAACGCCCAAACAACAGGAAAGGTAGAACAATAGCGCTTAAGATTATTAAGAAATTGATTCACAGTACAGGTCTGTGTAAGGATACAACATACGTACACAATCATGTGAACCTATGAAGCTTATGATAAAATAAAATCTTGGTCATGAAAATCAACAGACGCTACAAAGAAGTTACATGAAAGATGAACTGATGAACTCACAAATCAAACAACCCATTACCAACAGCTGAAATCGCAAATAAAATAGAACAGTGCAAGATGCTGATCTAGACAGATAGATGTCGAATTCACGCATGAGGAATAGTGACAGTAACTGGTTTGTAGTCCATGAGGATGATGCTGTCAGTGGCTTCCAACAGTTGTTTGGCAAAACCCATATGTGCAGGATGAGCAATATATGCGTTGACGTCTTCCATGGTATCGAATGTCAGTTGGAAGACATGGGTGTTACCACCAGTCATATTTGCTATGCTCTCATCTTTCCCCCTGTATGAATCAACATCCAATTCATGTCAGAAATATACATATACAAACAGAAATATTTATTTTTCATCAATGAATCGCGTAAGTACTTGTATATGTAAATAATCTTACCAGATGAAGTTCTTGATGGATTTGAATACATCAGTGAGCTTAACGAACTCCTTAATGAGTTCTTCGATCCTCTCTTCTGTGGTTTCAGGCTTGAATTTCACCACCAAAACGTGCTTCACTTCTGTGGTCTCAGGCTTGAACTCCTTAGGGGCGCTATTTTCCATTTCTCAGAAAGTTGCTATAGTCTCTCTTCCTATCTCTACTCTTTGATCTTGTTTTGTGTTTCTGGTTGGTTTTTCCATGCTAATTTGCACTCTTTATATAGTGTGGCTAAAGTTTGAAACTCTATTATTATCTTTTCATTTTTTTTTTCCTTGTCCATACTTATTTCGTCGAAGCTGCATACAAATGGTGCATTGGTTCTTATCTCGAGCACAATCATGTGAATATCATGTGCATCTGAGTTTAATATGTTCATCTCTTTGTATGATTGGTTTCTAAGCACAAGTTGGTGCCGGTTTATTTATTTTCTAAGGTAAATTATATACTCGAGTTGAAAAATAATTTGTGCAGCTCCGAAGTCAGATCACTAATATCATTATCAAATGACTTTATCACAATATTACAGTGACATCAGTAAAAATAACTTATGCTTTATTAATTCATTATCGAATAGGAAAAAGAATTACAAATACATCGTAAATGCCGGCAACAACCAGCTGAAACGTAAGGTCATATTTGTGGTCCTGTTTCACATGGTTTGGAGTTTTCACACTCTGTATGACCCTGAAACTTGGGTATATATAATTGGAGGGCATTTTAATTTATTCAGTATGACTTATGATTTAGACTTGAATTAAAGTTTTAATACTCATTTTAATTAAAATTAAGCTGAGATGGGTGTGAACTACTATTTGATTATCAGATATGACATTAATTAGAAATAATGCAGAATCTTGTGAGTCATGTGACTGAGATTTTTTTTGCATATATCTTAGGTGTTCAGAAAGTTGTTCATCTGCTTGCATGGCTTATTTCGTCATTAGAAAGTTGACTAGCTTCTGGTAACCCCATGTGATTATCGCTGGACTGGAATAAATTTTCTGTGCTATGCATAATGCATAATGCATAATGCATCAGGTAAGTGGTGACTTTATTTTATTTTTATTTACCACAAACATTAGAAATAGTACCCCGGAGTTGCACTTTTTCTAAACAAAATGTCATCTAATTTTTGTTTGGATAGTAATGAGTTTCAAGGCTTAATCGTTCAGAGGAATCTCCTTGAATTCGGAGGACAGGAAGCAGAGATATATACATATAGATTTATTTATTCTCTTAATTACTTCTGACAGAGTTGTGGTGTTACATTGAGAGTGGTCTAGAAAGTAAAATGAGGATGAGAAAACCGCTGGGGACTTTGCAAAAAAAATTATCACCCAGGTTTGAATTTGGCCAAACTTGGAGACAAAAACAACGCAGTTACATGCTAAACAATTCAACGCGTCTCTGGATGAAATCAAATTGTCTGGGTTCGTTTAGATTTTTGTTTTTCATATATTAGTTTTCTGTTCTTCGACTTGGAAACATTAGTTAGTTGGTATCTTACATGATGCACAATGTAATATAAAATTCAGATTTCAATGAAACGAGGATTAGCGAGCACATTTCTTTTTACTGGACATCTACAACAAATGAGTTCGCACACAACAATCATGCTAGTTAACTGAGAAATTGTGTTGCTGAAGAATAGAAGAGGGGATTTGAGAAACCGAAATTTTGGTTTGGTCATATTTTAGGTGCTCCAAAGTTAATTTATCCATAACAAAAAAGAATTTATTTTCCTCCTTATTTGTTTAAAAATATTAAAATATCTGAAATACCATTTTCTCACATTTATTAAAGTGATATATAGGTGTATGGTCTTTTTTCTTTTTTTATAAATCTTTTTGTTAGTTTCTCTCAATTCTAAACATAAGAAAAAGAAAACCAAAATAAAATAAAAACAATAATGAATGGTGAGAGATGTCCAGATGTGACTTTGACTTTCTCTAAGCTATCTAAGAGCATCTCCGATGCTAGGTTTGGAGGTCATCCTATGTGGACACTCGAAATCTGAATCTTCAACTCAAAATTACCAAATTGAAAACAAAAACATCAAATAGACCTCTGAATTTGGTTTCGAAGATTAAGAACAATCAACAAAAAATTGAAATCGGTTGAAAAATGAACACAAAACACGTGATAAATCTGCTAATAGTAGAGGCAGAGGTGATGTTGCTGGTTGTGGTGGCGGCAATAATTATCGATTAGTTTTGTCGGAGTTCGATGGAGATCGTGGCGGTCAAATTAAATGAGGAAGGAGCGGAAGTAAGAAGCGGCCGAAGATTAAAAGATGAAGGGTAAATATGGAAAGAAGAAAAAACGTTAATGGACCAAAATGAGCTTATAGATGGAAGGGTATATTTATTGTAGATGATGTTTTGTGGACTACCCAAAAAAGGTGGGGGGCTACTTTATTATATGAATGTCCACCCTATACTTATAAGGGGTGTCCTAAAGTGTGGAAATGACTAACCTACCCTTAACCTAATTTAATTTAAAACCAACCTAATAACCACCTATATATATATAACCACCACCGCCGCCCACCACCACCGCCCATCACCTACCACCTCCAACTACCACCACCACCTCCATGTATATAATTTAATTTAAATCATTAACGAAGGTATTCTCACAAACCCATTACTCTTCATTCGTTTTTGGTTGAAGAAATGAGAAGTAATCATCAAAATGAGTTGAAAATGAAAGTTGCAGAGAGAAGTTCGGCTAGGAATTATGTGAAACAGTTTATCGAACTAGCCGAATTCAGCTTTAATGGAGTTTTTTCTTTCAGAAAAAAGTTCGGTTACCTCGCAAAAAAAAATTCCCAGTTGAACTTTTAGTTCGGTTACTTCGCAACTCTTTTTCGTTTTTTTCCTAGCCGAATTTTTAGTTCGGTTTTGTTGCAATTTTTTTCTACTAACCGAACTTTTTCTGAAAACCTATATACTGAGTTCGGTTATGTCGAGAAAAAAATTCCTAGCCTAACTTTTAGTTCGGTTACGTCGCAATTTTCTTTTTCCTAGCCGAACTTTTCTCTGAAAGCAAAAACTCCATTAAAGCTGAGTTCGGCCACCTGTGTCTTCAGAACCATTAGCCGAACTACACTTGCAGATGAGTTCGGCTACCTGTTCTTCAGATGTCGTAGCCGAACTTCATTTCCATGGTCGAAATCAGTTTATAAATTTCTCATTTTTTCGAAAGTTTTTGTCAATTCAAGCAACATTAACTAAATTTGAAGTATACATAAGTACCCAAAACCCTCATTTCGAAATCAACCATCTTAAAAATAAAACCCAAAACCCCCTTCTTCTCAAAAATTATTCTTGTAAAAACACTCAGCTAATTAATCTAACCTCACTAAACAATCATTACACTAACACTAATTAATCATTACACTAACTAATTTAATCACCAAGGGTAAGTTTGGTATTAGAAAAAAACTAAGTTAAGGGGTGGCTCAAATTTACTTCAAATATCCACCCCAAAATAGAAGAGTAGTCCCCCACCTTTTTTGAGTAGTCCCCAAAACATCATTCTTATTATATGATAAGGGTATTTGTGAAGCCCATCAAAATATGGTTATTTATTCAATTTCCACTTATTGTTTTGTCGGTACACAAAGAATTGCAGATTCAAATGACTTTCTCGCAAATTTTGCTCTTTTTTTTGCTCAATTTTAAGTATACTACTTGCACATAAAAAGGAAATCCTAAGTAGTTTACATCTACGATCACAGTGATCTTTATAAATAGCCATAAAAGGACAGCGGCTTTCAGGAACTGTTATCTATAGTGTGTGATTTAAATCATGCTGCTTTGTTACGGTGAAACATATATCGATCGAGTTTCCTCTTTTTTTTCCTCGGAAAAAGTAAGAATATATTCAAAGGCTGACTGGGAGTAAGCGAAAACAACACCCAAAGTCATACAAATAAGACTCCCCAATTCAATTTTCTGCACTGTGAAAGAAGAGAGGAAAGAAAACCTCCCAAAAAACAAACTTGACACAAAAAGAAAAAAACAAAAACGGTCCACATTAAGACTTTAATTTACAAAAAAATTGCCCCTAGTTCGATTTTACATTGTCTACAGAAATGCTTTTCAGAGCTTCCACATTCTTACACCAATAATATGCCTGTGTTTTCACTTTTTCGATGATTTGGGTATGGGATTGCTGGCCAACTCTCTTGACCAGATACAACCTACTGGACTAGCCAAACTGCTAATCGAACTGCTACCCGATCGACAACAAAGTTCAATCTTGGAAATCAATTTTGTGTAATTATGGAAATGTAATGGAACGTATATACTTCGGAATTGACTGCTCGACCAAGGAAAAGGTCAAATCTGAAAAATTAAAGGCCTAGACAAATAAAGCTCCCACATTGAACGATGAGGAAACCTCGCTTCCTATTGGCCGAAATAAGCTTTTTGTAGCTATTGTGAAATGAGAGTTTTGGTGAGTGCACAACATATGATTGGTTTAAAGATTACAAATTTAAAAGAAAACTTAAATTACCGTGTTTGGAATTTTATGGAAGTCCAAATTTAATTCGGAAGTCAAGTACCTACCATGTGAAGACTCTTTTTCCAAATTAATACATAAAGGAAGAAAGAGAAAACCATACATAATTCACACATGTTTTATCGAAAATAAAAGAAAATAAAAATAAAATCCACTTATTCCCTGTCTTTTCTCTACCTACCCGCCACACCAAATAAGAAAACCATACATAATTGACACATGTTTTATCGAAAATAATTAAAAAATAAATAAAATCCACCTATTCCATGTCTTTTCTCTACCTACCCCGCCACAACAAATACAAAATGTATCGCCACGGGAGGGGCGAAGCCCGGCGCACACCAAATCAAAAATATGGTTAAAAAGAATGCCCAATGCGTAGCACGACCACAAATATAGTTGTCTTTAATAAAAGGTAGTCAATGAGGTAGCAGTCTGAAAGAGATGGCTTTGGTGGAAGTGAAGCTATTATAAGGGATCACTTGGGAACTACTATTGCTGCTGCTTGTGGTGGTTCTGCTCCTTCCACGGTAAGGAGTTTCAATTGATAAGGTACTCCCATGTCTATAAGGAGACGAACAAGGCTGCGGATTGGCTGGCTAGTAATTCCTGCAATATTACGTCATTGGGGACTCAAACCTGGGACCTCCTGGAGCGCATGAAATTTTGGGAAACAGGCTGACCAGTTGAGCTAGGTTCCCGTTGGGGTGTTTCCTTAAACCTTGCGGATTGTGCCAAAACTAAAAAGATTAAAAAAATGTCTTTGGTTGCTATACGAGAGATAAAGTTCTCTCTACAAGTACGCGAAGTTATGAGTTGGCCCATAGAGAAATTGTTGTCTATGCAAACGTTTGGTGTTTTATAAGGAAACCATACCTTGATTTGGAAAACTACGCGTTGGGGGATTGCAAGAAAACTTACTTCATCATGGAACCTAAAAACGGAAAAATAAGCAAACAGCCGAGCCTTCCTGAAGATATTATCATAGATATACATTTAAGGTTATCAGCCAAATCGATTTCACGGTTAAGGTATGTATGCAAACTCTGGTATAAATTGTTCAAAAACACACAGTTTATTAAGGAGCACCTTCACCGTGCTATTCAAAGCAATAATTTTAGTGTTCTACTTGGTTCGCATAAAGATTCTTATACGATAGATTTTGATGTAACATCCTCATCATATCATATGGTTGTTAAAGCTAATCTCCCACGTAATACATCTGTATCTGGTTCTCAACGTATTGTTTCATGTGATGGTCTAATCTGCTTATCCGACAGTCTTCGTTATGGGGAGACAATCTCTTGGAATCCATCAACTCAAGAATACAGGGAAAGTTCAACAGCATCATATCGATATAGTTAAAGAGCGAATCAAAGAGATCCAAATACCCAGTTGCTATCTAGACGACAAGTTGTACCCGGTTAAAGATGTGGAAGTGGGTGCCCTGGGGGAGGACCTTTACCTACCTCTTTATGCATCCAGAAAGGATCACATTATGGAAGTGGGTGTCTTGGGAGAGGACCTTTACCTATCGGTTAATGCTACATCTAGAAGGGGTAATATCGATCTATGGGTAATGAAAGATTATGGAGTTATAGATTTTTGGACCAAAATTTTCAGCCTCCCATAAGATAAAAACATGTTATGCTTCGTTGCGGCCCCTGCACTATCTCAATAGTGATTGTGAGATTCTCTTACACGGTGGACGTTTACAACATTATTTGGAAGGCCACAATTTTGTCTCGTATGATCCGAGAAATCGAAGACTTACACTTTGGATATCCCGGCATGCCAAAATATTTTTCTGCAACTGCTTTTGTTGGAAGTATAGTTTCACGGCGTAAGTACTAAAAATAAGACATTTTTGGATGTGTCTTTCAAAAATATCGGAAATGTAAATTAATACAGAAATATGGGTTTGTGTATCATTTTTACCCCTAACAAATAACTTTATTACATTTTTGTCCTAAAAATTAGTGGACCTTCCTTTTTTTTGTATTGTTTTTAAATATTATCATGGATAAATAAATTTGTTAAGGATAGTGTCTTCGTGAGTAAGGAAGGTAAAGCGAATGAGACCAAAACTATACTTAGTAATATAAATGAAAGGGATATAGTTAAAAAATTAGCTAATTTTTCTTTATAGAAGAGGTGTTTATTGATTATTTTTTTCCTGTTGTATAGTTTTTTGTCTTTGTACAGCTACATCTGTAAAAATTGATTGTGTTGTATCTAACTTTTTCTTGTACTTTTAATCAAGTCATAAAAAAAATTTAGCAAAAAAATAAACAAAGTATTTTATTTATTGTTAAGGTCCACAATCCAAAGTCCAGACTTCTAACAGGACCTTTTGCGGTTATTCAAAAATACTATAATTGGAATTTATTTTTAAAAAATCAGGTCAAAAAGGTCCGGACTTTTTGATGCTAAAGTCTGGACCTTATCAAAATCCCAATTATGGGTTGCCACGTAAGACCACATAAGTTCAGGAAGGTCTGGACCATAGACTTCCGGCCCTTAGGTGCCAAGTAAGCACCACCTGGGTTTAGGAAGGTCCTGACTTTTAGAACAGAGGTCCGGACCATTCCATGTACGTCATCAATCCGCTATTGTTATTTAATTTATTTAATCTTACATCTATATTACACCTCTGTTTCCACTACCCTAAGGTCCACAAAAAATTTGCACTTTGACGTCTTGATTTTTCATTTTTCACCTCATAGAAATATACCAGTAGTCTACCCCTACCACCTCCATCACCTCCGCAATTTTTCTTCTAAGTTTCTTACGAGTACCATTTTTCGATCACTTTCATCGTGCCAAATTCATTTCCGGTATGTACACAGAAAATTCAAACAAACTAATTTTTTCCCTTTTCCTAGTTTACTTGATTATGTTAGAAAACGTAAAGACTAAAAGTATAATTAATCTTCTCGGCTCCCAATTGTCTTGCTTTTTTGTTTTGTTTCTTTCTTTATTTTGGGTTTGTATCTCTTTTGTTAAAAGAAAAGAAAACATTATTGCTCATTTATAGTTTGATAAAATACCTAACTGTTTTCCTACCCAGCAACAGCTATTCAGTGGTAGAAAATGGGCTAATTTGTTATGTTTTTTATTGAAGTTTGGAGAACTGGCACCATAGAATCATAGCATCAGCAGGTCTAATTAGCAATCAAGTTGTAGTATATGGCCTAACTGTTTTCACTTGTCTAATTTTACTTCTTTTATTAACTTTACAATTTGTTTGACTACTAAAACAAGTATATTTAACTTGGATGCAGCATAAGTATTTGTGGAAGGGAGTCCATAATTACACTTAGGGTCTTCGCAGCATCCAGATATGATCACGCTAGTGGGGTGATAATCTCTTCATTCCCTGGTTGTTTTCTTGCATTTTGAATTGACTGAAATTTTAACGCTAATATGGCAAACAATTAGGTGTTAATGATGAACTTGGGTTAATTATCTTTTCATGTCCCCGTTCCCGCCTGTTCTTATTGCTTTTAAGATAGCTTGGGTTACACCGGAAACTTTGTTAGAAGTTTTTGAAGCTTGGAGTTTTACTGAACTCAAAGGGAGGTTCAAGGAAGTTGGGAGAAGATGCATGATGCAATTATCTAGCATTTGTAGAAGGAAAGGAATGGTCGCGCATTTGGTGCTAGACACAAAACTGAGTGGAAAGGATGGTTTTGATCAAACATACCGTTCTTCTTTGGCTGTCCGATATGGAGAAGTTTAAGCCATAAGCGTACCTTTGATGTTCTTTTTTTTTCTTTTTCTTTTTTGATCAGAAAAAATGGACGCACATTTGATGTTATTCAACTGGGAGACTATTACAAGAATAGCTCGTTAGCTGTCGTTATCATTTTTCCATTAATGTAACCCTCTTTGTAAAAAAATGAATGAGTGGTGAAGTTGGTCATGCTTTAAGAGCTGCAGAATGGGGCAACAATTTTACTGCGGCTTCGGGGCAGCAAAATGTCATGGCCGGCCCTGGTTATACCCCTTTTTCTATGATGAATCATGTAAGAACACCAAGTGGATTTGCAAGCCGAGGACCTTGCTCACAGGATTGGTTAAAGAAGTTCAAGTCTTTTGCTTCACAGAGGTTTTTTCTTGTTCTATTATCCATACCCAGTGTTTGTATTTCAAGACCTCATCTCCAAATATCTTGCTTGTTTTCTGTACAATGATATTTTAGCGTACCAGATAGGAAAAGGTGATTGAGAGGGCTTACAAGAAGCTGAACTTGATGCTTTAGTGATTCAAGGACGACCACTAGCGGAGCAAAAAAGTAAGAGATGTCGATCCTAGCTATTTAACATGCTCAGGTTAATTTCTCATTGGCGATGCTGCCGATGACGATATTGCTAACCATTTTAGGTTTATCATTATGCATCTTAGTGTACCTGTAAGTGCTTTTTCATTAATCTCACATTACTGTTTTCCAGAGATCCCTCCAAAAGTGCTTTCATAAGCCGCTGCCCAGATCATGTGTTTCAAGGGCTTGAGGTTGCTTGACATACACATAAGTTGCCAATGTAATGAAGAGATGGAACTATAGATGCGACAGTTCCTCGACGAGAGCTTTTGAGTTTTCCACCTTTTCCTGTGTAATGCTTGTGAAACTTCTTTGCTTTTTAATCAATTCATGCATTAAAAATCTCATTTGCGACTCTCCCTTTATTTGGACTATTTCGAGGTTATAAAGATCAGACGAGCAAGTAAAAGAAACTGAAAAACTAGACATAGCAGCTGCAGCCCAAATTTTTAAGTACCAGAGGACATTCATTATACTAGACATAATTCGCATACATGAAACGAAAGTTATGTTTATTTAAACTTAATACAGAAAGATAAGGTCACTAAATAACCTTTAACTTTCATTCCCAATAAAAGTTGAACCAATTCAGTAACTACGACACTATTTCGTGTAAAATTTATTTCTAACCCATTAAAGCTGGCCAACAAGTCGAGCACTCCTTCTCTTCATTGTTGCTGAAGTACCAAACCATTTCTTAGGCCTCTGGATCTCACTACCATGGTCATACACCTTCCTCCTGTGTTTACGCTTTGGCGCTGTAACCGTTTGGTGGATTGACTTTGCATCTTGACTTGCTTTGCCATTTTGTGGTGCTAGGCATCTCACTTATACAACCAGCATAGCAAGCATGTTAGTTCCTCACGCTGTAGCGCTTACCTAAAAATAATAAAACAGCGATGGTGGTTAGGATGTAACGAAATACAAAATAAACATGAAATATGTAGGTATCTTACTTATAAGTGATTTTTGGTAACCAGTTAATAAAGAGTGATTGCAGTCACTCTAGAAGTTAAGACTGCATCATTTCATATGAGCAGGGTTACAAGGTTAATAAAGCAGCTAACAGAAAGTTGGATACAATCACACTACATACTTCATTTACAAACTTGTATAAAAATATACCGTGTATACATGCATGTAGAAAAGGTACCTTCCTATTTCCTATTTACTGAATGAATCTCTTAATTATGACATAATGAATATTAGTATTAATGTACTGTCAAAACTAGTTTTTTTTGTGTGTGGTGCCTCAAAGGAGATGTAAGAAACACTAGTTACAAGAGGTTTACTCACATCAATGGAGGCAACATCAGCACCATGTTGTTTTGTTCCTTCTGAACTATGGTGACGCATTACCTCATCATCGTAATCACCTTAAATGGAGGGACCTCATCAAATATTTGCTTCAAGTATGCAATAAGGTCATCTTTGCCATCATTGTATTCTGCGTTCCAATCAAATCATCGACCTTATCGATCACAGCATCAATTTTTTGGACATGCCAGCCACAAGTTTTTCTACCCACTGCAAACAATCGACATCAAATCGAGCTCCAGGTGGTGCATCGTTTTTGTTACTATCTATGGGATTCGTCCCAGGAACCCGGTCACCCATACCTGCAGTAGGAAAGCATGAAACAACAGGGTGGTACCCGAATAGCCTATACCCAGCTGAAGAAGCAAAACGAGTTAGACAAAAACCCAGCTACACCAATGAAATTCCAACCAAGATTAACAACTCATTGGAAACAAATAACTAAACTACATCAAACTCAATGAATCTGCAGTATATTCTACTATTTAACAGTAAACAAGTACCGAGACTCCGCAAATTGAAGAATGAAATACCCAACACTTAAATGCAATATTGACTAAAATTTGCACATGGGAATATAGTAGATATACCTAGAGCTTAGCCACAGCATAGATTTCACATATCAATACATCTTTTAAAGGGTTAACTAATTCAGTGAAAACATAAGAGGAAAAACAAACAAAAAAAAACTAAATTGTCAATCTATTTAAAGTTTGAAACTGTACATTCTCCTATAATGCTATCATCATACCTACAACTACTTCCATTCCAGCTTACTCTCATTTTCCGCACATTCATTTCATTCTCCAACTGAACCTTTTGTTGTCTAATTAAAAATCTCATGGTTACTCTATGATGCACTGCAAAATTCAAATTAGCGAATAACTCATATTCTGAAGAAGCTCAGAAAGAAAGCACACAAATTAAAAATGTCTAAGAATTAATATTAAGTGATATTACCATCGGATATAAGCTCAGCAAGGTTATATACATTTTGAGATTTCATTATACTCTTCGTGGTTCCTACACATAACAGTCTAAAAGATTAGTTCACATAATAATATCACAACACCAACAAGAAAAACAAGAAAATGAAAAGAAGAATTCATTATTAAACCTTACTTATCATTAGATCTTCCAGAAATCTCCTCTACATTAGTAATCTGCAATGAAATGATATCAAAAACCAATTTCTTATAGATGTCATTACTATAAAAGATGGATCAATAATAGCAAACCCTACCTGAACAAAACCCCAATTCTTATAGAAAAATACAAGCCCTTTCAATGTCATCTGAATAATACATTTATTACACATAACTTGAAGATCTCTCCCTCTCTGTATAAATAAAAAAACAGGAAGATAAGATTTAAATCCGTCAAAACTAAAACCCTTAGTAGAAACAACAGAAAGATCTCATCTTTGTAAACAAAAATATTCCTCAGCAGCCTACTTTCTTCAGCCACCAAAAAGAAAAACAAGGGACTTCGTTGGCAACCAAACAAAGTCATTAAAAAAAAAAAGACTATGAAGCCAAAAGCACACATATTGAGCGAGATTGCGTATGATGGTTAACATTAGGGTTTTGATGATTGAACCATATGCAAATCTAAAAAACAAATTCTAGGAAATTAATAGACAAAACAGACCTCCTCCAAAGTTTTGTATGAGCCTCCAGAGATACCTGAAAATGGTAAAGATAAAGAAGAATCAATACAAAGACGAGTATTGATTGGAGAAATTTCAGATGGAATGTTAGAGTTTCATTCCCATCCACAACAATCAAACCCTGCCGATCCATAAAATGAATAAAATCAGAAAACCCTATATATACATGATCCGATCCAAACAAAAGCAATGAATTTTTTTTTTTATTGAGTACCTTAATAATTCCAGTACCCTTTTAAGCAAACATCACGGAGATGAAGACTATATGTAAACAGGGAAATGGGTTTTTCTCAATCTTGCTTTCGACTATGAACTCTTAATCGTTAAAAAAAGAAACAAGATCCTAACCTTTTAAAGATAAATACTGAAAGCAGATCGATAAAAGTAGATTTAGGTTTCAATGTTTTTAACGTTTGGAGTGAGGGAGAAGGTGAGAGAGCCGGAGGAAGATTATGTTTAGAAAGAGGAAAGTGAAGTTAGAAAAGAATTTTAGGTTTTCGTATGGACGGTTGATAATTAAGGTATAGTCATACGGATTACGAATACTTTGGACGGTAGAGAATGAGAATGATATTATCATACGGATCAAGACAAGTCGGACAACTAGAATTGTCATTAGCCCTCGACTAACAAAATTTCAAAATCCGGTGACGGAGTCCGATGACGGTGGATTTAAGGTTCCGGTGTATATTCCTGCTTAGTCAAAGAGGTCATGAAGCAGAACATTGAATATTTAGGGCTCGGATGAAAATTTTGACTAAGAGGAAGATGTCATGAAGCATATATAATATTGTCAACATTGGTTACAGAATCGACTTATGGATATCCAATGAGATGAACCAAACTTTATAGTTGAATAATCCCTCCTTAAAATCGACTCGTTCAAATCTTTAAGCATGTCCATTTAAGGTGAACAAATAAGGTTTCAAATGGAATCCCTTATGTAAATATCAAAGCACGCCCAATAAGATTGAACAAATTCGATAGTTGGTTGAATCTGTTTTGGAATCGACTTATGTAAATCTCCAAGTATACGAGATTTATTTTGATCGAACAAATCCTAGATTTGAATGAATTTTTCATGGAATCGCAAATAGCTCAGAGATAGACCAACAATATTAAACCTTATCCTCACCTATGTATCGAAGGCTTATGTCATTTCCATCAGAGGTATTAAAGGCTTATTTCATTTCCATCAGAGGTTCTATCAAGCAAAAACAAATTATGTATATGCAATGTAACTATTATTACACACTATCAACATATATTTATGGATAAGTCTAAACCAAACATATAATAACTGAAATATAAGCTCTGAACTGATCTTTCTAATTTCAGATAAGCGAAAGTTACAAGACAACACTATCAAAATCAGATACGAATATCCCTAAAAACAAATTCCAACTAAAACTAATTACCCAATTTGTCCCAATCCTATTGCTTAACTAGATACGAATTGATACTTGTACAATCAAACAATATATAAGATCTTAAATTTCCAGCAGATTTCAATTTACCATTTCAGCAGTTGTAGAGAGGTCGATGGCACAAACATCCAGCTTATGATACCCAATTTTGGTGGTGAAGTTCCAAGATTCTGAACCACACATAAACCTCAAGACCATCCCTGAAACACCAAAACCAAAGCATGAATGTCAATATTGTGGGCTAAGACAGAAAATCAAAATATCAAACACCATTATTTTACAGATCCTACCATTCTAAGATGTATAAGAATAGATGTGACTACCCATATCAAAAGTACAGTGGGAAAAACAACTTAGTTCTGAGAGGAGAAGTCATTATCACTGCAATTTCAAAGATCTGTGTCTCTCTTCTCTTCGATCTCCATGCTATATGAAAACCTTCCCACATAAGATCAAAACTACTTTCGTCATAACCTCCCATCTGTTTTTGGAAACGGCAGTAGCAGAACTCCGATTACTGGTTTTTCCCCAACACCGCCGCACACACTCACACTGATAGTGGTATTCTTCCGCTCTCACTCTCACTCTACGAATGAAGCTTCTACTGAAATTTAGGTTTTGGTATAAAGATGATTTTATGTAATTTACTAAAATACCTTTGAAGTAATCGTTGGCCATTGCAGTGCAACTCAGTTCCGAACTTTAAATTCAGTTCCCTTGGTTGGGATGTGAACTTGCAATTTATTTTATGAGGCAGAATAAAGTTCCCTGATTTTAAGAAAATAGACCAACCATCATTTTTGAAACTTTATTGGCAAGCTTAGGTTCGATGTGGTGGCAATTTAATGCTTCTGGATCTGGGTTGCACAGACGCGGACGCGGACACTACAAAATTTTCAAAATACTAGGATGCGGACACGTATATACATATTTTATTTATATATATAATTATGTATTTATACAGCAAAGTCAAGTGTTTCGATCCTAAAAATTTAGAAAATGATACCACATGTGTATAAATTTCAAAAGAAAAGAATAGATCGTTTGTTTATACACGCCGAAGGTCAAGCAATCAATCACTATTAAACACATGGCACAATCAAAATGCATTCTTAGAACAACACATGCCCAACTAGGGCTGCCATTGGGTACCCGATTACCCGGAACCGAACCGGACCCCGGTGTGTCGGGTCCGGTTCCGGGTCCTAAGATTGGACCCGTTAGCAAAATCACTACCCGGCGGGTAGACCCGTTAGGACCGATAAGCTTTCGGGTCCGAACGGGTATTACCCGCCGAGTATCGGGTACCCGAATATTTATCTTTTATATGTTATTTTTACTTAAAATAGAATGATTTTGTATAATTTCGCTTAAATCTTTTTTCGTTTATTATTTATTTTCTTATGTTTAATCTTAAGTAGAACATTTATATAGGTATAATAATAATTTTATATGAAAAATTATTAGATTCAAGCTAATATAAAAATAGATTATCGAAAAATATAGTTGATTTTAGTGGACCCGATAAATACCCGGACCCGACGGGTATTTAAGACATTTATCAGGTCCGGTTTCGGGTCCATCAATTTAGGAACCGGACCCGGAAACGATTAAAATTACCGGTTCCAGTTCCGGGTAGTATACTACCAGGACCCGGTAGGACCCGTTGGCACCCCTATGCCCAACCAAGGGTATACGTGATGTCATTTCCAATTACAAAACCCTAATAAAGACCTAAATGATTGATCTCAATGTTTGTCTTTCTTCATTTAGTTAATAATAGTAAAAATAAAAGAAGAAATTTAAATGAAAAAAAAAATGCTTCAAACCCGAGTCATCAGTGCGTCCAAACCAGACGCGCGCGGGACGGGCACATTGGTGCGTCGGACACGCATCGTGTCAGCGTCCCACGCGCGTCTCGTGTCGGACGCGGACACGGCTCGGAAAATGCAGCCTCCGTGCAACCCAGTTCTGGATTGAACTTTCGTTAGATTAGACAGCAAGCACAAAAGCAAAAAAAAACTTACCAACAACCATGCCTGGTCGACATTGTTCTTACTCTCTCTTTGAACAAGACTACAATGTAAGCTGATCACCGGACAGAATAGGCCTGACCTCTCACATCTAATTTAATCATCTTTAACATCTAATTACAACATCCTGCCTCATTTTCTCGCTGAACATGATGAATTGTCGGGTTCATACTCCAAAACTAAATTTCATTACCGGCAAGCCCCTTCCACATATATTGACATAAGAACAATGTACTTTTCTTATTATTTCTGCAGGATATACATGATTATATGTGTGAGCATTTGAAGGAGGAAAAACTGAACAAAGGGCAATGCGGCATCAGTATCCACGATTTTATAAGGCAGACTAAAGGTCTCTGGCGTTTAGAAAATATATATACATATATCGTTTATAGTAGACCAATCCCCATCATTTTTGCAACTTCATTGGCAAGCTTACGTACGATCTAAGGACTTCCGTAACATCGAACACTTCTTTATCTATCTGTTTATGTAGAAATCTTACACACGTGATGAAAGCCCTTTGGGCAAGTAGCTGCTAATTTGGATACTTCACTGGTAATCCAGCCATAACTGACGGTAACTTTTTCGTGTTTTCCTGCACAAATTATACTACGAATAAATTTAGGTACAAAAGCAGGGAACTAAGTTGTTATATTGGATCAAAGTACTCCCAGGGCATAACTAAATCAAACCCAACAATTGAAGAATGAAAGAAAAACAAGGAAGAAAACTTGCCTCAATCAGCTCTATTGGTACTTTTTTAGTGCAATTTTTTGAGCATTTCTTCTCCCGAGGGATCGAGAAATAGCGCATATCTCCCTACAGCAGAATTACAAGCAGTACAACCAACTCTGTGAATGTAAGATTTTTTAGTCATCTGGACAGTCCACACAATAGAACCCTGCACAACTCAGTCAACTGGCTCCTCCTTGAAATCAATGCCGCTTGAAGAAACATCAGTTGTGAAGAGGAACCAAGCGCGTTTCAGACTCACAAAACTGGGGACATATCATCCTTCTCTCGAGTTTCATCCGCTTCTTAAACACTTCAAAAAGAAATTTAACCTGTACAAGGGTGAGTTCAGATGAAACCATTTTGGTACAAACGGTGAAACACGGAATTTTAAAGAGATACAAAATTCATAATTCAAAGAATAAAATGATACAGAGCAGAGTAGAAAAATTATGAAGATTCAGAGACAAAAATAATGAGACTAGAAGAAAAAAACAGCAACAACAACACCGATACAGTATCAATGCCAAATTGTGCTCTCTGCAAAATTTTAACAAATTCAAAATGTTAAACTTTAATTGCTTTTTTACTTTTATCTAATAATGAAGAAGGTTCTTATTTGTCTGTATTGCAAAAGAAAGATTATGCGAAGGTTAGAAAGTAAAAACCCAAGTTTCGAAGATGACAATGAAATAATGTATGTGATACAGACCAGAGGAGTCAATTGGTACGCACATCGTGTGAATTTACCAATAACCAAGATTTAACCAAGTACCATCAGGCTAATGTAAATTTACAGATAACCATTTGTCTATCTACATAAAGCCTTATTTAACCATCAAATACAGTTACTAACGACTAGAAACACCTCAAAATTTTAGCTTAATTATAAAAATTGAACAGAAACTTGGTGTCGGAATCAAGAAGAGGCAATTATGATCTAAGCCTAATAGTCCGCCGATTGAACAATCTTATTCCCAGACGTCATTATTTTTATGCCGAACAGATTCAAAAGTTAACAAAACACGTCATCTGTAGGCAAGCATGCAGTTATACATTGTCATGCATTTTGTTTAATTCCAAGCACGAAACTGTTCAGGAAGTACCTCAAAGTTATAACACTGCATATTCAACAATGATTATAATACTCTCTCTGTTTTGGAAAATAGATACTTTCACTTTTTCATTTTAGCATAAAAATAAGCCAAATTGAAAAAGTGAAAGTATCTCTTTTCCAGAAACAAAGGGAGTATGATTCAAAATGAAACTCAAAGAAAGATTACCTAGCCAGTTTCTAAGTACGTATGCAGGGATCTCATACTCCTGTAGCAGCTTGAAAGAACATGTTCTCTAACAATTGAAATGTAAGCTCCGAAATCAATCTTTCTACGTTTAAATACGCAAAATTACAAGAAAAACACTAATTGAATCAGATACAAATACACCCTAAGAAAACAATCCAACTAAAACCAATAACATACTTTGTCCCTATCCTATTTATGTGGTGTCTCTCTTCTAGATTTGTGTGATTTATTAAAATGCCCTTGGACTAATCGAAATGGATACTTTGATAGCTCATTGGGCTGATATCAAATATCCATTGGGATTGGTTTAAGGGAATTTTGGTAAATCACACAAAAGGGTTAGTGAGGCAGGTTCTGGCATAACATATTGTATTGTCATCAGTACACATTCTTCAATCAAAAGCCTAGGAATACTTATTGCAGTAGTGTCTCCTATATGACTGTATTCATCACGTAATCCAACTTACAGTGATATCCGTAGACCAAACTTTAAACCATCGTTACCAGCAATGATGAGTGTTTTAACTTAGAAGGCAACTGCTGAATTCCTAAAGTTTCCACTTTCTAGAGTTACTCGGTAGCTTAAATCAGTATTCTAGCCTTACTTTAAGCAACCCATCGAAACAGAATAAACATCCAGAACAAACAACCACTATATTTCCAATTCTGACATACATAAACTCTTCTCCCAGTTTATACAATAGAGCATTGAGTAAGATTTGTCAATGGACACCAATTGAAACCAGCAAAAATGGATTTATATGTTGGAGTCTCTTATTAAGATATGTGTAAGTACAAGTGTATATTTCTTTACAATTGTGAACTGCCGTCAGTGCAGTTTTCCAATTCCCAAGTAAGAAATGAAAGGTTAAGGACTAGCCTTATAATATTTCTTTCAAAACCTAGATTACAGGATGTGATATGAACTAGTTTCCCTGTAACAAACTACGAACATAACAATGCTTGAGTTGATAGAAGTGAGTTGGGTAATAGAATTGACTCAACACGAGGAGATATCAATTCGAGCCCAAATAGCTCAGAGGTAGACTAATTAATTCTAAACCTTATTTTCACCAATGTAAACAAGGCTTCTTTAAAGACTTATTTCATTTCAATCAGAGATACGAAATAACATGTAACAACTGAAATGTAAGCTCCAAAGTGATCTTTCTATATTCAGAAGTTACAAGCCAACACTACCAGAGTCAGATACTAAAACACCCCGAAAAATTTCCAACTAGAACTAATTAAGCAACTTGTCCCAATCCTATTTCTCAACTAGATCAAGGGGTTCTAGTCAATGGAAAATCCACGGAGAAGTTTAGAAGTTCAAGGGGTTTAAGGCAGGGTGACCCTATATCACCCTTCCTCTTCTTGCTGATTGCAGAAATTCTAGCCAAAATGCTTGATAAAGCAAAGGAATTGGGCTTAATTTCTGGTTTCAAAGTCAGTAGAGGTAGCGAAAGTATCACTCACTTACAATTTGCAGATGATACTCTGCTTTTTGTTGATGCTAAAATTGAAGAAGTGGAGAATCTTAAGGTGATCCTTATGTGCTTTGTTTTGAGGTGGTGACAGGGCTCAAGGTTAATCTAGCAAAGAGTAGTTTGATGGTGATCCACAATGACGAAAATTATATGGCTTTGGGTGTTCAGGCAGCAGAGGTATTGGGGTGTGCTATAGGGTCACTTCCATTTTCTTACCTAGGCCTCCCTTTGGGAGCAAAAGCGAGACGACAACAGATTTGGGATCCGGTAATAGAGAAGATTCAAAAGCGTCTACCTCCATGGAAGAAAAAGTTTATGTCAAGAGGGGGAAGACTAATTTTATTCAACAGCACCTTGGCAAGCATACCGATTTATTTTTTATCTCTTTTTGTTATTCCAGCAGCAGTGGCGAAAAAGATTTTCTTTGGGGTGATACTCAGGAAAAGAAGACATTTCATTGGGTGGGTGGGTTGGAGCAGGATTTGTAAATCTAAAGATAAAGGAGGGTTGGGAATCCGAAGAATTAAATTAACAAAATTCTCTTTCTCAGAAAAAACTAGATACGAATTTTGGTTGTACTAAAAAATTGATCTTTTAGTGCAGTTTCAGAGATCGAAGATGCTGAATCTAAACATAAAATTGGAAAGAGGAATCAGGATTCAGGACATCCCTGCTGCATAGAGAACCAAAATCAAATCATGAATGTCAATATTGCGAGCCAAGACAGACAATGAAAATAAAAAAACACCATTAATTTACAGATCTAACCTAGAGAAGAGATTTGAGGCCGGGTGCTACTAACCATATACGGAAGGTGCAAGCAAAACTCCGGTTTACTGATTTTTCCCTCCAAGCCGCCGGCACTCACTCTCTGAAAAAAGCTTTTACTGAAATAATTTTAGGGCTTTGTTGATTTACGAAAAGGATTTCAAGTGATTTACTATAATACCCTTTAACTCATCCTAGATTCCCAATAATGCAACCGGAAATCACGGTCACGCTTTACTCACGTATTAGCCGTTAAATCGAAAAATAAAAACACATCTACGGTTACAATTAACCCCAATTTAGATCCGTGCCCCTATAAATAGAAAAATGTTCCGCCCTATTTCTTCAATCGGTCTCTGTAGTAGTGAAAGAAATTAAAAAACCCTAAAGAATCAAAAACGGCACAGCAGATCAGATCTGGATCTCTCTCACCACAACCCAACCATGGATGCCGATTTCAACTTCTTCAATTCAATAACAATAACACAAACGCACTATGATTTTTCCTCTCATTTAAGAAAAATATTACGTCGTCATCTTGTTTTTAGTCCATGGGATCCATCGTGTTTCGCCTTTGTAATGTTGTGTTTGATGCTCCTTTGCATTCTTCATTTTCTGGTTTTTCTGGGTTTTACACAATCAGTAGAGCTCCTAAGATGAGGATGATAGAAGCTACGTTGATGTTGAGGGAGTGTTTGCATTTTAAATTGCTGTAATTACTAAAATTAAGATTTTATTTTTATTTTCCCCTTAAATCTGTCTTTATGCCTACCGAAGCCTAACAAGTACCAGGTAGGATGGAGAGTGAATCTCCGAAAAATTTAGCATAGTTTTTATGCAGGCCTTGCACAACCGACATTACGTAGGTAAATAAATTTGATGTTGTGGAAGTGTTTGTGTTTTGGGTTAGTTGTAATGTCTAATAATGATTATATATTTACAAAAATTAGTTTTAATGTTTATTTTCCACTTAAATTTGTCTTTCAATTCCTGTTCATGCCTTGTTTATGTCACTGCAATGTCTGATTAGTGATTATAGATGGTGTCAATTTTTATGTTTTCCTTAAATCGGCCATAAATTGCTGGTGTTCAAGCCTGTTATATGTGCCGACTTTGTGCCAGGATTGCTATAAACTCATTAAGAAGCTTCCCTGTAACACTGTCGGAAACATTGGTTGAGACTTCTTTGAAAAATTTGAAGAATGTGCAAACTGGGAGCCATGAATAATAAATCATCGCATTGCATTATTTTGTTAACACCAGCGATGGTGAGAATATTGCTAGTTACCAATAAGCATTAGCAATCACCCCTTGGTCGTTTGTCTATTTATCTGTACTCCTATAGTCACTATATCGTTATGCATTTTTTGGTTTAAATGAATGTTTTCATGATCAAATAGTTAGTTTAGAGAACTGCTGATCCTGTTGAACGCCAGACAAGGTACCCTCCATTTGAAGCATTTTCTTGTTACAGATAGTCACAAGTGTGTGTCCAGATGCAAGGAAACATCTTATATGAATTGATCGAAACTAGTGGATGTATTTTAGCTGAAACCTACAGTTTTATCTGTCTGAATGGTTTAAGAGTGTCCCCTAGAAAACATGTCAATGGCAGAGACTGCAACATGTTGAACAAACTGTGTGTAATCTAGAGATCCTCCACCCCCTAACCACTTAAACTTAACACGGAGATATTGGTATTTTATTGATTCATTCTTAAGCATGTTTATACTTGTTGTCAACAAATTCGACATGTCGATGTCAAATGATAGAGTGGCAAACCAGGCCATACTTCTAAACATCCCAATAGCACAAGAAAATTTCTCAAAATTCGCATAGAATTTTGTCTGTGAAACCCACTGTTGTTATTCTCAAACAATGGGATCTTTTGTTATTCTCTAGAGGATGCACTTCAAATAGAGGTCTGACGCAGTACTGAGATAGCTAGAATTGTCTGGAATATGTCTGTCCGAAATTCTTAACATGAGCTTTAGAAATCTTGCGTCAGAAAATGGCATGAAGAGGGGTCACATTGCCCATTTCACAGACCAAAAAAGTTCATATATGTCTAGTCGAAATGCCACCTGCATATGTTCTCCCATCTCAGAAGAAGAACTTCTACACGAGGAAGCAAGATCGACAGCCAATCTATTGACAATTCGGTCTTCAATGTAAAGATCTATAAAAGGTCATGTACTTAAGGGGATTGTTGCTGCAGAACCATCCTGGAATGCATCCTGCGGTTGTATACATACAAGCTTCTAAGGCTAAAGGTCGGGTGTCCTGTAAAGCTTATATAAAGTGGCCTCCGCTCTTCAAGTAACAGGAGTGAACGGCCACACCAAATTCATTCTAGTCTTCTTTCTTTCGATCTTAAAACCCTAATCCAAATAAAACTATATATCTATCAACAGCAACGTAATCATGGAAGAACACCATTCTATTTCAACAACGCCATCATCAATAGCATCTCTATTGCAGCCCATCCAAATATGTCTGAGAAATTTTCTTCCATTTATCTACTAGCTTGTCGTATCAGCGTTGATCAAATCACCCTTGATCTAACCCAATGGATGTTTGAATGCAGCCCATTAAACAAACCCTGTTACTGGAGCCTACACACTGCTTGCTTTGAAACGATTTTTTGGGGACCATCATTTTTTTTGGGACCATTGTTTTATAAGGCCATGTACCCTATAATTATTGGGGATGTCCTAAATTAGTGACATTACCAATTTGCCCTTAACCCTAATTAAAATTAAAACTAAACTAATAACTACCAAAGTTTAACCTAATCCTAATCTATTAACAAAAAACAAAAATCAGACCCTCCCCTACCCTAGCCGCACACGAACTGGTTTTGAGGAAAAAAAAATTCTTCTCTTCTTCTTCTTCCTTTCAACATCGTCTTCATCGATTAATCGTCAATTTTCTTTTCAACCAAACCCATTACTTTT
This sequence comes from Papaver atlanticum, assembly GCA_023531105.1. Taxonomy (NCBI): domain Eukaryota; kingdom Viridiplantae; phylum Streptophyta; class Magnoliopsida; order Ranunculales; family Papaveraceae; genus Papaver; species Papaver atlanticum. The sequence goes on from JAJJMB010001710.1 coordinate 225,287, forward strand.
AATTTGATTTTGATTCATTTAATTGAATAGAAATCATCAAAATAGGGTTCAAATGGAAGTTACAGTGCCTTGTTCGGTTATGACGAGGTTCAAAAAAACCCTAGTTTCTTAACCGAACTTCCTGAAAGGAAGAACACGAAGAACAGTTCGGTTCCTTAGGATTTAAAATTAGATTACCGAATTGCCAGTTTGGTTGGTTCGCAAAGAAGGCTAAAACTATTTTCTAACCGATCTTTACCAATATTAAAAAAAAAAAACCAATGTAACCGAACTGTGCTATTTTTCCCACTATGTTGAGTTTTGATTTAACCGAACTTTGCCCACTATGTTAGGTTGGTTCGCAAAGAAGGAGCGAACTTTACCAATATTATAAAAAAAAATAAAAAAATCCAATGTAACCGAACTGTGCTATTTTTCCCACTATGTTGAGTTTCAATTTAACCGAACTTGTCCCAATATGTTCGGTTTGTTCGCAAAAAACTTTGAAAAACCGAACTCTTCACTAATTGCGTGAAGTTCGGTTAGATATTGGTTGGTATGAAGTTTGCGAAACAACCGAACTTTGTATACTTGGTAAAATCTTAATCAACGCGAAGTTCGGTTAGATATTGGTTGCGAACCAACCGAACTTCTAGATCCTAAAATTCGGCAACATTGCGGGCAAACCGAACATTACTCTGTAAATTCTATAAACAAAGTTTGGTAACATGTCTGTTAACCGAACGACTATAAACCTCCATTAAGAGCGAGTTCGGTAACCTGCGTGTTTGGAAAAAGTAACCGAACTACACTTTCAGATGTGTTCGGTTACCTGTTCTTCACATAAGGTAACCGAACAAGCCCAAATGTACTTAAAAATTTTACATTTTTTTGAAATTTTGGATCAATTCAACCAACATTATCTAAGTTTGAAGCATACCTGGGTACCCAAATACTCTTCCTCCGGTTGTGGTTGGTAAAATCCATGTTTTTCTTCTTCATCTTCTCTAACTTTACTCTCTCAATAATTCTACTTCTTTTTTAAAAAAACCCATCTGATTTTTTAATCTTACTAATATTCTTTAACTTAATCATTTCACTAATCATTACCCAAAATTAATCAGGAGGGTAATTTATGTATTAATATAAATATCTAGATAAGGGGTGACCTAGATTTACTTCTAATTTATGTATCGTGATACCAAAATACTTGAAGCCACATACCTAATTCAAAACCCGAACTATATGATCCTCTTAGTTTATGGCTTCTGGTCCACAAGGAAAATTTTGGTGTGAATATTGTTAGTTACCAATAGGCATTAGCCATCACTTTTGTCTATTACAATATCGTTGTGTGCATTTTTTGTTTTAATTGAATGTTTTATAGTTAGTTTAAAAGACTGACCCTGTTGAACGCCAGATAGGTACCCTGCATTCGAAGCATTTTCTTTTTACAGATATCTATGAAAATTCCCAAGAGTCACAAGTGTGTGTGTCAAGAAGCAACAAAACATCCTATCAATTGATCGAAACTACAGGGGATACATGTTCATGGCACTACAACATGTTGAACAAACGGTGTGTAATCTAGACCGTCTGCCTCCTAACCGGCCTCTCAAACTTCTAAACGAAGGTAATGGGATTATTGATTCATTCTTAAGCATGTTTATACTTGTTGTCAACAAATTCGGTATGTTGAGGTCGAATGATAGAGTGACAGAGCAGGCCACATACTCCTCAGAATCCTGATTACACAAGATAATCGCTCAAACTTAGAAATGTATTGATTCAAATTCATTAATAAATGTAGGGACATTTGGTGCAGTTGATCCTAACAGTGGAACTGCAGCATTACTACATGTAAAGCTTTTATTCTGACTACATAACCGATAATAGAACCTGCATGTCGACAGTATTAATCTAGCTAAAACAAACAAGGCCTATGATTAAAGTAAATTAGCATGCCAGTCAAAAGCCTTGAGTACTTATAGTGTAGAACTTGTTTGAGAAGAATACAACTCGGAGGTTGTAGGGGATGCAAAGGAAGAAAGAGATGCGAAGAGACGAAGTTTACTTGAACATGTTTGAAAGAAAAGAAGAAGATAGTTTACTCCGTAACAGAGGTTGTTTTAATAAACTTGATAATAATATTAGTGTCTCTTCAATGAACGATAGAAGCATGTTTATATAGGCATGAACAAGAGTATACAAAAATAGAAAAACTATAAAAGAAGAAATAACAAAAGACTAAAACACGAAGTGCCAAACTCTAAAGAAATAAGCAAGTCAAGAAGAATCTAGAAGAATAAATGTAGAGATGTTCTACATCAGTCCCTCCTTAAAGGAACTCGTCCACGAGTGTTGTTCAATGCTTTCCATGGAAAGTAAAAATCTCTTGAACATTAAAAATGTTAGAGATATTCCAGTTTGAAGGAAGATCAACCACATAAGCATTCTCATAGATTTTTTTTTTCAAATCTTGAAAGGACCACACTTCTTCGTCTTAGTTTTATTGTATGTACCTGTAGGAAAATGTTCTTTTCTAAGGTGTATCATAACAAAATCTCCCTCCTGAAATTTTTTAAGTCGCCTGTGTTTATCTGTTATTTATTTGTATCTGGCATTAGAATCTTCAAGTTTAGTCTTCACTTCTTGGTGAATTTGAGTAGCTTTGTCAATCATTTTATCAACTTGAACATTAGCTTTGGAAGTCTTGGGCATAACCACTAAATCAAAGACATAATTTGGTACCTTTGAATAAACAATCTCAAATGGTGTTGTACCTGTGGATCGATTGACTGAAGTATTGAATGAAAATTCCATGTCGGGAAGCAAGGTATCCCACTGTTTTCTTGATTGTCATCTATCTTAGCTCTAATCAAATTACCAAGTGAACCATTAAGAACCTCAGTTTGTCCATCTATTGGTGGATGGGCAGTTGTACTGTACTGTAATTTAGTTTCAAGTCTCATCCAAAGAGATTTCCAGAAGTAACTTAGTATCTCTATCAGAAGTTATGGTTTTAGGAACACCATGTAGACGTACTACTTCCTTGAAAAACAAATAAGCTACGTAGAAGCATCTGTTGTCTTCTTACAAGCAGCAACAAAATGAGCCATTTTTTAATATCTATCCACTGTAACCATAACAGAATCATGGCCTCTAGATGTATGAGGTAATCCTATTATGAAATCCATACTGACATCAACCCAATGAGCTTCAGGAACTGGTAAAGGAGTATACAACCTAGTGTTTTGAATCGTACCTTTAGAACGCTGACAAACCATGCCTTTTTGAACAACATTTTGCACATCTCGTTTCAAAGAAGGCCAAAAAAATCTTTCTTCCACTAGAGAAATTGTTTTATCTTTACCACTGCCATGCAATTCTTGAATTAAATAAAGAAGCGATGAACCTTGAGGAATACAAAGGCGATTATCTTAAAAAAGAAAACCACCTTGAATAAGGAAACCAGCTTCTCCACCACCTTTGGTTCCACATTTTTCCCAAATAACTTTAAAATCTTCATCAACAGGATAGACTTCTTTGATAAAGTCAAAAGCTACACTTTCATTGCTAAGAGTAACAAGAAGGTGAGCACGTCTAATTATCATAGTAGTGAAAAAATCATTATGAAATTTCACTCGCAAGTGTAGATATTCTACCAACAAACAGCACTAACACACTCCGACACAGTAGTAGATCCGTATAGGCAAATTGACAAGCATTATCATCAAATCTAAACTGGAGTGAACATTTGAAATGTGAAGCGCAGTTCAAGAAAGTCTATTCATGCTATCTCTAACAAACTTTTTTTATCCGCAAAGAATTGGTGTTGGCGAGTTTCGAACTCAGGTCAATGGTAGCATCACCAGATGCTATCTCTAACAATTGAAACATAAGCTCTAGAGACTAGACTGATCTATACATTTCATCATAATTAGATATGGATACACCCTGAGTCTAAAACCATTCACATACTAGCCCTAGAGTATTTCTTTCCAAAACCTCGATTAAAGACTCTAATATGAACTAGATTAAAGACTCAAATATGAACTAGTTACTCCGTAAGACTGTAACATGTTTTGAACACTGATGTCTTATACTGAAATCACAAAAATGATTCCGCAACAATAATACAGGGAGATACCAATTCAAGTGTAAATAGCTCTGAGATATAGATTCAATTTAGCACCAAAAATGCAAGATACCAATTCAAACACAAACTACATGAACGATATCCAAACTAAATATTTATATATAAGGTCTCCCAGAAGATGGTCTCTAACAATTAAAATATAAGCTCGATCTATACGTTCAGATAAAGAAAATTTACAAGAATATACACTTGCGGAATCTGGTATGGATACACCCATAAGAAAAAATTCAAACTAAAATCAATAACAAATACAAATTCATACTAAAAGATCTCCAATCTATAAGATCTAAAAAAATTCTGCAGATCTACCAATTTAACAGTAGTTGTAGCATGCCATTCCAGCATATGATACCAAAATTCCATAATTGATAAAGGGGATACCACTATTGGCGGGGTGATACCAATTCAGCGATCCAACGGTCAGGATCTATTAATATTTATTTGTCCTATATGAAATGGTATCACCCCAAGTAACGTATCCCCCTTTATAAATCGTGCAAATTTCGGATATCCCACATGAACCCAAGAATTAGAAAGACATCTTCAAATTGAGAGGAGAAGTCATTATGTCAATTTCAAAGATCTGCGTGTGTAACGCTTCCCACATCAACCCAAAACTCCAATCACAAGAACCCATTAGATCTTGGAAACAGCACATTCTCATTATGCACAACTCCGGTGACTGGTTTTTCCCTTAACACCGCCGCCTCAGTCGCTCTGCTAGTCTTCACTCTCACTCAATTCAACAAAATTTTAGGGTTGTAATAATTTATAAGAAATTTGTGTAATTTACCAAATTACCCTTTAACTAAATGCAGCCTAATTCACTTGACCACTACATCATTTGGAAGTGTATAAACACGACTATCCTGATACTAATAAGTGCACAGAGGACAAGAGGCATTGTTTACATAAGAGCACAAAGTGGAATATGCAACATAAGTGCCATTCTTTCTCAAGTTTCGGTAGTTTTTGAATCAAGCGGGGAAGCCAAAATTGAGATGATTATTCCTGAAATAGAACAGATGAAATTACTTTGCTGGCCTAGGATACATCAACTGATGAAAATCTAATGATTTTCAAAATTGAATGAGTCCCATAGATTAACTGATGCAAAGCCTCCAAAATCCATGTATCTTCAGCTAAAATTTCAGTTCTTCCAACCTAACATGGTGTAAAGAAATAACGCAATATATTCCCACAATTCAATTTTTATGCATAATAAGTTCGCTCAAACCTTCCACGTATATGAAAAATAGGATCAAAATAGTTTGCAACAATTATGCCGGTCAGCAATCTTGGTCACACATAGCTTACGGATTATCCGTTAAATCGAATAATAAAAACACATCTACGGTTACAATTAACCCAAGTTTTGACGGGCAGTTCTCTGTGACCTATAAGTAGAAAAATGTTCCGCCCCATTTTGTCTATGGAGTAGTGAAAGGAAGTAATAAACCCTAAAATTCAAAAACGTCACAGCAGATCAGATATCTCTCATCACAACCAAATCATGGCTGCCGATTTCAACATCTTCAATTCAAGAACAACAATACAAACGCACAATGATTTTTCCTCTCAATCAAGAAAAATATCACGTCATCGTCTTGTTTTCAGTCCATCAGTTCCTTCCTGTCTTGTCTCTGTAGTGTTTTGTTTATGCTCTATCTGCTCCTTCGCATTCATCTTTTTCCTGCTATTTTTTAGATTAGCTAATCTGTAGAGCTCCTACTATTCCACTGAAATGGAAAAATTGATTGCGTTAAATGTTTGAAGAATCCCAGGATTCAATGACGCTTAGCATCTTTTCTTCTCCAAACAAGACCTGCATATATCATGGTGGAGGTGTAGGCAAAGGTAGAAATACTAAAATTGAGGAGGTCATATGAGGATGATAGAAGCTATATATCATACGGAATTGCTGTAATCAGTAATTTCTAGTAATTACTGAAATTAGTTTTAATGTTTATTTTCCTTTACATCGGTCTTTCAAAGTGTTTGCATTTTGAATAGTTCTTCATCACTTTCCTTAAAAGAGTACATTCTTAACCCCATATTTGTTACAGGCATTGTCAACGTAATAATAATAGTGTTGTTAATAGATTTCGGAGACAACCTTTAAGAGCTCATCTGGAACTTTGGTTAATCAGCCACATGGCTTTAGAAGGAGGGATGGAAATTTTAGGCGTAAGTTCACTCACCAACTTCCATATGCATACAAATATTCCGGTCAGCATGCATAGCTCACGTATTAACCCTAATTTAGACCGGCAGATCTCCGTGCCTGAGTAGAAAAGTTTCTCCCCAGTTCGTTTATCTTCATTCTTCAAAAAACAGCAAATCAGAATTAGATCTCTCTCACCACAACCAGATCAGGACTGCCGATTTCAGCATCTTCTTCAATTCAACGACAAGCACTATGATTTTTCCTGTCAATCAAGTAAAAATGGGGGATGGAAACATGGTTCAAGCTAACGGAAGAGGTACAATTTGCGTGCAAACTATCAATGGAGAAAAAAACATTAGAGATGTGTTATATGTTCCGGATTTGGCACAAAATTTGCTTAGTGTTGCGCAACTTGTGGAGCTTGGGTACGCGGTTCATTTGAAGATGGATATTGCACCATTTATGACAAGAAACACAAGAACAAGAGACAAGTAATGAAGAGTATCAAGATGGAGAAGAATAGAAGCTTTCCAATTTATTTGAAAAGGAGAAGAATGTTGCATTGAGGATGGAAACCATTGATGAAACATGGTTATGGCATAAAAAACTTGGGCATTTGAATTTCAATAGTATCAAGGTGCTTTCCAACAAGAACATGGTGCAAGGACTTCCACAACATATCAACCACAAGGATGGAGTATGTGAAGGTTGTGCACTTGGGAAACAACATCGCCAACCATTCCCAAAAGGTGTAGCATGGAGAGCAAAAGAACTTCTTGGTTTGGTACATACCGATGTGTGTGGACCAATGAAGACACCAACTCATGGAGGTAATAGATACTTTATCTTATTCATTGACGATTTTAGTCGTATAAATATTTAGATACTCCTTGGTTTGTGTAAGATTCAGTCACCTATAGTGAGTCGTCGAAATTGTTCTGTGACGACCTTAAGAAATCGTCACCGAATTTTTTAATTAGCGACTTAAGTTTATTTGCCACCAAATATATCTTTTGGTGAGCAAATAAAAATGACGTTGTTTACTAATTTTGTGATTAAATTTTTTCACTCTATGTATTTTTGGGGAGGAATTTAGTTTATCACTTAAAAATAATTTTAGCAACAAAATTTGTTCGTCTCAGAAAAATTATTGTTTAGCGACGAAATAATTTTCCTCTCAGAATAAAAATAAATGACAAAAATAAGCTGTCTGTTTAAAGACCAATTAGAATTGTCTTTGTATGGTGATTCAATAACGAATATCATTATCTCCAAAACAATTTCACCGACGAAATCACCCGTCTCAAAAAATTAACAAGCACAACCCTACCCTATCCAAACAAAATATAAACATGCCAAATTCGTCACCAAATTTTCTTTAGGGACTAGCCTTGATTATCCCATCGTCATCAAGAGACTTATTACACATAACGCAAATATAAATACATAAACACTGTTAACAGTACTAGTTTGATTAAAAACTATTAAAACAATATCCAAACCAAAAAAACATCTGATAGATAAACACTACCAATAAGAAAAAATGATGCCAAGTCTAAAACATTTGACAAGTGAAAATTTTACTGTTGCTCTTGCATTAAGATTTTTGTTGTTCTATCAGAGCTAATGTCGCTTGGACCGACTCTACGCATCAGATTTTGTTGTTCACGGATCATGCTTAGTGTGAATCTTTCATTTTCTTCTTGTAATTTCTTGATCGTCTTATTCTGTGCGCGTATTACATCATCCTGAACTAGAATTTTGTGAGCATGTTTTTGTATCATACCATGAAGTGCTTCACCATCAGAATCAGCAAGGGTTGTAGTCCGTCGGCATCTTCGCTTTCTCTTCAAAACTTCAGCACATACTTCTGCCTCAGTGGGTGGTGTAGCTCCCTCTTCGATGCCATGCTGCAACAGATCATTGATTTTATCCTATAATTAATGTAAATAAAATTAGTATAAGCAAGGAGTGAAACTAGTGAGCACATCAATATGTTGAAGGGACTAAATAAAAGTTTTTCATGTATGGTAAGCAAGAGTGAAACTAGTGATCACAACATCACATGAAGGTACAACACTAATGGTTGGTCTTTAAACAAGCACGAGAGTTACTGGAACAGACAGACGATGAGCTTAGAATTCATGAACTATATAAAACCAAAAGTTGCTAACATGCAACCTTCATGTTCAGCTAAGACATAAGCTAAGGTCTGTTCCAATTGGGCTTTCTCATTATCTAAAGCAATGATGTGTTCCTCGGTCGAAGTTATGGCACCATCACCAAAAGGACAGGACAGTAAGTGCCGGTCACGCTCCTTTTCAAGCTTCACATATGCTCGCGTAAGGCGTTGGAGTTCTTCCCTATCATCCTATGCCTGCGCTAGCTGGGGAAGATGATCGGACTGCCACTCAATAAGCCCGTCCTTCTGAGCTCGGAGCAACTTGATCTCATCCGAGCGAGTTACTGCTACCTGCTTAGCACTTTCTAACATCGCACGAAGCTCAACAATATGATCTTGGTGAATATCCACATCAGTCTGAAGATGAGTGATCTTGTTCTCCAAAGAATCGATCTTGCACTGACGAGAGCTCACATCGAGCTTTAGGTTGCATATCTCTCTATCATGCTTATGACCATTAATATATATCCTCTCCCCCAAACGATGGATGGTGGCTACCAATAGAGGGACTAGTTCAGAACTCTAGAACCTACTGTTATGTCAAAAACTTTTGATAAAAGAAAGACTAAATACCTTCCAACTCCTTCTTATCCTGGAGAAGTGATAGAGCCTCCTGCTTAGCCATCTCCACGGAGAGACGCAGCTGCTAGAGCTCGTGCTCCACCTCTTTGGTCCGCCTCCTTGCAACCCGAGTCTCGGCTAGTATGTCGACCCTCAGATTGTTGCTCTAGAACATCGGACAACATCACAGTTAGACTGGGGAAAATACAATTATACTATAAAAACTTACTAAGGTATAACCACATACCGCCTACACAAGCTGTTGCTGAGTGGACCTATCCAATGAAGTTAAGATCCGTGCTTGCTCGTCCTCACTCAGCCTGGTATACTCCTCCGAGCATAACCTCGCAGCCGCACTGGCTCCTCCACCAAAAATGGTGAGGGAAGAAACAGAAGGAGTCACTGGAGCAGAAGGAAAACCACCAATAAAAGCACTTGGTACGCCAGTACCACCAACAACACTCTCAACCCGAGCACCTCCACCTGATGGAATACCTTTATCAGTGATATTACTCGCCTGGGGCATCCCCGTGTCCGATATGGTAACAGTGCCATCAGGATGAGTGGACTCATGCAACAATGCCTGATCCATATCTTCAAAAAATCCTTCACAAAGATCAATCATTTCACTATCACCAAAAAGAGAAGAAATATCAACATCCAAAGCATGTTCTGTAACCTCCACAGGAACATCAGATGGGCCAGAACCATCTGCAGCCCTCGTTCTCTGTCAAAAAATGGCATCAGATGCTAAGATATAAAACAGGGGCAAGGTATATATACGTTAAAACATTAAGACAGTATTTTCTACCTTAGCATCCTCAATAGATCGGGCAGACTGCGATTGGCGTTTGCGCGAAGTAACCCACCTAAGCTCCCATGGTCTATAAGGTGGCAGATAGTTATGCATCTCAGGAAGCTCCAAAAGAACATTGCCAAGCTCGTCCCAACCAAAAATGTAAGGGCCTACGATACGAAGCGGAACTAAGAACCACTTTGGGTCGTGCATCTTACGAAGTGTGAAATTGCTGGCATTAGGAGCATCCAAATAAGACATGAGCAAAGGACCCTTCAGAGCTCGGCGAGACCTTAAAATTCCCACTCCAAAGCCATCAAATTTCTCGAACTGCTGACACCAGTAGTTCTCCACGAAGTTCTAAGGGGTATACAAATCCTTTTGAGAAGGAACAAACTCGTTCGACTCGTGCTCAGTAACCTTACCTTTACATCGCTGAACGCCTTCTCGGATAATCCGGTAAAAGTTACCATTGGATTGAAATACGCCTCGTTGAGGGCTGAGCCGGCAGAGTACCTCGTACTTAAAAGAGTCCAATGGAAAGTATAAGGGAAGGCGAATCCCAGCATCTAACTGACTTACTGTCACGATTATCTCATTATGGCCATAGGGAATATCCTCAAGGATCTTCTTAGTCAAAATACCGGTCTGACCCACTGGACTGGCAAATGAAATCTTAAATCTCTGAAGGCGGTGCTTAACCTTCATATCCTCTAAATAAGCGGCGTCAGACATACCAGAGGAGCAGCTGTGCCTAGGGGCGGTCTATTCTCAACACTACAGAGTTTGAACAAAAGAGAAGAATCAGAGAATACACTGATAAATGATCACCAAAAACACTAGGAAAGGAGCAGAGATGACAATGGTGAACTCGAAAAAACCATACAATTAAACGACGGCGAAAACTATTAATAAAAACAACCTTAAAAGAAGAAAAACGAAGGAGAGAGGAAAAGCCTTACCGTCTTGAAGTTCGAGATGGAGAATCCCTCCCAGACATAATGAAGTTCTTTATAACAGACAAGGAGTTAAGAAGGAACAGGAAAAGACAGAGAAGAAAGAGAATGAAAAGGCTCTGAACTCTGGAAAAAAGAAAATAAAAACATCATTCCCTTCCCAAGAAGATTTTATAAGAAGCCTGTGGACAATCAACCGGTGCCTCAAGTCCAACAGGTAAAAGCGCACTAAAAGTGCGGACGTAGAGAGAACTTCGAACGTGGCGATAAAGACGGAGCGGTTACAGGGTTTTCTCCCCATCATGCCCTCAGCAAGATGAAAAGAAAATGAGCAAAAATTGAGGGTAAAATACCCAATCACCACGTGTCAGCATCTCAAGAGGTGGTCTCATGATAAGATGATAAGATAAAAGCATCGAATCATACTCTAAAAGGTGATTTTGTCGAAATCGAGATGCCTGCTGCAATGCTACATGTATGACGCGTGTGAGGAGTGGTCTAATCAACTCAGACGGTCAAGTCTAAAAAGTAGGAATGCATTTAATGAAGGATCAGAAGAGACCTGGGCGAAGGTTCATCACATCAGAAGACTCAGATGATCCTTACTACAACCCGAGGATGGTGCAGTACGATGCCCTTCAAGGAGGAGCATTACGATAATGCACAAGGATAGACAACTCGGAATGAGAACTGAGCAAGGCATCATGAGGGATAGTATAGAGTTCGTCTGAAGAAATGAGAAGATGTACGACAGCTCCACCAGCTCGGCGAGATCGGGTCACGCCTCCACGAGTCCAGTCAGTCTATAAATACCAGTCCATGTAGAAGGAAATGGACATGTAATCTTAGATGGTCTTTCTACAGAGAATTCTAGAGAGAGACTTAGATATAGAGATAGTGATAAATCTAAGTGATATTTGTAACTCTTTCAAGGGTAAGACCTTAATCAATAAAGAAGATAGTTTCTTTCCCGTAGATGTAGGTCTCAATGGCCGAACCACGTTATATGCTTGTGTTCATCTTTACTTTCATTTTTTTTACATCTTGTTTATCTTTGAATTTTGAATGTTAGTAGTTTATAATCGTTAGATCTACTTGGGTGTATTCATTAGAAAAGATGCAACTACATTGTGTAAAACATTAATATCATTTTGTGAACCCGGAAGACCAAAAAAAGTATGCCATATCCAACAATCATAAGAAGCAGTAGCTTCAAGGATAACTGTTGGTTTGGATAATGACCCTTATATTGACCGTCCCATTAAAAAGGGCATCCTTGCCATACCTGATGCATACAATTGAGACTACCTAGCATTCCTAGGATTCCCCTTTCCTCATTCTCCCTCAATATATGTCTAACATCTTCCTCAGTTGGTTTTCGTAAATATGTTGGACCAAAATGATTAATCATTACTTCACAAAACAATGAAAGGTAAGTGAATGAAGTTGTATAACCCATATGAAGGTACTCATCGTTCGCATCCGCTGGTCTTCCATAACCTAGAATCCTTAAAGTCGAAGTAACTTTTTGTTCATGACTATGACCTCTAATATTCATCCGGATTGTGGAGTTTTTGTGATTCTAAAACAAGGCCTTAGGATATACAGTTATCAATGGTGGTGTTCTTATTTAAGAATTGAAAGAAAAATGTAAACGGAGAGATCTGATTGGTTGATGAAGGTTCACACGGATCGTGAATTATAAGGTTCCGCGTATACAATTATTATACAGCTTCCAGCAGTGTACTTTGTAGTTGCTAACAACGTTGGATGAAAGCTAATAACCACGTCAACGATCTGCTAATCAGGACGGTATCTACCAAGATTATATATTAGTGGTTAAGATCAGTGACCAGAAGTAGATAGCTTCTAGTCTACATTTTGGTTGGAGAGATATTTTGGCTGAAAGCTACCAGTCACACATGTGATTTTTTATGTTGTTGAATCGTTGTCGCCAAAGGATTGAACCCTCTATTGTTGCTGAAAATTGGTGGGTAGAATTTTTCATCCACCGTGGTTGATTTCAGTTACAAGAAGCAGTTAGTAGAGTACTTCATCAACTACTGTTGGTAAGAAAATAGTCGCTAAAAGCCAAGTTTTCTTGTTGCATGCAAAGTCAAGATCCCAACTGTCCAGAGGAATCACATGCTAGATGATACTACTAAGGTTAAAGAAGAAGAAGAAAAGATTTCAACACTCTACAAAAACTTCAAATTTAAAGTCAAATTGAAGAAGAAGTTATTACACTACGAGCATTGTGGAGATGGATATCAGGAATACAATTTTTTTTTACAGAGAATTAGTGGATGCTCAAAGCCTAGTTGCATGAATTTTGTGCATTTGCGCACTTATACAGAAGAATACACGTATAGAAGGCACTTCTGGTAATGTCTTAGGTGTTTTTTGGTTGAGTGGGCTGATTAAAGTGTGAGAACTAATCGATTCACCATCGTGTTATGCTTATCTAATCAAACCAAAATTTCTTCGCATTTGCATCATCAATATCATAACTAATTTAAACCTTTCTTATAATAAAAACATACTACATTGGATTAAACCATCTACATCTGATTAAATCAAATACATTAGATTATAGCAACTACTACATAACACTCAATTAACATCCTCATTTAATAGTCTCCTTATAGAATTCCTAAGATGTTGAAGGGGTTGAATCTGTTGAGCACCCTAAGAATTTTAAACAAGCTTGGAAGGAGAAAGGTCTTCCATGAGATACTACCCACATCGCTAGTGTTCTCGTTTCAACTTCATCTACACTAAAACGATTCGACAATCCGTAAGTGCCACGCCCATAAATGTTTCACGTTTTAGCAACAAACATTGTGTAAACTTTCTCCCAAAGACATAACCTCGATTCGGCTACATTTCCATTGATAGCATCTTGTGTGTGAAAAATATAGGCTCTACAAATAACTAAATCTTCTTCTTGAGTGTATATAGTACCATGAAGTCTAGTAGACACTATAAAGGCCTTTTTGTAGATGATATGTGAGTGAAGAGATTTAGATTTAGATTCAGATGTAGCTGTTAGCGGTTAAACACAAACCGCGCGGTTTTTATTTATCCGCTAGTGGTTGAGCTATACATCCGCGCGGTTTTAGATGAAATGCATGGCTAATGTCCGTCCGCAGTCAAAGAAACATCAAATTGTTGGTTTGGCCACCCGTTTTTCATGTTTGTTGAGTCTATAGTGGGGGAAAATGAACAAACTTCATTCCATAGAAATTTCCCTAAGAGCGTTGTCATAATCAACAATAATCTCTGATTTACTTCTTGAGACTGATAGAGTGGTTACCAAACAGATTAGTCTTTTACTGTTTGGAAGACGATCCAAAAGAGTTGACTGCTTGAATTCCTCACAACGGTTGAAGCAACTTAAGATATTAGACTTTATCATAGGATTCACTTGCGTTGGCCAGATTGGTTATAGGCACATGGATATTAAGGAAACTAGGTCACTAAGGGTAGTTTACTTGGTCGAAGTTGGTAATGGTCTTTGTTATAGCACTGCTCGGTCAAACTCGCAAGCGTTGCTATCTCAAGCTTTTTTGTCAAGTTTAGTTGTCAAAACTATAAGTCTTGATTTCTAGTCTACTTATTGCTATGTCTCGGATTAAGATAAAATGTGTAGTAGATCTTTAGACTTCACGGCGTTCATCCATTGAAGATGGAGAACTACTAAGGGGAGCTTGTAGAACTTCATCAACAAAAGGAATATTGAGACTTGAACTCATTTATCACTCATAAAATCTATTTCTATTCTATCTCCTATTGAGACAAAAGTCTTATAGCTATATAGACTTTACTGTATACACATTTGATAATTCGAGCTGAGTTTGACTCGCTTACATATTTCTCGAAATATGTGTTGGTAAGGTTTCGCTTTAACCAAGTTCATTTTTATTCTTGACGAAAGTCAAAAGATGATGATGTGAAAATCGCCTGGAAACATCTTACATAATTTATGTGTGACAGTCATTTGATGTAGACTAAGAATGTTTCGTATTGATCACTTGAAAATTGCTTTGAAGGTAATAGTTTGTGTGAGAGAGATATTCTTGTCTTCTAAGAATGTTTTGATGATTAAGATGGAGTTTGGAACAATTAACCATTGATTGGATACTTGTATGCTAACTGTTGCAAGTTATTCCAAGACCGGGAACCAGAGTATGCATACCCGTATGCGTACTGGTTTAATAGTTGAAGTCCGGGAACTTAGTATGCATACTCATATGCGTGCTGGCGTAACAGTTCAAGTCCCGGAATTCAACTGAGTTTGGTCGTGAATGAGAATATGCGTACCCGTTTGCATATTGGCAGACAGACCAAGTCCGGAACTCTAAGTATGCGTACCTGTTTGTATACTTGAGTGGGTTAAGTTCTAAAATCGGTTTATTCATGAACAAATACATTTATATAGTAAGGAATGCAATCTTTTGCAAACCGTGGCTATACTGTTCATGAAATGATTCTAGTGAATCAAAATCGATTTTGCTTCAATTATGTCTTGTATACTTCTATTAGAATATAACCAATTGAACAACTATATAACTAGTTTCATTTGAGTCATTTGAACTAGTTTTGATTAAGATGAACAAGGTTGATATGAAAGTGTTTATATGGATAACTTCAGTTAACTATTGTTGAGCCAACCAAGTGTACACGTTTAGGTACGGTTACCCAAACCTAAATGAAGGCACATTTCATTTTTGTGTAACAAGCTAAGTTCGATCTAACGGTTGAAAGATATTAGGTTGAATCTATTCAAGTTTTCATCTAACAGTGTATATTGAATGTTTTTTTACCAAGGTAGCATTGATTGCAAACCCTGATCTGAAGACTATATAAGGGAGAACTCTAGCAACTGGGAAACCTAATCCCCACACCTCCTGTCTGATACTAGTTGCGACTAGAGTCGATTCTCCTTTAACCTACGTTTTTCTAAAACCATTATAGGTTAACGACTTAAAGACTTCATTGGGATTCTGAAGCAAGACCCAACTATTTTCTCTGTAGTTGCGTATTCTGATCTTACTTTGTTCTATCGTATTGAGTACTATCTTCTCTATGATTTGCTCGATATTCAATCTCCGATAGGTAAGAAAAAAATTAGTCACAAACATCTTCGTCTCATCGTTTGTGATTCCACAATATCTTGTTCCTCTTCCATACGGTTAAGATCATTGTGAGGTGATTGATATTACTAGGATGTTCTTAGGGAATATAAGTCTGGTGTATCAATTGGTTCATGTCACCTTAATTTATCAAAAGACGGAACAAAAACTCGTAGGTATTTCTGTGAGAGACAGATTTATCTATTCAATAGACTTTTCTATATGAGACAGATTTGTTTATCAAGTCTTCGACTTTGGGTCGTAGCAACTCTTAGTTGTGAATGAGGCATAAGGAACGTGACTGTACCTTAGTCAGTGTGAGATTGGTTAGGGCTCAACTACATTCCAGTCCGAAGTTAACTTGTAGTAGGCTGGAGTCTGTAGCGGGCTTAATTCAGTGTGGTGTTCAAATCTGGACTAGGTCCCGGGGTTTTTCTGCATTTGCGGTTTCCTCGTTAACAAAATTTCTTGTGTGTGTGTTATTTATTTTCCGCATTATATTTGTTTATATAATTAAAATATCACAGGTTGTGCGTAGTTCAATCAATTAGATAATCCAACCTTTGGTTGTTGATATAAATTGATTGACACTTGAACATTGGTCTTTGGTACCGTTCAAGTTGTTTCCCATAATAATCAGGTTCGCGGATTTCTATCTTTTTGATTTGCTGATTACATTGAGAAATAGAGATATAACTCTTGGATGTATTTTCCTTGATTGAGTCTGACTGTCTAGTTAATTCTCTTGGAAGTATATTGGAGTTAGTCCATACAGATTTCCTAAACGAAATATTGGGTGTGGTTGTTAGACCCTAACTTTTTCAGTCTTTGTATAACGGCTTAATTCTAAGATTATTTAAAACTGGACTAGGTCCCGGTGCTTTTTTGCATTTGCGGTTGCCTCGTTAACAAAATCTTGTTGTGTGCTTTTACTTTACTTTCCACATATAATTTGTCTAAGTTATAATTAAAGTAATTGCACTTGTACATTAATCCCAAACACTTGGGTTGATCTCTATAGTTTAAGATTCGGTTTAGGATTTACACTATACACCAAGTGTATACTTTGTGGTTTTCCATCTTCTTGAAGTCTCTGTCTATATTATATCACGCAAGGAATCAGATTAATAGGTTGATATCGAAAGATTATGGTGTACTTGGTTCCCTTGCCATTTTAGAAAGGCACCCAAGCTGGATAAATGAACATTTAAACATCAAATACAACATTTTAGAGAGCATGTCTGCTAACATTATAGTTTCTCAACATGTTTCAGCGTTCTTCACAGACAGTAAGTAAATGCAGAAGGAGATTAGGATATTTTTTTGATTCAATAGTTGAAATATACTTGACAACTAAATGCCAAGAAGTGAAAAACTAAAAAAGACACAATTACATTGAGAATTATCCAAAGTAGTCTACAACCTCTGCAACCTGATCAACAAAAACATCAACGGTGCTGGCATTGGATCATCGGAAGGAATCACACCATCTCCTAACGACCTATTTTCTGTTGATCCTCTAAAAATTAAAATACCAAAACACATACAAACAACACCACATAATTAACAAATGAAATCACTGAATAAGAAAGAAAAAAAGAAAACTAAGAAATACCTTATCAAACAAACACGTGATTTTTTTCTACATCTAAGAAAAATCCGTAATCGGGAAAAGAATGGACAATAATCAATCCAACCTGGACTGGAAAAAAATCATAAGAAAAAAAAAGGGATAAAATGGGAAAAATCATACCTACTTCTTCCAGAATAATAAAAAAGGAGACCAAAATTACGACATTTATGTAGATATTCAATATATAAAACCATAAAATCAAGTAGAAAAACTTTGAAATGAAGAGAGAAAGGGGAAAGAAAATATCATGAGTTCTAATCGATAAAACCTATAGAGAATTTCAGTGCTTCCACAAGAAATCTGCTTCTCTTCTCGCCCCTCTCTCTCTCTCTCCTCGAGAAAAAGTGGTAGTTTGGCCAATTAAAAGAAATAGAAATCACCGACAAATATAATTTAAAAAAAAGGTTTCTCGGTGAATATCTTTTAAATATTGGGCGCGCCCGTGAATTTTTTACATGGTGGGTTTGAGAATGAAAAAATTTGGAAAAATGGGTGTGATGGTAGTTTTCACAAACCTAAACTAAAGGATGTTAAACTTTACATACTATTCTGTATGAGACTTATCTAAACATGCCCATTCATGTGTAGGCGTAGCCTTGTTGAGTCTAATATGTTGACAATACAAGATTAAATTGGGTGACGCAGAGTAGACATGCGTTTAAATGGCTCGTCACAATGAAATTAAATTGGTCATGTGTGGTGTGGCCATATCATATTATATGTAGTGTTTGATAAGAAGGTACATTTTGGGGATACTCTCACAAATTGGGGGAACAAAAAAAAAAAACAATATGAGTTTATTTGAAGAACCCCTGATCCAAATAAATTTGGTAAAGGCTAAATTACATTTGATAAATTAGAACTAAATGAGTATTAATATTTATGTGTTAAGATTTAAAATTCAGATCTTTATTTATGTGTTTTAAGTTATCGAATAAAGATTGTAGAAGAAAAAGACGGATTTTGGGAGATTTGAGTGATATCAGAAGTTCTAGTTAGTGAAGAATTTGATGTTGGGGAATCCTCATCTCACCAAGAAAATCAAACTTTTTTCCATGGAAAAACCCCAAATCGGACCCCAAATCAAATCCTAAGTTGTCTATTGATTTTTGTGATTTTTGTGGGTTTGATTCGTGAAATTACGGAACACAATCGACATTTTTTATGATAAAGACAATATCGACTCTAAAAAATCGGTAATTCCTTCATCATAAAACAAAACCGACATTTGGTATTCCCTTAATATCCAGGTACAATCGGCATTTTCAAACAAAGAGTTGGCATTTGTAAATCTCAGAGTCGACATTGAAAAGTGTTTCTCGATAATGCCGTCCATGGTCATTTCGTCGGCATTGAAAAGTGTTTCCCGATAATGCCGACTATGGTTATTTTCGGAGAAGCGAAATGCAATTTTTGAACAATGGGAGAAGAGAGAAAACTATACAACTGGCATTTTAAAACAATGCGGACAAAAATAACCAACCATCAACACTGATATAATTTGAATTGGTTATGCGGACTCTTAACCAAAAAACTAGTTAACTAACATAGCAGTCGGTGTTGCATTCAGCGAAAACGAAAATACCGACTTAAATAGTTGGCATTGTGTTCATCCACAAAATAATGCCAATAATGACAGTCGGCATTGGGTTCATATATAAACCAATGCCGACCATGCACAAACCTATGAGGTGGATTACTAAAGCCCTCCCCCTCACAGGTGAAGAATTTTTTTACTGCATGTAGTTGTGAGCAAACTTGTATTAGCCCAGTGCAAACTTGTATTAGCCCACTAACAACTACATTTGTCAATATTTTATTGATTGAAACATGAAAATAATTATCACTTACTTACCACCATCAATCGAGATGAAGAGAGAGCTTCGAAAGGATTTTGAGACATCCCAAATTCTTGATTTGATATTGGGAAAAATTCTTCAAAATTTCGTGGTGATTCAACTAATTGATTCTTTTGTCAAAACTAAAGGTATTGTGATTATTAATTTTTACTTTAGCTTCACAGGTCTTCAATTTAAGGAGTTTTTTAAAACAAATTTAAAAATTGGGGAATTTTTCTTGTTTTGGTTATTTAGCAATTCGTGGGTTTCAATTTTATAGAAGACTAGAACTAATTAGGGTTTGTGTATGTAATTAGATTATATAGGGTTTATTGTTTTTATTTTATAGATAGATCATAGATTCACAAAATTAACTCTTTAAGTGATGTTTTTTTTTTTTGTTTCTTTTGAAGCATAAGTAGGCCTGTCAATATATGTCCGATATCCGGAATCCGTTTCTGAGTATTCGAGATGCTATAGGATATTATTCATTTTATCGGATATCAGATCGGATATTCTATCGGATATTTCTTCCTTAACATATCGGAATCGGATTAGGCTCCATCTGAATTGTTAATATCCGATATCCGATAGAACATGGATTTATTTGTGATTTACCCTAACCATATTTGTGATTTATTTGTGATTTACCCTAATATCCGATATCCGATATCTGATATGGAATGTTTAAGCAATTGAACTTAAATTTCAATTATGAATATGTTTTAAAGGGTTTTTAACATTTTTTTGTCATAACCGGATATTATCAGATAAATATCCGATATCCGATAGCTTAGCCTATCGGAATCGATATCTGATTTTTGATATCCTATAGGATATTGTCGGATATCGAATATCCGATAGCGCTTAACCTATCGGATACGGATTTCTAAATATCCGACAGATATTCATCCATTGGCACCCCTAAGCATAAGTGATGGGTTCATTTGAATGTTGTTGTTGATGCATGGATGATTTTCTCACCAACCTCTCTTTCTCAATGAATTTATGTATATTCAATTTCACCAAGGTTAATTACCTATCCCATTTTTAATTCCCCAACCATATATGAATTTTGATAACTCATGCAGCCAGTTTTGGTTCAAATTGAAGAAAAATTCAAAGTGTTTTACATTACCGTATCAGTATTATCACTTAGGCGTTGCCTAAAAAACAAAATGTGGAATAATTTATTTGTGCATGTGCCATAATCGTGTAATTCGGGTTTAAGAAGTTTGGAATAACAACTTCTTGTCAGTATATCTGTTCACCCATATGCTAGTCTATTAACGTATGATATATTTGCATCAAGAAAAAGGTATCCCTTTAAATTTTCTTTTCAAGAAATTTTCAATGTCTTATAAAACCAAAAAAAAATAAAAAAAATTACATAAATTAATTACCCCTACCAATCACTAATTCTTGTGTTCGTCCCTGGCCGACAGTTACTCAGTAACTCTTCAGTTTGACCTACTTTTTTATTTGATGCCTAAACAATTCAATCACAACACTGGAAAAAATTATGAACATCGATTAACTGATGATGAAATGAAGAAGTATTTTTTTTTTTCTGAAACAAAAAGTTAAGGAAGAAGAGGACAAGACGAGGAGCAGTCAGTTTTGAAGGAAGTGGGGATACCAACTTAAAATGATTTAGGTGTTTTTAGTTTTTCTTTTCAGTTTTTTATTAGCGTAAAGGAAAATATAGACATTTTATCTCAAAAATAATACCCCTCATCCAAAATCCAGTCTCTTATAACATTGAGTACCCCCGAATTCGTGAGAGTAACCCCCGTGACTTCTTTATTAAGGGAATACTAGCAATGTGCATGTACTGATGAATACTATCCTTCACCTACCTCTCACATGTAGGGTACTCTCTATAGGCCTTTAACACGTCAACCTTCGTATAGGTAGTCATTGGCTCACACACATCGTATGAGATTACTTCTAATACCATATTGAAGTCTACGAACCTAACCAACCTCATATCCGACTTGCAAAGCTAGGGTTTTCCAAGACTTATACACTGCAGGATCTTAAACGTTACATTCTATATGAGACTAATCTCGACACATACATGAAAAAGTAATGATAACCGCATATAATGGAAAAACCAGAAGAGAGCAGAGACTTGATGTCATCAGACACTGGATTTCTAAACCCTATAATAATTCTGCACTTCATTTGGTAAACCTACATGCATGATCACAAATGCCCATTACTGTCCCTGACTGCAAAGAAAGTTTTCCTCTGGAAGTATAGTTTCCAAGGGTATGACCATGGTCCGAGAGTGTCGTAACTGTAAGATCTCTAAATTGTACATTTTTTGTAATAGGCTGCCAAAACTTTATGATAAAAAAATAAATAAAAACATTCATGCAAATGGCACAAATTTAATAGCTTTATACAATTCACACATATTATAAAATTTCTCGCACATGGCATCACAAATTACTCTTCGCTAAATAAAATCTCAATTAAACAACAAATTTTGGTATCTAAAAAAAAGGCAATACCTTGGGCATATAAATACGTTGTCTAATTAACTGGCGAAGAAAATGCCTAATAATTCTCAACAATAATCATCATATCTTTACGATCAAAATATACAAATGCCAGGAAAGATGAATGTGGCAGTATTCATAATGTGCTTTATGATTCTTGTTGGCGAAAAACCGAGATCTACACAATGAGTATAACAACAATATCAAATTTAAAGTTTTTACGCAAAATTCGGAGGTGTTTATCCTTTTAGACGCAATTTTTGAAAATTGAATACATAGCCATTATGTAAACGACCACAAAAGATGGATAACACATTATGGAGTTATATTATGCTTTATGCATCAACTAAATTTCCGTTGCAACTAATAAAATGATGTACTCCCTCCGTTTCAGGAAAATTGATACTTTCACTTTTTCAATTTGGCCTATTTGTTTTATGTTCGGTCGGCCCTCCCCACCGTGGCAGCGGTGTTCTAGTTATTTGCAAAACCTAGATAACAGGCTCTGACATGATCTAATTACTCTGTAAGACTGTAACAAATTATGAACACCAATGTATTACTGAAAACACAAAAATGATTCAACAACAACAATGCAGGGAAATTCCAATTCAAGTGTAAATAGCTTTGAGAGATAGATTCAATTGAAGCACCAGAAATGCAAAGAGATATCAATTCAAACACAAACAACACTTAAAGATGGAGGATATCTGAACTAAATATTTCTACATATAAGCTATCTTTTTATATGTTCAACTAAGAAAAATTACAAAAACAACACTACTTCAATCAGATGTGAATACACACTAAAAATGAAAAATCCCAACTAAAAGCAACTACACATACTTTGACCCAATCTTATTGCTTAATAACTAGATACAAATTGATATTTGAAGAAACGAAACTTAAAAGATCTTCAATTCGGAGATTACTAATAAGATCTTAAATTTTCTGCAGATCATTTTGAAGTCAGAGATTGCCTAGTGCACTTGTAAATCATTTTGAAGTATACACGTATTGTATGGCGGTAGCACGGTGAAGTATATACGTATTGTATCAAGACCGCGATGAGTGCAAGGAGGCATGTCTTCATAGAGCACAAAGTGGAATATGCAACACAATGCCATTTTTGTGCAAGTTTCTGTAAAATTTCGAATCAAGCAGAGACTTGTCGGACATTAATGCAGTGGTTAAAAAATTCAAAGATGTTTCCTAGCGCACTCAACACTTGTTAAATTTTCAGTAAGCAACAGTACCATTTTTTTATTGCTTTGGAGGTATGTCTTTATACATCACAAAGCAATTAAGCAACAGTACCATTTTTGTTAAATTTTCAGTAAATTCTTGAATCAAGCGGAGTAGTAACAGTATTGGGATTATCAGTATTCACACAACAAAGGTTGAAATTCCTTGGCTGGCCTTATGTAAAAGATACTAAGCAACAAATAGTTTAAATTCTTCTTTGAACAGATTAGAAGGTCTAGAGCAGCACAACATCCACTATCATTCCTTCTCTGAAAGGATGGAATTTACAGGTCTAGAAGTTAAGCTTACTGTCCCGAAGAAGCCCGACCTCTCGCATCTATTTGAATATTCAATGAGCGTCTTCAGTATCTAACAAGAAGTGCTTCCTTTAGTTTCAAGGATTTCCTCGTCTTGATGATGACAATAAATTGGGAGCTTCATGCCTTCAACTAAATTGCATCACCAGCTAGCAGCAGCTGCTGTCAGAAAGGTTAAGCCATCATAATTTTGGTATATTCTTGCTACCAGATAAGATAAGATAAGATAAAGTTACAAGAAAAACACTACCAGAATCAGGTTGAATATACTCTGAAATTTTTCCCAGCTAAATCAAATGACATACTTTTTCCCAATTCTATACCTAGAAACAATGTTCTAAAACAAAGGTTCACAGCAATGCACTGACAAAACATATAGGTAACTGGCAAGCATTATGATTACTTAGCTTATTTCAACCTCAAAGTGCTTGGAATGATGACTTGTTATCCAGTTTCGGTAACAAACTAGGTATGTTGGCTTTGGTAGCTGTCAAGGTTCATGGTTTGGTTTTAGATGTGGTGGAGTCTCCTATTAAGATATGCAAGTACAAGAGTTAATTGCCTTACAAGTGTGAACTCAATGCAAGTTCCCAAGTCTCAACACAGGGAGGTATCAATTCAAGCACACGCAGTTTTGAGATACAGAAGACTAACAACATTAAACACCATCCTCTAAGGTACAAGAATTATCATCCCTTGGCTTATTTCATTTCCGTCGAGGGTTCTATCAAGCAACAGAATACATGCATGTAATGTAACTATTATCGCACACTATCAACATTTATTAATGAAATAAATCTAAACTAAACATATGGCAACTGAAATTTAAGCTACTAACTGATCTTTCTATGTTAATTTAAGCGAAAGTTACAAGAACAACACTACCAGAATCAATTCCCAACCAAAACCAATTACATACTTTTTTACAATTAATTGCTTAACTAGATAAGAATTAAAACTTGCACAAACAAACAACTTAAAACATCTCTAACTTAATATATAAGATCTTACCATTTCAGCAGCTGTAGAGAGGTCGGTGGCAAAAACTTCCAGCATACTTTCCCGATCATATTGCTTAAGAACTAGTACTTGAACAAACACACAACTTAAAATTTGTCGAACCCGGTGATTATAATATATGAGATCTCAAAGCAGATTTCAGTTGACCATTTCAGCAGTTGTAGAGAGGTAGATGCACACACTTCCAGCATATGACACTCAGTTTAGGTGGTGAGATCAGTACTCAAAAACTGATCCATGTCTGCAGCTTCAGAGTCCTAAAATTCTGATCCCAAAAATGAAATTGGAAGCATGATCCAGGATTCATGACCATCCCTGCATGGAAAAACCAAAACATGAATGTCAATAATTGTGAGCTAAGAAAGGCAATGAAAACATTCAAACACCATTAGATTACAACCTTTTGAAGAAATCTGAGACTGCCAGCTGCTAACCATAAACAGAAGATGATGGATCAAATATCCTATATTTGAGAGGACAAGTCATTATGACAATTTGAAACATCTTTGTCTCCGTTGTCTTTGATCTCCGCCAAGGTATATGTAAAACTTCACATATAAAACCAAATTTACTTTCATCATAACCTCCCATCTGATTTTAGAAACGGCAATCAAAATTGCTGTTTACTGGTTTTTCTCAACGCCGCCGCAGTCCCCCAGACTCACGCTCTCTGTATTAAACATCTAGGGTTTTGGTGATCTTTAATGAAATTTTTGGATTTACTAAACGGCCCCTTCAACCAACCCCGACGTCGCAGCAGCCCAATATGCCGGCTCGGTTATAACAATAATTACTTCCAGCGAAATTCTGTTTTGCCAAAACTTATTAGGATTTTAATGAACAAGAAGAGACGATCAATGGCGACTCCTCGTAAAGATCCTGCAATAGAGAGTATGCTACCTTGTAGCCTTGAGGATCTCTACAGAGGTACCTCCAAGAGGATGAAGATATCCAGGGAAATTGCTGATGCCAGTGGGTGAGTTTTGTTGCTTTCTCTCAACACCTTTAGATAAAAAAATTTTTTTTTCCCAGTTTCGTAGCTAGTAGTTCTGTTTGTTATTTTGGTTCTAGAATGGATTAAAAGTTTGCTGTACAAGTCCATCCTCGGATGTTTAATTGGTACATATGTTGTGTTGCATGCCTTAGATGCCTAGTCCTCCCTCAGATGTTTTCTGTTGTGTTGCCTATTTGGGTTTGCATTCTTATATCCATCTTGACTTAAAGCATGCGCTTGCAAGTCATCATAATTAGAAAAGATTGAATGTTAGTGCATTCATGAGTTTGTCTTTTTGGCAGAGTTCCATGCTGCTTTGTATACTTGTTCTTCTATATATTGCATGCCTCATGATGACTGCTGCTTGCATGTTAGCTTACACTTCGTTTCAGGAATACGCTGCCTGTGGAGGAGATTCTGACCATTCACACCAAACCCGGTTGGAAGAAGGGGACAAAAATCACATTCCCAGAAAAGGGTAATGAGAAGCCAAACACTATTCCAACAGATTTGGTTTTCGTCATCGATGAGAAACCACATAGTACATTTACTAGAGAAGGAAATGATCTGGTTGTCACACAAAGAATATCATTAGTTGAAGCTCTGACAGGGTCGTACACCGTACATCTCACGACTCTTGATGGAAGGACTTTGACGATCCCCATAACTAATGTTATTCAGCCTACTCATGAAGAGACTGTCCTGAGAGAGGGAATGCCATTAGCCAGTGACCCATCAAGGAAGGGTAACTTGAGAATAAAGTTTAACATCGAGTTTCCCACGATACTGACAGCGGAGCAGAAAGCCGGGATTAAGAGGTTGTTAGCCCCATAAAAACCATAATGGAATTATGACCATCCGAAGGAGCATTCTATCTGCACAGGTTGGATATCAAATTTTCTTTTTTCTAGAATTTTTTATTTTCTAAATGATTTTTAAAATTTCTTCATATTTTTAAAAGTACAGCTACAATCCACGGTTTTTTTTGCTGTGCAGATATCATCCACATTGTTTTCTTAGTGTGCAGATATTGTGAATTCATAGAAATTTTTGTGCAGTTGACAAAAAAAAAAAATGAAAAAGAAGAGAATTAATCCTCTTGTTAAACTTTTGGCAACAAACTCTTACGATAATCATTTCATATATTAATGTCAATATATAATTATATATATCACTCTAGTTTTAGTTGGTTTTCAAGATTTAAATACTAATGGAAGAATTTCAGTGCATAAGAGTTTGATCCGTATATCCCTTGCAACATCAATGAGCATAGCATAGAACGTCTAGACATATTGTCATATTGCTTTTGTTTTGTTTCGGTTAAACTGATATCCCCTAAATTAGCCGGCCGGCCTGCGGAGTAATATCATATAATCGAGAATTTAATTAAACAAAGTTTTTCACGTCATTTGAACCCACCATCTGAAAGTCTTTAAATTCTCTTTGTCTGTCAAAAACCCACCATTTGAATTTTTCCGTGATGGGCTCTTTTTTTATTGAAGAGTTTATAGCCAACGGAGTTCTGAAAGAACTTGTCCCAAAGCTCGTAGAAGAAGGTTGGGATGATATACCAACTCTGAAATTGATGAATTCCGAAGATATGAATTCACTAAATATGAACCAAAAACAAAAAGACGCACTTGAAATAAGGTCGCATCTTCACGACAGAGGTCTGTTGCAGTACGGAGATAAGCTAGAATTGTCCGGAAAATCTCTTCCTGAAATTCTTAACATGGGCATTTCAAATCTTGCATCCGAGTTTGGCATGAAGAGGGGTCATATTGCCCGTTTCACAGATAGAAAAAGTCCATGTCTAGGCGAAATGCCACCTGCATATGTTCTCCCGCCATCTCGGAAGAAAGCAGCCCCATTACGATCGATCGGCACATATGTTCTCCCATCTCATAAGAAAGCCCCACTACGTTCCTTGAGCGAAAACGTTCACGAAAATGAGTTTTTATCTAGTTATCAATCCAAAAGAGTTGCAAGAACAACTTCTACACGAGGAAGTAAGATCTCGAGCCAATCTATGGAGAATTCGATCTTTGATGTACAGATAAAAGAAGGTCATGTGTTTAAGGGGATTGTTGCTGCAGAACCTTCCGGGAGTACATCATGCGGTTGTATACAAGCTTCTAATACATGTCAGGATAATACTCTTGCTCCATATTCATCTATCGAAAACATTTCAGTTCAGAAATTGGCACCTGAGTATAATATTGGTATGGAACCTTTGGTGAAAACAAAGACTCCCCCGTTGAGAGCTTCGGAGCTATGGCGCGATAGACCAGCTATATTACTTTGTATCAGGCGTCCAGGGTGCATCATGTGTCGAGCCGAGGCACATCAGCTCTATGCAAGAAAACCTTTGTTTGACGCTTTGGGAGTTCAACTGATTGCGGTTTTGCTTGAACATATAGATTCTGAGGTAAAAGACTTTTGGCCTCGTTACTGGGGAGGTGTTGTGGTACTTGACCGAGAAATGAATTTCTTCAGAGCACTGGGAGGGGGAAAACTGCTCAAGGAGAAATTCATAAAAGGATTCATTTTTAATCCACGAGCCATCGCGAATTACAGGCGCGCCAAAGCCATGGGAATAGAGCAGAATTTCAAGGGAGAAGGTGAAATCAAAGGAGGGTTGTTTATAGTTGGTAGTGGAAAGAGTGGTATTGCTTATCAGTTTATTGAGAGAAACTTTGGTGATTGGGCTCCGGTTAATGAAGTAATTGAGATATGTACCAGGATACAGGTACCGCATAACTAATACTATACACTTTTATTTGGTCTTTGTTGTGATGACTGTAATCTGTAATTCCTCGTGGAATTTGGTAACTTTTGTTTGGTATCATGTTAATTTTCTCGTATCTTTTTCGAACTCAAGGTGTAATCTTTTCTTCATTTTTTATCTTTTTTGTATAAGAAACATAAGGAAGATCAGTGTCAAATTATCCAAAATCTCCATGGTCATTATTGTGGTCCTTAGTATTATAATACTTTTATTTTCTTTTATGATGCAATTTGGGGAATTATTGACTTATTTTTATTTGATTTAGGCAATTTATATTCTTGTATTTCATCATCTCCACCTATATATTACGGACAGAGGAAGTATAAATTGTTATTTATTCCCTAATAATTCTCCTACACAAAAACCAACCCCCAACTTAATTACAACTCTTTAGATTTATTTTGTTCCTGCAAAAATTTAATACTCCCTCGGTCCCTAATATATTGGCGGAGAAGATGAAATCTCTTGGATTAATTTTTTTTTAATGGTTTTTATAAATTTTCATGCATTTTCTTGTGTTTTACCCTTTGTCTTATTTTTAATACAATTTCCCATATACAAAAAAAAAAAAAAAATTGCCATATACAGTGGAACTAGAAAATGAGGATATATATGTTAAAAAACATCTTGGAACTAGAACTCCGTCTATACAGTGGGACAAGAAAATCCAATATTCCGTCTTTGTAACACTACATGAAAAATATACATCTAAAACTGGAGTTTTACAACTCTTTGCTAAACATCGTAGAAAGTCTTATGTTTTACAACTGGTTTCAAAGGAAGAGTTGTCGTATATCATCACTACCAACCCTTAGGACCAAGGGGTTGCGCTAAGAAAACAAATGAAAACTCCTTAAGCAAAAGAGTTGTGACGACATTTAGCTATAACAACTCTGTTCCATAAAGGTAGTGACTAAGCCTATCACAATTTTCACAAGAGTTGTTGAAGAACACCAAAATATGATGATGAAACATAGTGTTAGAGGGGAGATTCGAACATGAACCTACTGCATGAATGTCTAGCTCATCAACCATCCTTACAGTTCACAAGTTTTGGTTTTTTGTATTTTTTTTAAAAAAAAAACGTATAACAACACTTATAAGAGTTGTTGAAGTAAAAATATAGAATGTTGGAATAAAAATGAGGTTGTGGGGATTTGATCCTCAGCCTCCTGCATGCAAGTCTACACCACTAACCATATCGACACTATCACAAGTTCTGTCAAGTTTGTGGTTCTTTAATACACTAACTTTATGACAACCCTTTATAAGAGTTGTAAAACAAAATATAATGTTCAAAAATAATGCTCAGGTGACTGAGCCGCAAACAACGCGAAGCCTTCTCCGTAAACAATCACATACATTCTTCTCTGTAAAAAACCACATACATTCTACAATGACAATGCATATCATTTCATATCTATTAGTTGATGAAAGCATGGGCTGAAATTGGCACCGCATAAGCCAAGTACTTCTCAAACTGCTCTCCTATTGCTTGGAAAAATCTGGCATATTCTGCAATCACAACAACTTCACCAAAGAGGTTTAAGTTCAAATATGTAACTGCCCTTTCAAAACCATAACTCAAATTTCAAAACAATAAGTTCCAAAGTCAACACATATCCTCAGTAGATTACAGATATGGGTTACAGATCGATTTGGGTAACAGACCTTTGAGAAATTGGTAGAGGTGGTAAGTCTTCAACTTTGTGTAAGATTACTTGTTGGTGATGATGAAGTTGGTGAAGAAATCTCCTGAGATGATGAAGCCGAGATCCATGTAGGGAGAGATGAAGACGCTGCTCTGTTGAAGACGATGAAGTTAAGGGGAAAAAAAGGATAAGGAAGGAATGGATATGGAAGGAATGATGTTAAGGGAAAAAAAGAAAATGAATGGACGGTTGTAGATGAAATGGGATTATTAGAAAGTATTAAGGAATAATTGAATGGTTGGTTATGATGTTATGATGGTTATATTAAAAATAGGATTATTATAAAGAAATTATGGAAAAAAATTAATTAAATGGACGGCTGTAGATGGAAATGGATGGTTATGATGAAATTTTTCTACAACCCCCTTCCACAACTCTTAAGAAAGATTGTTGTAGGGATACGACAAAATTTTCTCACTTCTGCAAAAGATTTCCCAATTCTGCTAAAAAAAATTCACTTTTGGAGTCTAGTTCTGCAAAATTTTACCCTACGTTTTATTTTTCCTCTATTTGTTGGATTACTCAAATCAGAACAAAGATTACGTATTATTCCTAAAATACCCCTAAGAATATCTGATATGCTAACTCTTTCCCAGCTGTCACTTCTTCCCGTACGATTGGACACCAATTTGGAACCTTTCAGAAGCAGTTCATTGTATGTTGTATGTTAGCACGCGCATCCGTTTTCTTGGTCTAATCCAACTCTGCACATGTAACACGTGGCATTACATGTTTGAAATTTCAAAATGGTTCGGGGGAATATTCCAAAGGAATCTTTCCTGTATATGGTTGGATTCATCGTTTTTACGAAGTTTCGGACTTATAGTAGTCCACTTACCGCCAGGTTTCGATCTCGGAGCCAGGTTCATGCCTCGAAGTTGATTAAAAGGGGTTTGTTTAAGGTTTGGGGGAATTACCTGAGAAGGTCCGAAACTCTTGTTTGCGTACCTAGTATGCAAACACAGTGGTTAAGTTCTAGAATCGGTATTGTATGATTCTCATACATGAACTAAAACATTTATGATCTAAGGACTGCAAAGTTTGCAAACCGTGGCTTAATGCAAAGTTTGAAACACAATTAGATTCATTTGATTATCTTTCATGATTGACTGATCATCATATTTGATGTAGAAATGTTAGATAAATATGGTTAAGTTAAAAGTGTTCATGTGGCTAACTTCAGTTAACTATTATTGAGCCAACCCAATATACACGTTTAGGTACGGTTACCCATATCTAAATGAAAGAATATTTCATTAATGTGTAAAAAGCTTAGAACATCTAATGGTGGAGATTGATATTCCTATGAAAGTATATTTTGATCTCGGAGCCAGTTTCTTTATCGAAGTTGACGAATTTGTGTGTGTTTAAGGTTTCGGAGAATATTCCTATGGAATCTTACCCGCAAATGGTTGGATTCATCGTTTTTGCGAACTCTCGGTCTTATAGTAGTCCGCTCCTGGCCAGGTTTCTATCTCGGAACCAGTTTATTTCTCGAAGTTGACGAATTTGTATGTGTTTAAAGTTTTTAAGAATATTCCCATGGAATCTTACCCGTAAATGGTAGGATTCATCGTTTTTCCGAAATCTCAGACTTATAGTAGTCCTCTCTTGGCAAGGTTTCGATCTCGGAGCCAGTTTCTATCTTGAAGTTGACGAATTTGTGTGTGTTTAAGGTTTCTGAGAATATTCCCATGGAATCTTACCCGTATATGGTTGGATTCATCGTTTTTGCGAACTTTTAGACTTATAGTAGTCCACTCCTGGCCAAGTTTCGATCTCGGAGCCAGTTTCTTTCTCGAAGTTGACGAATTTGTCTGTGTTTAAGGAATGCAAATTAACTTTGCAAACCGTGGCATTATGTTCATGAATTATAAATATTGATTGTGTGTTCTGAGTTCAAGTGATTAATCGATCAATACGAAACATCCCAAGTTAACATCAAATCACTTCAAGTAATTTTCAAGTGATTAATCTTACCTATGAATGGTTGGATTCATCGCTCTTACGAAGTTTCCGACTTATATTGGTCCAATTTCGGCCAGGTTTCGAGCTCGGAGCTTCTTTGTTCATAGTTTGTATGCCGTCATACCACATTTGAAGTTCGAATCGACATTGAGGTTCATATTTATCGATTTCAATGATGTGTCATGCTAAGTTTGAAGTCTGAACCCTCTCAGAGCTTCTCGGTTCATAGGAAAGTACAAAGAGAAAGCACAAAGAAACACACCAATTATCGAATTCATTTCTTATTTTTCAGCTTCATACTTATACATTTTTTGGATTTTTTTATATCAGAATGTCGATAACAATGTCCTAAATTTATTAATATTTTTTTTAGATCTTTTTTCGTGCGGAAAGGTGATGATAAAACCGAATACATGACTTCGTATTAGCACAAAGAGAAACACACATGCTTCTCATTCCGTATGAGCATCCAAGATACAATCTCAAGTGTCAAGATCTTTTCTTAATCCGTATGAGTGGATCAACCGAAACGTGGTCCTTCCATTCTTTTGGTTGTATCACCAAACCCTCCATATCTAATGCGTGTTGTTGATATTTACTTCTTCCATATGGATCTGCAGAGTTCTAATGAGTATTCATTAAGAGAGACGGGGAGATTAAGAAATAATGGTTTCAGTAGATAGATGAAAAATTAGGGTTTCAAAGATCAGAATTTCTTCATCTCTGACAAATCAGGTGAAGGTTATGCTACATCAAATCGGAATTAAAGGGCTAGGTTCTGTAGGAGGTGTTCTTTCAGGTGTAGAGCTTTAATTTTTGGAATCTGTTGAAAAATTTGTTGGAGATGAACAGAAGAAAATAAATTGGTTCAGATTCAGGGTTTTCTATTGAATCCGAGAATAAATTGAGCTTAGCAGAGGCATGGTGATTATCATGGGTTTCAGATGAGAATGGTGATGACGAGTTTCAGACTGAGGAGCAACAAGAAGAGGAATGAACAGATAATCAATAAGTGAATGACGAGTTTCTACCTGTTTTTACGATCATCTTTCATTCGAACCCAATGTAAATTTACACTCCCTCTCGTTCATTGAGATGTATTCGATTTCTTTTGGACTTTTCCCTAATTTTGATCAAAATGAATCAATACATTAGGTGTTTAGTATTTTTTTTTCTTTTCTTTTGAGTTCTTCTTTTTTTAGTTGATTTTAAATTAGAGAATCTAATTTATCGTAATTTGAATTCATTCATGCAGGATGCAAGAAAAATCAACAAGCAATAGAGAATGTTCTATTGATTCGTTTATATAGAAAGTGGAGGTTGCAGGTAAGGCAGTGTTGCAGTATTGGTTTAATGGGGATTTATGGACTGAATGATATTTGAGAAGCCAGGAAAGAATACAACAAGCTGTAGTTGCATTTTTGTTGCTGTTGTTGCTTTAGGTGGTGGTTGCAATGGATTTGAGTTGATGGTGATGTTGTGTGTGCTGCAGAGAAGGGAATGAATCAATTCCGGGTATGGATGAATTTGAGAAGGAATTAGATGAATGTTAGGAGCTATAATATGCAGTTTGTGAATGGTTTTGCAGAGAAGCTGTAATTGGAAGCTCCAGGAAATGGATTGAGGGTTTGAGTTGTAAGAATGCCATTGCAGGGAAATGGTTGTTGCTGCAGCTGAACTGAAGTTGATGTGTAATCCAAGTTGCAGGTAGTTTGTGTGGTTCTCTGTGAGTTGTTTCCATGGCCTAAGTGGTTGTGAAGCTACAGAAGATGACTTTGCAGTAGTTCAGGTTATGTTGCTGGTGCGCAAATGGCTTGTGCTGAGTTGCTCGAGGTTTGAGTTCAAGATGCAGGGATTTGGAGAATGAAGCTGTTAAAGATGATTACAAGGTAACTGCGGTGATTACAAGCTGATGTTTGCAGTTGTTGCAAGGAAGCTACAGATGGTAGTGATGCTGTCTGAGGTGGTGGTGCAGTAAAATGGAAGAATGGTGCTGAGATGCAGGGAATGGTACATGGTGCTAGAGCTACAGTTGGAAATGGAAGTGCTAAATGGTGACACTGAATGTAATGGCCTGAGCTGCTGAAATTAAAGCTAAAATGTACGCTTAGGTAAATGAATGTGGAGGATACAAAAGGCTAAGTCAGGCTCAGTTGAGAAAGGACATGAAACTGGTTTGACTCTGAATTGAAAGAAGAAGCTAAGTGCTCTACCATGGGTATGGGTTGCAGGAATTGGAAAAGATTATTGGTACAGGTCATGGCAAGATGGGTTGGTCTGTGGCATTTTTGCCAAGACTTAGTTTCAGCTAGTTGTGGTCCTGATGCTGCTAGTTGGACTGGAGATGCTTGTCATAATGTTTGTCGTGCTCTTCAGGTCTGTTATGCTTTCCTTATATTCATATATCTAGTTCTTCTTCTTTGTAGTGATGTTTATGTTTATTTTGTCTGGGTCATTGATTTAAAGTCTAATCCAATGACAGATTCTAGATTTATTAGTTACTAGCTGAGGTTCGACTAGGTTCTACAAAGATCCGAACTATAATTGTATTGGTCTGTCCTCCTTGATGATTTTTGTCGCTTAACTGGCATCAATATTCAGCAGTTGAAAACTGCGGGATGTGTAGGGGTGAACTGAATCCGAGGGAAAAGACTCATTGAAGCGTAGAGAATTAGGTCCGTTTAGTGTTTTCTGTTTTAGTAGTTCCATCTATTACTTGATTTATTATCTGGTTTTTCTTCTTTACCGTACTTTAGTACACCTGCTACGTATATGGAAAACTATCTGATAATCTGATCTGTATCCTGATCTTCCTTCTTGATCTTTTGAAGTATGTAAACTTGAAGACCATTGCACCGCCTCGAGTTCATCCATAGGTATTTTTTAAATTAATTTCTTTTCAGTTCTCAATGATTAAGCGGTATTCATTTTCTGACAAGGTGATTTGAAGTTAGCTAGGTAATGCAATTGGAGTGACATGTCTTGAATGAATGTAAATGTGTTACACTAGCAGGTTAATATGAAATTATGAATGTGAAATACTTTCGGCAATTCGGTTTCAGTTATAAATCTTTTTTTCAAAATAGTTATATGCACACAACTTCTAATAAGAGTTGTGTTCCATATTTCAACTACACAAACCAAAGGTTGTGAAAGAATGTCTTTACGACATAACTAGGTGCTGTCCAACATAGTTTTACAACTCTAACAAGTGTCGTGCAAATCTTATTCATAATAGTAATAAGAGTTGTTACATATTTCTACAATACACATCCTAGGTTGTCTAAGATAGTCCTTCAACTTATACAAGTGTTATGTTACGTATTTCTACGATACGCATCCTTTGTTGTGTAAAATAGTCCTATAACACACGCAAGAGTTGTGTTAGGCTTTCAAAAAAAAATCGAAAGAGAATCACAACTTTTGCAAAATATTGTCGAACCATGAATCACATCACCCTTTACAACTCTTAGTCAAGCATTGTAGAAAAGCTTGGACTTTCTACAATACCCCCCTTCCACAATGCATAAAATGGAGTTATCGTAGGGGTACTACAACTCTAATATGTAGTCGTCAATGATGATTTTTCCCGTAGTGTAATAAGGACGGAGGGAATAATTTTTATTGAATTCGTAATTGCAGATCATTTGATTAGGCCTATTCCTATGGGTATGGAAAACTCATACATCTGCCATATATGCACCCACTATGGGTATGCCAAAGTGTCAAATTTTTATGCCTATATGTCAATTATAACATATAGGCATACACGACAGACTTTCCAGCAAGCGATAGAGTGTCCATCGCTCGATGGTCATAATATTGCTCCCTGGTCATTCCAGCGCCAGTGCTAGTCATTACATCGCTCGCTATTTGGATCATCGCTAATCACTTCCTCATCCAACGACTACTATTGCCCCCCTATAAATACCCCATTTCAACTCAGACCATCCCAACTACAAATTCATTTCACTTTGCCTGGTGCTCGCATAACCGAAGTGGATTTCACTCGAGAAGAAGATATTTCCACTAGTGGAAAATAGAAGTTCCGCGACTGCCAGGACAGGTCATATATACGAATTAAACAACCTGCTTTAACGGTCTCTGATGGGGTCGCTGATACAGCGTCTTTTAATTGAACGACCCTTAGCCGTGGGCCTCAGAATAACGATCGGTTCTATCCGTAACGAGGTGCTGATCAATTAAATCGGTCGTAGGTATAAAATATAATATATAAAAAAATAGATTCAGATTTGCTGAAATGCCTGAATGGATGAATCTGAAATAATCTGACTACATCAAATGAAACTCAAATTAAAATAAGTCACATGGAATTCAAATTAAAGTCAAATAAATTCCAAACTGAAATTCAAATGAAACATCAAATTTAACTCAAATTTAAACTTAAACTGAGAATTCATTCATTTTATCCATTGGGTTAAAAATTACACAAAAAAGGATGAAATTCTAAGTTTAGAACAGCAAAATGATGAACTCATAGACAATAAATTGGAGATCTTAAGCTTCTGCACCTAAAACTAGCCAGGTCATTGTTTAAAGATACTTGTATACAAATAAATACACATGTAAGATGAGTCAATAACCAAAATGCACTGCAGTATCAATTTTTAAAAAGTAACAGTTGGTGGGAAGTTATGTGAATGGTTTAAAAGCATGAACTTTATAGACTACAGAGCAAAGCATTTGTATACCCGATCTTTTATCTGCATGACGGGCTATCTTGGCTGCTAATTCAGCTTTCTTTGATGAAGCCGCCTCACAAACCAAAGATCAACATGTTACTTTCTCTACTTGCTTCAAATTTAAACCACCTGAAAAAGAAACAACAATGATAGTGAGTCAGTCCATATTCCCTGTCATAAACACACACACAAGCAAAACCACCATGCACCAACACCAACAAAACAGAGGGAAAAGCACCAACGGCTCTACAGCAAACCTGTATTAGCAGTTGCGTACAACAAACCTACAGGTACCTATTACTTAAAATTGCTGACATGGCTTCATGTACGATGTATCTCGCTGCTAACTCATTAAAGACTAAACTATGATGAGTAAAAAATGGAGATTACAAGTGGTTCATTTCTATCTGAGTAAAAAATGGAGACCTACAATTCTGCTTCACATCCACCGACATCAGTATTGGTTCATACAATGAAACTAACATGATTCGAGTATGGGAGTATTTGGGTGCCATATCTTATGATGAAGATAATCAAACGACGATTACAAAAATTAAAATCTAGTGACATCAGGGTAGGTGAAGCTCACCGGAGAAATACAGATTATACGAAGTTACTAAGATCCGAGAAGAGTGGTGTACAGTCACCTGGGTTGTTTTCAGCATAGTTAGTCCTTCAACTTCAGAAGTAAACCTTACGACACCTTACTTCTTCACTATTACTTCTATTGTATGTTTCGCAGACCCACTGAAAGTCGAATAATAACTTTAAAACTTAATACAACTTGTAATGAGACTTAGAGAAACTAATAACACCTAAAATGATAACAAGGACTACGTTCTTGTGATTTACCTGAGTCTGAGCAATGTTGGTCCATAATACTTCTGCTTAAGGAGTACAAGTCATAGTTGCCCTTGGGATACGAGACTTGATTAAAGTTTCTAAGTGCTTCAAAACCAACCATTATGCATCAATTTTGGTACGAAATAACCAAAGCTCATAAACGACTAAACTGAAGTTAACGTTGTTGTCCTGTAGTGGCTAACTCCTGTAGTTGTCCTGCAGTAAACATAGGATGCTTTAAAGTCAAAATTAGCTAAACTAAAGGTTATTAAACGATAAAGAAATGCAAGTCTCTACTCGCGCATGTTTAACAAGTGTACGAGCATTAGCAATTGGTCTACTCATTGCACAATATATATGATCATCAATTCAACGGTCATGTGGTTAAGCACTTTCCAGAATTACAACCCTGAAATATGACTTAAATTTCAAGAGAACCTCTTTTAAAGCAGACACAGACTTATATTATTAGGTAAAAGCACATTTATAGCCCCCCTCCACAATGTCAAGAAAGCACAAATAAACACATTGAATCTAAGAAAAAAAAAGGATTTCGAAAATTAAAAAAAATAACATAATTTGTTCATACTGAGTCATGCACGGGTTGCTATATTACAGCAAAAAATGGTACAAGAAAATCTGTATTCACAATTCCTTAGCTGAAAGGTGTTCCTTATAACATGAATTACGTACTAGTTACGACTGATCTCTTCATTAGAAATATTTCATTATATGTTAAGATGCAATTTCCTAGTTCCTACTGATCATTATATGCCCGTTGCAATTCCAGATAAATACAAAGCACAAGACAGGGTCACAAGAATTACCTAAAGAACAGACAGAGGTCATGCCTGTATGGCTCAAACTTGGAATGCAGGTGCACCATAACGAGGTGTTGTAATGGAGGTAATTGGAAAGTAGCAAGTTAAGTAGTGTTTCCTTCATTTCAATGTTATGTACTTGGTTAGACTCAAACTCAAGGAACCTAGCATAACATGGAGTGTCTACTTTATCTGGAAACAAACCTGACCAAACTCATCGCGACACAAAGTGAAAATCCGATGCAAGTTCAAGAGGTCTCTGGTAAGGAAAGACCATTAAGATTGTACTTCCAACAAAAATGAGATAAATAATTCAGATGTACTTCAATTGTGCTAATGATGATGCACCCTCTGATTTCAACAAGATCGCATGTCATCTCATAGTAGTATGAGTAAAAGTGATACAGTCTCGATGCTAGAACATCAATGGTTGTCTTGTTCATATTCCTTGAGCGAGAATACCTGATTTCCCTCAAGCTTTAGCCTAAAGACAGTAAACACCAAAGACAACCAACCAATAGAACATTAAACCTAGAGTAAAATACATAAAAAAATTCTCAAACTTATGTACTTATAATCTATCAACATCACCTCAGGGTATTTCTTCTGATCAATCAAAAATATCAGAACAAGCAGGTATGCATAAATTTCAAGCTCTGAAGAGTGTTTAATAGGGGTGTGTGTTGTGGAGATGTTGCGGTATAAACTTCAATGTCATGGTCATCTTCCTGCAACAAAATAAGCAAGTATTTAAAACCAATGGATATGTCTCATGGATGTGATAGCAGCATGGAAAGATACATATCAGACCAGTACAATTAAACCATTGTACAAGTGTATTAAAACAACAACTGGACTTGGATAATATCAACATAATTTAACTGAAATGTTTTTTTTTGAAATATTACTCCTTTGTGCCTGAATTCATCATTACACTATAAACCTCAAGTAACTATTGTTAAGACTACTACAGCAGGATGCAACCTGCCGAAATCAAAAATACCTAATGTAATCTACACGATGGTTATGTATGATAGAGCAACCATGCTACTTATACTGCACCCAGACTATTGGGCATGTGACTTCATAATTCATAGGTGTAAATTCATAAGATGGTTATATACATATAAGACAGCTTGTAATATGATATTCAGACAACAAAAAGATTTCAACTCTTCTATAGACATATTTCACTAACATGTCATGTTAATAAGAACTCGTTTGCAGTTCTCATTGTATTCTCCTTGTATTGAAGCTCTCCTTGTATGCTCCTTGACGTTAACTACACAATTCAGGTCCAAGGTTCTGATAAGTAGACAAAAATGGGAAGCAACTTGTGTTTACTTTAAAAATGCGGCAGTATTAAAGAAAAATAAATATGGTGAAATAGAAATCCAAATGCCACAGCAAAACTAAATGAGAAAAAACTGGGTTTCAGTCATTTCAAAAGTTAATAACTCTATAAACTTACCCCAATTCAGATAGCTTCATGTGAGCATCAGCGTAGTCAGAAAAGATGGCTTCCTCATCCTAAACATCGAAATGTTAATGAATTTTGTGTGGACTCTTCTAAATTATGGATTTATAAATTCATTATCTTTAGCTATTTTTAAGAAAGATGGTGATGGATGCTACTGGATTATGACATAATACAAACCTCTGCATATTTGTCAACAAGGGGACGAAGAACATGATCAGTGAAGAGTGTCTTATCAGTTCGGAGTTGTATTAAGCATTCCTTCTCCCCATTTAGAAGCTCTCTACAGATGTCAAATAAAAATTATACAAAATAGCATTAGTATCAGTAACCAATATATCCTACTACCTTATAAATTAAACTTAACACATAACACATGTATTTCTTAAAACATTTTTTTTTTGAAGTGTACAAAATAGTCTTACTTGAAGAAAGAGTTATCGAATACTAGAGGGTTGGTTGTCCAGGGCCCCTCAAATCCAGAGGGTTCTTTGTGGCACCTTCCCTGAGTAATTTGAACAACAACCAGTAAGTAGAAAGCCTGAATGTGCGAAGATATTACAAAATTCAAATATCATGGCATTGTGATGCAACCATAAAAAAACGATAGAAAGACTCTTGGATATATTCACCACTAAGCAATATCAATCGGACAGTTTAAAGTCCACAGTAAAAAGGAAAAGAAAACTGAATGGGAAAACAGCTTACCGAGGTGTAGCCACCAAAGAGAGCAACAATATCCCTGTCTTATATAGCTACCTTTGGAGTTTCTCCTCACTTTTCCGGCACGAACAAAAGATCCGTGAGAACCTGATAGACGCATTTATGTGTCTATTTTCATCTCTATTGCGTATATTGTTAGTACCCATTTTTGTACTTATTTTGGTATTTTATCTCTTTGTAGGTGTTTTTGGAGAAATAAGCTTTTGCGGCGAAATTGGCTCGAAGAGTTGTTAAAGGCACCTGAGAGGACATTTGCTATTCGGACTCTCACTTTGGATAAGGGGTAACCCATTTCCAGGCAGCTACTAAACACAGACCGGGACTGGATAGGGGGAGGTCACTTTCTTCTCAAAATTCAAAATAGGAAAAAGGCGGGAAAATTGGTTTTCACGGAAAAGATTTTAGGGTTGAAATTGTGGACGACTTTTAAGGAGATTCAAGGGCTGATTTTCGTTGGGTTAACCATGATAAGGATAGACAGGCTTGGTATGTGGGTTTGGATCGATTGAATTGGGTTAGATAACCCGGTAGAATCAAAACAGATGATGAATATCACGGGATACTCTGATTTAGTAATAGAAGTGTTTTGGACGGATTTTACTCGTGTTGTGGATTGGTATAAGCCTGTTTCTGTTAAACAGGGAAGGTATGAGTTGTAGAATCGATAAAACAGGGATAGAGATCGAGTTTCTACGAAACAGAGGTGATGGAAGTTTCGGGATTTCTGTTGATTATATTTGGCAGTTATGGGAGATTTAAGGAAAGATAATCTTTCCAAAGATTCGTATCAATCTAATAGAGGGACTGGAATGACCTGTACGTCTTAGAAACGCGTAGAGAGGAATTTGGAAAGTGGAGAAGTCCGAGACTTTCTGCCGAAGAAAGGAAGGAATTAAATCGAGTTATAGGGATTTTTTTGGATATAAAAAGGGTTGCTAGGAGTCACAAAAAAGGGTGATGAAACTTTGGGGGAAGTTTAGAGCCTAAGAGAAGAGAGAAAAATCAACTGGAAGAAAACCCGCTGCTGCTGCTGAAGAAGAAGAAGACGAAGAACATAAGACCCACAGAGTCAGTCGGAGAAGCAGTCTTATATTCAACTACACAAAGCTTCTATCGCTCCTGTCTGCAGTCACCGAAGCCTTTCAGGAACGATTCATTCTTCTGTTTTAGACTTTCAGCGACTACAGTATACTCTTTTCTCCCTTTTAATCAATTTTTGAACACCAAAGATGTATTTTGAGAACATGATTAATATGAGGAGCTAAACCCCTTAGCCGAGGCGACTGAGGAAGCCATTGTTCCAGGAAAAGTGGTATATTTCTATTTTAATTATTTTTTGCAATATTTTTATATGATTATTTGCATAGAACTAATATAGAAAAAATGATTTTTATTGAGTAGTTGTGAGTTGTTTTGATGGAACATGCTAGATTTTTAAACTTTTGATGTTTCATGCTTTGTGTTTACAACTATTACTTCAAAAATCTATTAGAGGCAAAATATTAGAATCACTTTAAAAGAAAAAATTGCATGAATATTGATTAGAGTTTATCACTTAATTGGTATATGGTGGAATCCAGAATCTCGGTGTTTTCTTTATATTTTTGATATAACTTATTTGAATTGTTGAGTTTAATTTAAGTCTAAAAAAATCCTTCACAAGTTCGAGCAACGAATCTTTTTACCACTACAACCACAAAACACATCAGAACCTTACCTGCAAAAAAAATCACAACAACCAATTATTAAATTTACAAATACACAAAATCATAATAAAAAAATGGTGATAGAATTGAGAGGTGAAACATGGTTCTCAGTACTTCCTTATCACCTTATCAGATACTGACAAACCCAAACCAAGTACCTCAATTATTAGTCCTTCAACCTGCAGTTTTAAGAACTTTATCACTTGCAAAACCGAACTTCACAAAAGAGTTCATTCATCAGATACACATAGTACAAATTTGTTTGGATGAGCACCAACACAATAATAACAAACAACTTAATGCAAAATCACCATCAATTCAAGAAAATCCCTAAAATAAAAGGATAAGAAAATCTAAAAACCAAACCTCAGATCTCTTCAACCTAATCAGTAGAGTTGTATATGTTGTTTATCACATCATAGTGAACTCGTGCATAATTGTTCAGATGACTTGTACTTTCCAACAACAACAAAAATCGTCAAATTTCACTTTCATGAAAAAACCCCAAAATAAATCTAAATTAAACCATTAAATCAAAATTAAAAGTAACAAGATAGAAATAATCATAAAACGAACAAACTAACATTACCAAATATGCTGATTCAACAACAAAACTCACCCATTTTTACAGCGACAACTACTACACATCTTTCTTAAGAAGCTCCAACTAAGTGTCTGTTTTATAAAACTCAACTCCACCAACCTCATCATCAGGAACAGGATTATTCTTCCATCTTCATTTCAAAAAATTGAAAACAAAAACAAAAATTAGAAGAAGAAATAGAGTAGTTGCCAAAGAAAATAGACAGGAATGTTCTACAAACACGATTTAAAGAAACCCTAACAAAAATCCTAAATAGAAACCCTAATTGCATTTCAAATCTGAATAAAAGTTGTACAAAACGAAACCCTACGAACAAAATAAAAGAAGATCGGTTAAAATTACAACCTAATTAACCGCAAAGATGAAAAGAAGAAGATGGTTCAAGAACAATGGATGGCTTTCTTCCTCTTTGCTTAAGTCTCTGGTTACAGGTTTTACTGGAGAATTCAATAATTTTTATGGATGAGATGAAGAAGATGGGGTAAGGGGCTTGTTTTGAGAGCAATTGATTTCTTATGGGGGTTTTTTCAGTTTCGATTTGGTGGTGAGGATGAAGAATATGGATAAGAGAGGCGCAAGAGGAGGAGACCGGGAGAGCATAAGAAGAAAGAGAAACTGAGATGAGAAATGGGAGAGAGAAAGAGGTATTTATATGCTCTATCAAATAATAAAAAATTATCATATATAAATCGATTTTCATGGGTCGCGGGATCAGCAGCAGTTTTAGGGCAAAATAGTAATTATTCAGAGACCGCTTATTAGGCTCTCGGAATTTTTCTGTTTTTACCGAATCAGAGACCGATATCTTTGGTCAACGTATTACTGTTAATAAGGGTCTCTGATGTGGGTCATAGAAACCCCATTTTCCACTAGTGTTCTCTAATTCGATGTTGGATTTTAGTTGCAAGTGATATTTGATAGACGAATTATTGTGTCTAATATGTCTCAATTGTATATATTGTTAGTGTTCGAT